>CM022301.1:422482945-422838964 GCA_011799875.1 Thinopyrum elongatum
AAGGATCAATCTCATTTGTTTCTTGTCAAATATAAACTGAAATGCTAGAAAATTGCCCTGTTGTTAAATTTTCGGCCATGCTTTCTTTCTTGGCAACATATTCAATTCATATTGAACTAATCTCATATTTAGATCATATGTAATTAATTAAGCTGCAGATTCATGTTGACTAATGATGAAGTTTTTTCAGGCCTATTACTACTAAAGTACTAATAAGGAACACATGTTAGAAAAATAAATCAGATGCGTGTAATCAGAAGGTACACATGAATGTATTCTTTGCCATTTCACTTTGAGGGCTTCCTCGCCTTTTTTAGCAACACACTCATTTTAAGTGCCAAGGTTTAACTGAACTGAATTGTCCTGCGATCCAGTTTCTCGACCGACCAATCATGATTCATGGGAATTGACATTTAATCCGTAGTGAAGTACACACATTGTATTTGACACAACTGATCTCGTGGTACTAAAATTTTATGCCCAGTATATGCCAAGGTCCCCCGCAAGGGCACGAGTAGCATTGTAAGTTTTGATCCACCACTTCCGTTGAGCAATGCCGGTGTGATAAGAACAGTGATATAACTTTGTCTTTGATGATTTATTGCCATGCTTTCCTTTGTCGTGGAATTACCAGAAACACGAAAGGTAGGAGTCAAAGCTTGCGAAGAAATGGAGCACTTCCAAGTTGTTGGCCAATGATGATAATGAGATTGACAACCACACGACGAGTTCACCGAGTGCATCCTCTAAAGGTAGGAACCGTTTATCATCCCGCCGGCTACGAGCACCATGTACGGTATGACTATGGGAACTTTTATGCATCCAAGGTGTTCTAGGATACGGCGAAGCAGCAGCCGAATATTGGGATTGGGTGAATGAATCGGACAACATCGACAATGACAAGGCTAATGGTTGGGCTGGGGTTTATAATTCCCGTTTTCAAAATTTGTTCGCAAATCCGATAAATGTTCGCACTTTCTTTTTGGAGCTTCAAGAAATGTTCCACTTTTCAAAAAATGTTGATCTTTCCAAAAAATAATCATGTTTACGAAAGTTGTTCAAGCTTAAAAAATGTTCCTGTTTTTCAAAAATTATTCACAAATTCACAAAAATGTGTTTTCGAAATTTTTTCAGTTTATAAAAAATTGTTTACAGTTTAAAAGTTCCGCGTTTCAAAAAGTACTCACATTTTTTTAATAAAATAATCGTGTTTTGAAGTTTTAAAAAAAGTCTCAGATATGTCGCTGCTGAGGACTTCATTAAGTTCCGCGGTACCTAATAGCCACCAAGTCTAATGATGTCATATGGTTGTCCGGCCACGCTCACAAGAAGGCGGTCGCGCATTCATCCTTGGCGCCCTCATATTTTTGGGATTTTTAAATTTCGAACTGACACAACAGACAAAAACAAAACCCGATGGACATAGAAAAACAGACAAAAAACAAACAAGAACATAAATATATCACACACATCTAGATGAGCCCTAGACACTGTCATGATGCAAACTCCTCTCATCATCCCAAAGAAAAGAATTTTCAGGTTGTTGCTTTCTACACCTTGTTCCCTCACATTTTGGGGATTTTTAACGTTCAAACTGACACAACAGACATAAAAAATCCCCCTCAGCAAAGGAAAAAAAACAGACAGAAAACAAACAAGCGGGCACAAACAACACTTGACATAAATATGTCACACATCTAGATGAGCTCTAAACAGTCCCATGATGCAAAATCCTCTCATCATCCCAAAGAAAAGAATTTTCATGTTTTTGTTTTCTGGCGGTTGTGCACTCACATTTTTGGGATTTTTAACGTTTGAACCGACAGACAAAAAGAATCACTCAACAAAGCAAAAAAGGACAAAAAACAAACAAGAGGGCACAAACAACACTTAGATGTGACATAAATATGTCACACACATCTAGATGATGCCTAAACACTCCCATGATGCAAACTCCTCTCATCATTCCGAAGAAAAGAATTTTCAGGCTGTTGCTTTCTAGCGCTTGTGTAGGAGAAATCCAAGAGAAGCAGGCAATGAACCAGAAATGCAACAGACCGATCAAATATTTCCAGCACTAAGTTTAGTCTCTGCCATGAGCCATCCTTGTTTAATAAATCATAATTTATAGGCTACTAAGCTATTTCAGTATAGCAGATGTATACTAATCGATGAAAACACGATTTTCACTAAAATCTGAATTTATGTCATGCTGTGTTCAACAACTTCACTAGATAAGATGGGAGGTCCTAGCGGAGCTAATCATCATTGCCAATAGATCCAGGCCATTGGCATCATCACCAATTAATTACTTGCATCTTTGAGTGACAGAGTGAGCTCGCTAGAAAGAACAAATGACAAAGTAACAACTCAGTAGATCTTCAACCTTCCTCAACAATATGACAGCTTCAACCATCATACTCAAAAAGAACTACGGATAAGATGGGAGGTGCTGAGTGTAATACCTTGGAGGAGGCGGGCCAGGATCCGCGGGGAGGGGGGGCGCAAGAAACAGATGTAGCAGCCTCGACGCCCCGACGACCAGGAAGTCTGGTAGGAGAGACGAAAGCTGGGAAGCCAAGACAGAGGAGATCAGATCTCAGCTGCCGGCATCGGCCATGTTCGGCACACCTAAACATTGTTTTCTCATCATCTATATTTAAGATATAATTTATAAACTATATAAGCAGTAGATTTTTGGAAAGAAGGGGTACAAGGATTGAAACTGGAGTTGCACACTACGTTTACTACTTTGTATCTCTGAAGTGCCAAGTAGACACCATAAGGTGGGCATACAAACTAAACATTCTCTTAGCAAGAAAGAACAACTGCAGCCAACTACATCACCAGAAAAATACATCTACTCTTAAGAGCTCATTTTATCTTATTATGTTTTGAGTCAACTGAAAGTGATTCAAAATGTATGAACATTCATGGATGAAGTGTATGTATTCTAGAAGATTTAAATCCAAGATTACCCTATAGTTAAATTCAGAGAGGATTCTAATAGGCCATACCAAATTTCCAAGGAGCACACCTAATAGGCAGGCAGTTGATGAAAACCAGAGACGTCTTTTTCTTGGTAGCTGACGTGTAAAATTCAAACAATCCACAAACAACACCACTGGTAAATGAATGTAACAAATCATAAACTGTAAATCAGAAGAAAGTACATCAGCTCTGCGGCATCCACGACTTGACAAAAATAGGCACCATCTCACCAACATCATTGTTTGAACATATGGAAACAAATAACCTGGCATGATGGCAATGAAGGAAAAATGTCCATTCGGTCCTCAACCGAAAGAATCCTTTATAGCCCTTCACTACCTGCTAACCTCTACAACCGGCTAGTAACTGTGCTTACTTTCTACAGCGTAGATAAACCGGGGGAGGTACTGAATGAACATCAATATATGACTCTCTCTACACTCTGCAGTTTACTCTCAGAAACACCATACATATATTTTCTCGAGTATACGAGCATACACAGAATAATGTTCATTAATTGTATTGGAAACACGCAAGAAAGCTTATATTCTTTCCCAAGCTCCTGTTCCAGGCTTTGAGCTCCTGGGTTTGCATACTCAAGTATTCCACCTCCTTGAACTTGAGACTCAGCTTAACTCTCAAGTTCTTCTGGCAGTACTGTAATTGTTTCACCTTCCCATCCAGCTGAGACCAAAAGCTCTCGATCTCCCCTGAAATCATGCAAGAATCCTCACAGACCATCGTAAACATTCATTGTCACTAGCTTTCTCTGTTCCCACTTGCAGCTGACTCTGCCAAATAAGCTCTGCATTCCGACATGCAGCTGCAGAGAAATCATTTGTGCATTCAGTACGTATTATGTACCAACAGGAAACGCAAACAGAAACAGATAGGATATATGACACATAAGTATATTTCTAGCTACTCCCTCCGTTCCAAATTACTTGACTTTTATTTGTGTAGATACGAATGTATCTGTACTTGTTTAGTGTCTAGATACATCCGTATCTAGACAAATGGAGGTCAATTAATTTGGAATGGAGGGAGTAGCTCGTAAGGGTAAGATAATGCGTATTGGGTAGTCTCCTATTTATGCTTGAACAGATTTCTGCTACCTTATATCATAGCTCAATCAAGTGATGAGCAACTGACATGCGGATTCTACTCCTGGAGACAGTTTTTGGTTCAGAAACACACT
This sequence comes from Thinopyrum elongatum, assembly GCA_011799875.1. Lineage (NCBI taxonomy): Eukaryota > Viridiplantae > Streptophyta > Magnoliopsida > Poales > Poaceae > Thinopyrum > Thinopyrum elongatum. Next base: position 422,487,135 of record CM022301.1, read on the forward strand.
ACTTGCTCAAGAGACAATTGTCGGTTCAGAAACACGTAACTTGCTCGAGAGACAGTCGTAGATTCAGAAACATGTTACATGCTCAAGAGAATTGTCAGTTCAGAAAGCAGACTTGATAAGTATTTACCTCCTCCTAGTTAACTTGTATTTCCGGACAGAAACTAGCATAGGTTTAAACTCAGTGCTTAACTCTGTTCACGTCTCCTATTAATTTTTTTTTTTTTTTAGAACGAAGACGCAAGATGCGTCCGGCTTTAAATTAATAAAGCCCACCAACAGACAGCATCCAAATTCGAAACGTACACAGAAGCAACACACGCGGCCGAAGCCGATAGTCTTAGTACCTGCAACCGGCCGTAGCCTGAGAAAGAAACTAGCAAGAGACTAAACAGCCGGCAGAAAGGAGTCCAACTCCAGGAAAACACCATGGGGATCAATGACGTGCAGCGATCTGAATAACGCGGATCCGCTCCATGGCCTCCTCCATCCGCTCAGTGTCCCGCCGTTTCCCCAATGGCATCCAGGTCTGGAGGAACAAATGGCATTTGAAAATGATGTTAGCAGGGTGCGAAGGAAACTTACGCTCAATGGTAATCTTGTTTCGAGTGGTCCAAAGAGACCACAACAGCGCCCCTACGCAACGCCAAAGGACCCTAGCAAAACCACCCCTATGGACGCTGAGAATGGCGCGCAACTCCCCACCGGAGTGGGGGTTCCAGTTCTGCCCAAAGGCTTCCCGGACCGCACTCCAAGCAAACCGGACGAGGTGGCAGTTGAAAAAGATGTGGTTGGCATCCTCATGAGCCCCACTACCATCCGAAGGTCCCTTTCTCTTGGCAACGTTGTTGGACGACGGGAGACGGTCGCGGAACATTTGCCAAAGAAACACCTTAATTTTGAGGGGGAGGGCCACTTTCCACATCCCCCTAGCTATGTCAAGTGTAGGACCCTCCGATAACTTAGCGTAGAGCGACTTAACCGAAAACTTCCTGGAGTTTGTGAGAGACCATGACACCACGTCTTGCTCGGTGCTCAGCACAGTACTGGACAGCGTGTTGCATAACCCCTCCCAGCACGCTCGTTCAGGTTCTGAAAGGGGCCGCATGAAGGAGATTCCTGGAGGGATGCTCTAAGCGCATCTGCCACTAAAATTTTGGTGTTCAAAGCGAGGTGGTATAAAGACGGGTGGCTACGCCATAGCGGCTCCATACCACACCAGGTATCAAGCCAGAAGCGAGTTGATCTACCATTGTTAACTCGAAAGTGGGCTCCTAGCGCAAAAGCCGGTTTGACAGCCTGGATCCCATTCCAGAAGGTCGAACCTTTGGCCTTGGAAGAAAGGAAATTGCCGTCAGGGAAGTATTTCTCCCTAAGGATCTCCGCCCAGAGCCCCTGCTCATTTTGGGAGGGACTCCACAACCACTTAGAGAGGAGGGCCACGTTCATGAGTTTGGAGTTTAGGATCCCCAGCCCTCCAAACTTCTTGGACTGACAAACCGCAGCCCACTTGACTAAGTGGTATTTCCTTTTGGTCCCGGTTCCTTCCCAAAAGAACTTGGACCTAGGCGTGTCAAGCTTGGCGTGAACACCGTCAGCAAGAAGAAACATGCCCATAGTAAACATGGGTAAGGAGGAAAGACTAGTGTTAGTCAGGATCAACCTAGCGGCCGAGGACATGAATCTACCGCGCCAAGGGCTGACCCTGTTCGCCACCTTGCCATAAAGGGGCTCCCAATCGTGAATAGAGATGTGTTTGTCAGTGATTGGAAGGCCCAGGTACTTAATCGGGAAGCTCCCCAGCTCGCAATTAAGCAGATTGGCGACACGATTCGCCTCGGGATCTTCCATCCCGGTGGCAATCACCTCGTTCTTGAGGAAGTTGATCTTTAGGCCCGAGATAACCTCAAAAGCTAAAAGGATGAGCTTGATAGAAGCAATACTATGGTCGTCGGGCTCAAAGAGCAGCATTGTGTCGTCCGCGTATTGGAGGTGCGTGACACCCCCAGGAACGAGGTGGGGGACGACGCCGCTGATGTGCCCGGCACCTTTCGCCTTGTCGATCATAGCCGAGAGGGCGTCCACAACGAGGTTAAAGATCAAGGGGGAGATTGGGTCTCCTTGTCTTAGACCACGCTTGTTGCGGAAGAAGTTCCCAACTTCTCCATTAATTGACACTGCAGTCTGGCCCCCTGAGACCAGGTGCATGATGCGATGAACGAAACCTGACTCGAAACCCTTTCGATTCAGAACCTCCCGAATGAACTCCCAGTTCACTCGATCGTAGGCTTTCTCGAAGTCCAGCTTGAGGAGCACAGCCTGCCGCTTAGTGCGTTTTAGCTCGCGGACAATTTCCTGAAGCACCACCGGGCCCTCAAGAATGTTGCGACCTTTGAGGAAGGCCGAATGGCTCCTATTGATCACCCTCTGTGCGATAGGAGCAAGTCTCGTCGTATAAGCCTTAGCGCAGATTTTGAAGGGAACGTTAATGAGGGTTATCGGGCGGTATTGCTTAATCGAGTCGGCCCCCTTGACCTTTGGGATCAAGCTAATGACCCCAAAGTTGAGGCACGAGATGTCTACCGTACCTAACGCAAAACCGTTGATAATATCATAAAACAACCCTTTCAACGAAGTCCAGAAGCGTCTAAAGAAGGCCACCGGCCAGCCATCGGGGCTGGGGGCAATGTCAACCTTCATCGAACCGACAGCCGAGTCAATTTCCTTCGTGGAAAAGGACAGGGCCAGGAGATCATTTTCGGCCTGCGAGACACGAGCGTCATGCCCCCACATGTCAGCTCGGAGTCGCAGCGGCTTCTCCTGAGCTGTTCCCAACAGGTCGAGAAAGAAATCATAGATGAGGGCCGAAATCTCGTCTTGGCAAACTAACACCCCGTGTTCAACTTGAAGCCTAAGAATCGAGCATTTGCGCTTGCGACCATTGGCATAAGCGTGAAAATAACCAGTGTTAGCGTCGCCCTTGGAAACCCACTTGACACCGCCCCTGCGACGCCAATACTCCTCTTCTTCCCTAAGGATGGAGAGCACCTGATTTTCAAGGGCGTAGCGGTTAGCCCACTCGGCCTTTGAAAAAACTCTGTTGTCTGCTTGGGCGTCGAGAGTTTTGATTTCCTCGATGAGGGCTTCTCTAGCCCACGTCTCCCATTAATAACTTGATCGGTTCTGGTCAACTAATGTCTAATAGGGTTCAAATGTGTACACGCACAGGTAAGGGCATTAGAAACCTTAAAATCTATTATAACATTACACCATAGAAAACACAGCACATGAGATTGAACAAAATTATCAGAAGGACAAGCCAATTCTACCTGATACTCTCTCCGTCCAACAAAAGTGTGAAAGAAAGACACTCTCTTCGTCCGATAATATAAGAGCGTTTTTGACACTAGTGTTTCATATACCACGATCTGATTTTTTTTTCCAGCAGTGCTCTTGTACCTCAAAAGGTGCATCTATAAAAGGTCACATCTTTTTAATCCACTACTGAAATTACTAAATATCGCTACCAGACCAATTTTCGCTCTCTCCACTTGCGGTTTGAAATTCAAACATAAAAAAAATCCCATTTGAGACCTTTAATTCTTTTTCTTCTTCTTTTTTTCTCTTAAATTTTTTATAAGAAGAATTTGAACCCCCTCCACCCCTGCTCACTGACCCTGAACTCCGCGCGGTGGTGACGCGGCGAGGCTGCAAAGGAGGAGAGGAAGCCACCTAGTTTCAATGGACGGTCATGGCACGCAGGCAGCCGCGCTCCGGCCGGCGAAGGATTTGGGGGAGGAGATCCTCGGCGGCCATGGGCAGCGGCGTCCCGAGCCCATCCTCTATACGGACGGCGGCGCAAGGATGGATGTTGGCCCACAGAAAACACAGCCCAGCCCAGGCCGGTGATACGTAGACGAGGCCCAATTGTAGCCCATCGCGGTCGCGTGAACCGGGACACGGTCGCGCCTCCCTCAGGCGAAAAACTATTCTCCAGGCGCCATGGCCTCCGAGCTAGGGCAACCGCCGTCGGCACCCACCACCATCACGGCTATAGGCGACGGCCTGCTCCGCGAGATCTTCCTCCTCCTTCCATCCCTCCCGAGCCTCGTCCGAGCAGCCCTCGCCTGCCACACCTTCCTCCACGCCGTCCGTTCGTCCCCCGCCTTCCGCCGCCGCTTCCGGGCGCTCCACCCGCCCCAGCTCCTTGGCTTCTTGCGTCGCCATCCCTCCCTTCGTCCCGCTCCGCAGGATCTCTGACCCCGACCTCGCGGCCGCCGTCCGAGGCGCCGATTTCTTCCTCACTCGCCTCCCTGAAGACAGCGATTCCTCCCCCGTGTGCGAGCTAAAGACTTGCCACGGCGGCTATGTCGTCCTCGTCAACATTACCACCCATCAGGTCGCTGCTTACAGCCCCCTCACGCAGGCACTGCATCTCTTTCCCCAGCCGACCAACGAGATCCTCCTCTACAGCTTGCCTGATTACATTTTGTTCTCCAAAGAGGGAGAGGACCAGGGGATGTTCAGTATGGTATGTGTCCACGACCGGAACTCCCTGCGGAGAGCGTACGCTGTCTTCTTGCCAGCCACTAGGAAGTGGCAGATTTTTCCATGGCTGACTTGGCCGCCGCTGCAACCTGAGGATGATGTTCTCACGTTTTACCCTGTTATGCACCTTAATGGATTCTTTTATTGGAAACACGCGAGTAAACCCTATGTGCTTGTTCTCAACACGGTTACACTGCGGTTCTCTAGAGTGGATTTGCCACCGTTTTTGGGAGAGGTAGACTCTACGCGACTTAGGCTTGGTCAGACCAAGGATGGGAAGCTATGTATGGTTGGCACAGATGACTACGGTGCAGAGTTAGGAACGCTTGTTGTTTGATTTTGGAGAGCCTATGATGACGGTGTTGAGAAATGGATTGTGGAAGATACTTTTCCATTGGGTGCATCTATTGATGGTACTAAGTTTTCAACAGAGGATGATACCACACGGTGCAGATTGAGGCACTTATCGATGGCTTTGTGTAGCTGTCCATTAAGTATGATGAGCATACTGAGTCCCTCCTATCCCTCTGCCTGGAAACAGCAAAGCTAAACAAGCTCTTCGAGCATACATATGCAAGCCCTGCTCATCCCTACATCATGGCGTGGCCTCCTTCATTGGTATGCGAGCGACAAGGCAAGCCCGTTCTTATAGATCCCGGTAAAGTATCTTCAGGTGTTTGGTCCTTGGATTATGTTAAGTTACTTGCCAGCATTGGATTCTTGTATAGTTTGATGATCTGCCATTAGTTTCACATTTTGCAATTATGGTCAACTATTTTTTATTTTAGTTTTTGTTGCACAGCAATGGCTTGATTCTAAGTCTTGATACAGCAGCACTAACATGTCTGATTTACTTACACCGAAATATTCTTTTATGTTTCAGGAGGATTCAAAAACCAAGGTCACTGGAGAGAGAGTTGTGGATGCTGGTCCTGTGTCGGCACAAAGGAAACTCATTCTCTTGTCTCAGTGCCACAATCATGCAAATTTGATTAATGGTGATGAGGTAAAAATTGCAGAGGTATTTTTTTTACTTCATATCGAGGATGATAAGAACTCTTGCGGGCAAAATCACCTAGTATCAATGAAACACAGGAGGCATAGGAACTAGTAGAATGTCTAGTCGGCAAGCGGCTAAACCATGTCATTTATTCTATCTTGTTGTGCGTTGAGTTTCATGCCTACTTTTATTCTTAGCTTGAGTAGTCGTTCAACATAGGTCCACTATATTCATATTTTTTACCGATCCAATCATTTTATCACTTGTCTAACCTCATTTTTCCATTATGGTACTTAGTTTCCTTTTCTTTAGTTTTTGTTTGAAACTGTTTACCATGGCGCTGAGGTTGCAGAGAGTCTTCTTAGTTTAACAGTAACACTTTGGGTTATATTACACAGAGAAATGGCTTATTTGCCTAGTTTTGCTTTGTCGTGTCTGCTTGCATACCTTAAGAACTGGTAAGATCTACTTAAAACTAATGAAACAGAACATGCAAGCTAAAGTTCCCAAACGGGGAGAGTCCCAAGATTGGTGTTTCTTCATCTCCCTTCGTAAATTTAGCCTACTTTGTTTTTTAACAGATAAATGTAGCCTGCTGATTCAGCTAGCTTGAGATCATATCCCTCATTTATTTTTCAGGCTATCGACATATTGATGTGGAGATATATGGAAGTGAGTAGAAAAATGGCTAGTCATTTATCGCAATTTTGGTTGGCCCAACATGTCTGGCAGCTTGCTTTGACTTCAAGGTTTGTTGACAATATATTCTTCTTCTGTAGTACTATTTGTCTTGCTTTCTAACTGTTCTTGTATCTGGCGTTCATTGCTTTGAGCCTTCGCTTTGCAGTTCATAGTTTCTTTCTCCATTTTTCTTCTTAGTAGACCATCAACTATTCTGTTGTTCCCATTTGACCACTTTTATGTTCATGTTGAAGATCTTTTCTGTTCAAGAGACCCGTTTCTCCTCTCCTGTTCATGCATCTCGCTTTGCATCTGGAAGCAAAGAAATGTGGAGATCTTTGACAATGTCAACCTAGCTTAGACTCTTGTTGTTCTCTTTTCAACAGACCTGTTTCTCCTCTGTTTTAGGACGAAAGCTGATCTAGTTGACCTCGTTAGATTCTGGCTTGACTCACTTCTTTGTCTTGTCCCTGTACAACATCTGCTGTATATTGCCTCCCCTGTTGTGCATCCTCTTGTCCACCTTGGCTCTCTTTGTAATTATTTTGCCATAAATAAATTTTACTGTTGGGTGTCCGCTATAGTTTTTGGTTAAAAAAAGCATGCCTTGCAAAGTTTTGCTTCTCTTCAGCCCATACCTAATGCAAGAACTTTGGGATCCAATTTCCACATCAGCATCAGCAGAATCTCTTGATATGCCACCCTACTCGACCTCTTTGTTGAGAATTTGAATAGACAACCTTTAAACTAAAAATTGAAAGATGGAAAGCGGAGCCTTTCAACAACCAAAATGGATGCTAAAATGCTCATCGATATAAATGAAAAGCATGAGGGCTGGGCACACCCTCTGTTCTTCTGCCCGCATCGCGTCTGTTTGCCGCGCCTGCTAGTGAACGCAGCTCATAGCATGCACACCTGTAATTTTCAACCCTTCTATCAATGAAAATATACGCTCTCTAGCATATTCGCGAAAAATAAATGAAAAGCAAAGCCAGCATCAAATGTCCGTGTATATAGCTACATAGTTCTAACCAATGAAAACTGTTTACTTGTAGCAAATCACATTGGAGAAGAGGTCAGAAAATGTCAAGATAGGTTTTAGAACTAGAAAAACAACTTCCAAAAGTAACTAACAGAGGAAGAAATAAGTATGTGTAAATCTGAATAAAGCTTCTTAGTATAGCTTCATCTTATCACTACTGAATCTGGTAAGAGGATGCACTGATATTGCAGCCTCAGAAGTACCTCGAGATGGTTGTTGAAGAGATCCTCGGTAATGATGTGGCCAAGTAACATTGTCAGATCAGATGTGATCTGGCCTTATTAGTGATCTGAGTAACAATTTCTAAATTATTAGTTAACAATTGCAGAAGATCCCCTGACCACTTTGTTTTTTTCGACAAAGGATGGATTTTATTGACTCAAAATGAAGCATCAAGTGGATACAAACACAATGAGCACACACCCAACATTTGCATAGTTAGGATGCACACAACCAACATCAATGCAAACACACACAAAAACATGCCGACAAAGAGCAAAGTCATACAAGACCAAAGCTATGCCGAAGCTAGGGGGAAAACCCAAAAGCTAAAGGCTCACTGTGCTAAAAAAGAACCATGTAGGATCAGATATCAACCAGAGGGGGGGGGGGGTGAATGGGAGGTACGACAATTTCTTTAAAACAAGCAAGTTCTCAGAAGAAAAACAGAGTAAATAGACAAGAGCAAATGCTGAAAGAAGACAAACTGAATCAAGGGCAAGAACAGACTAGATAAAGAATGACTAGACATCGGTAAATGATGGTACCAAAGATCATCAATAGCCTCGGTAGGGTGGAGAGCATGACCGGATGTTCTAGAGGGGATCGCACACGGGGAATTTACTCAGGTTTGGTCCATCATGGTCGAGGTAATACCCTACTCTTTCTTTGCTTTGATTAATGGTGGAAAACGCATCGTGTGAGGGGGTTACAAGTATGATATGATGATTGCTATTGAGAAGATGACTAAGAGTGAGATGGATCTCGAACTACCCATACCTTTGCCTTATAAAGGGGGATGAGAGTTAGGGTTTACAGGTTTCTTAACCGATCTTCGAGCTCCGACCGACTGATGGGTCCTTGGCTTGCACGCCAAGATGAAGAACCTTCCAGAAGTTAGGCCTCCTGGTGGGCGAAAGGACCTTACTGTGACTTGGCTTCCTGGGTCCTAAGGCTGGCCCATTGACTGGCCTCACGGCTGATAGGCCATCCCTGGTATAGTACACATCAGCAGCCCTCGAGTTTGTCTGGAGTTTAGGTTGAGCTCCTCTTGAAGATGAAATCAAGGCGGGCTCCTTCATGTGAAATGAACGGATCAACCCAACTTCTGGTTGTTCAGCCTAGGCATTCCACTTCAGGTAGTCTGGCTTGCCCTCCATTTGTTGTTTACTAGGTGAATGCCCGTGTGATAGGAATGATAGATGGGGAAGTCGGTTCCTTTGAGAGAGGGGGGTGGGGGTGGGGTGGGGTGTATGTGACATCTCGGCTTAATAGGACTGATAGATTACTCATCAACAAGGTGCTCCTTCTTTTCTGAGAGCCCATCTGAAAGAAACCTCAAAGTTAAGCATGCTTGGCTTGGAGCAATTTGAGGATGAGTGATTGATGGGGAAGTTGATCTCGGGTGCACAAATTGAGTAGAAAGTGCACATGAAAGACTAGTGTTGGTATGTGGGGCCAGTCTAGATCCCAGGCGCAACGGCCAAAAACCGGTGGGAGGATCGGTGTGTTTGACCGGGGCGTTACAACTGTGAAATGGATTTGCAGCACATGGTTATGCGTGTCACCCTGTGGGGATATCAGGACAACCCTAGCCCCCGCACCCGCTAACATCTTGAAGCCGTCAAAGAACATAGTCGAATGATACGACTTAATTTGGGTGAGTGGGTGCTAGGCTTCACTGGGCTCGACGATAAAGTCTACCAGAGCTCGTGACTTGATTGCTTTCTTTGCTTCGAATTTGATGTCATGTGGCAATAGCTCTATAGCTCATTTCGCCACTCGACCCGTAGCATCCTAATTGTTTATGAAATCTGACAAAGGGGTATCACTAACAACAGTGACCGAGTGTTCTGGGAAGTAATGAACCAATTTCTTTGCAGCCAGAAAAATGCCGTACCCGAGCTTCCGAGTCAATACGTAGTGCACAGGCGTCTGAACAGTTAGTGCTTTTTCCTCTTCCTCTTGCTCGATAGTTAAGACAATACTAACCACCTGGTTTGTTTCTGAAATGTATAGAAGCAAAGGCTCCTCTCTCGTGCAACTAACACTGGCTTTGTTGACAACAACTTTAGGTCCTCAAAGGCTAACGAGGCTTCGTCTGTCCAATCTAAATATGTCGATTTCTTCATCAGTCGGTAAAGGGGCAAGGCCCTCTCACCGAGTTTGGAAATGAACCGACCGAGAGCTGCTAAGCAATCAGTCAGTTTCTAGACATCACAAATTACCTTTTTTTTTCATGTTGCTGATTGCTGCGATCTTCTCCGGGTTAGCCACAGTTCCCTGTTTGGAAACGAGAAAACCGAGTAAATTTCCCGTAGGTACCCCCAAAACACACTTCTTTTGATTTAGCTTGATACCAAAGGTTCAAAGATTTTTAAACGTCTCTGCAAGGTCAATCAAGAGATCAGATCCCTTAACCAACTTAATGACAATATCATCCACGTAGGCCTCCACGTTCTTGTTAATCTGCGTAAGCAAACAAGTTCGCATCATATGCTCATAAGTTGGATTCGACATAGGCCTCGTGTTCCTGGTTTGCATCATACATTGATAAGTTGGACTAGCGTTTTTAAGGCCGAATGGCATTGTGATATAACAAAAACACCCAAACGGGGTGATGAAGGCCCTCTTTGTTTGATCATTTTCATTCATTCGGATTTGGTGATAACCTTAATAAGCATCTAAGAAACAAAGTCTCTCACAACCAGCAGTGGAGTCCACTATCTGGTCAATACGAGGAAGGGGGAAGTGGTCTTTGGCACACACTCGGTTTAAGTGCTTGAAATCGATGCACATCTGCCAAGATTTGTTCTTATTGAGCACCATGACAGGGTTTGCCAGCCATTCTGAGTGAAACGCCTCCTTGATGGACCTGGCTGCTAGCAACCGAGCGATCTCCTCGCCTATCACCTTGTGCTTTTCTCCGGAGAAACGGTGCAAGTACTCCTTCACAGGCTTCGCTTTCTTATCAATATGGAGCTTGTGCTCAGCCAACTCCCTTGGGACACCCAGCATGTCAGCAGGCTTCCGTGCAAAGATGTCCCATTTAATACAGAGGAATTGGATGAGCTCGCTTTCCTATTTTTCTTCCATGCCTGTCGCCTCATTGACAGTCTTGCTAGGATCATCCGAGTGAACTTGGAAATTTTTAATTTCACCAGCCGACTGAAAAGCAGATTCAGAGGTTAGTTTCTTCGCGTGCAACATCACTCGGATCAGCTGTTTTCTTGTACTCCAACTCGATTGCTACCATCTGTGCATCAACAATGTCTGAGCCTCTTTGTAGACAACCGAATCGGCTGTTTTGGGCGGGGCATCTTAAGTTTCGGATCCACATAACATGGCCAAGCTATGAACTTGGCATAGGCCGGACGCCCAAGGATTGTGTGATACGCACTCTGGAAATCAACTAACTCAAATATGAGGCTCTCTTAAAGGAAATTATTCAGATCACCAAACACCACCTCCAAGGTAATTAGACCCAAGGATTGAGCCTTTTTCCCCGGATCACTCTGTGAAAATGCATATGGCTAATGTTAAGCTTGGACAACGGGATGCCCATTTGCTTCATAGTACTGGCATAGATGATATTGATTCCACTAACACCATCCATTAGCATGTCACGTGGTCGGTACCCATTTACAAGTGGATTAACGATTAGCGCCTGCCAACCTGTAGTCGGTATGTGTGCTAAATGATCTGACTGATCAAAAGTGACAGGCATTTCCGACCAATTCAAGTATTTGGGCATCGAGGGAGCAAATGTGTTCACTTCCTGATTGACATGCTTGCGTAACCGTTTACCCTCGGGATCTACAAAAATCAAGAGCACACCTTGCTCTCTTGGATATCCGCCATCCTGATCATCCTCATCTTCATCTTTACTCTTGCGTTTAGAAAGCACTGATTTGCCGGACATCATCCTTTTCAAAACCCTACAGTGTGGAGTGGTGTGCTTTGGGTAGATTAGATTTACATCCTCACCCTTGGTGACGTGAATGTGACGCGGCTTGTCCAAAATATCATCTTCTGTGTTCGCCTTTTTCCGAGGCGTCCAGCCCTACTGATTGCCCTTGCCTTTGTTCAGATTGGCAAACGCCACAAGCTCAGCACCACTGGCACCATCATTGTCATTGACTCGCGATTGTTTTTGTTATTGTTGTTATTCTGATTCTGGCCCGACTGGTTATTATCTTTCTGCTAAGAAGGCTCAGAACACCCCTTGCCTCATGATATGATCTTCCTCTTCGCCATTCGCATAGCGGTTAGCGATCTCCATCAGTCGGCTCAAGGTAAAGACATCTAAACGACCAAGTTTCAAGTTCAAATCAAGATATCTGATACCTTGCTCGGAAGCATGGGTTGCTTGATGTTCTGTAACATTCTCTACCGAATTATGAAGTGTGGTGCATCTCCGGATATACTCTCGAAGTGTTTCATTCGGTTTCTGGACACACAGTTGTAACTCGGTCATACCACCAGGCCGCTTATAGGTGCCCTCAAAGTTCTTGACAAAAACAATGTGTAGATCTTCCCAACTGTAAATACTGCTTGGTGGTAGCTGGTTGAGCCAGGCTTGGGCTGATCCCTCAACATCAGTAGGAGATGCTTCATACCGACATTGTCGTCACTGCACCAATCCGGACCACCACTCGGTAATCATCAAGCGAAGTCTCTGGTTTAGAATTCCCACTATACCTGTCAACCCCAGATACCATTCGGAACTAGCGTGGGATTGTAGCTAAACAAATATACCGTCTGCAACATAAAGGCCCCGAAGAAGTAGAACCACTCGTGTAATCTCTATCATAATCACCTCTCTGTCCGTCCTCAGTCCACTCGGGTCTAAGTCAAGTGATTCCGAGCGTCATAAGGGCGTTTGTCACGTCCACGAGGCGAATCCCCATGCCCTCATGGATATTGATCACCCCGCTGGCGTGAAGAATATTCTTGCCTCAGATCATCACCATAGTGTGGCGCATCGCCGTATCACCAGGGTGAAGGCTCTCGGCAGTGAGATGAGTATTGATTGCGTTGAGGAGAGTTCACTCAGTTGTAAAATGGATCTTTGCGCCGTGGTGGAGTCAGGTCCCACCACACGGCGGATTATCACGCCGGCGAGGAGTTGCACCTCGACGAGGTGGCGAAATAATTGGCATCCGACCCACACGAGGACTGTGGGCTGAAGCCGTAGTATTAGCTCAGGCTGATTTGGAATGGATCTGATTGTGTGACTGACACGCTTGATTATGTTCCGGAGCCGCCTTGAGCAAAACATTCAACTCATGAATATCACCAGCCGCTGATCCTGACGGCTGAATCGAGTGTGATCCGGGTGGCCGCCTCTAAATTATGTACTACAGTCCGAAGAATAGGATATGCTAATGCATCAGCAGTCGGGAAAAGCTGCCTCCGAGACCAACTGGTGCTAGTAACGTTCTGCGCTCGCGCCATTAGATTTTGCTCCATTCTGCTCAGGCATTCCCTCTTAGCCAAAGTGGACAATCGGCTGCCTCGAGCCGTAAACCTTCAGGGTTGGAGGTATCAATCGGCATCTACAGTGTCTGCTCCTACTCTCCCGCCAGGGTTGCCAGCTGCTCCCGAGTGGGAGCACCATCACCGCTGCAGGCACCATCGCCATCACCAACAGCATTCTGGTTGTCTTTGGCACCATCACGCGCCGCGGCCGTCGGATTGACGCAAGGCGATCTAGCCGGAGGGGTGTGCTATGAAAACTTATGCTACGGAAGCAGGACTCACACAACTCTCCTCATCGTATGTGATGGACTCAAACAACGCGGTGAAGATGAGGCTTGGTCGACTGCTTTCGGTGACGGCGAACGGCGAGCAACCCAGTCGACGGTACGAAACCGGTTCCTGGAGGCACAACACGCCGGCATTGTAGTCACGGAAGTGAGTGCTGCCACGACCAGGCAACGAGTCGCATTTCAGCTGGGCTTCGGGAAACCACGTCGCGTCATTGGCAGTGACACTGATCGACCCGAAGAAAATGATCTTCCCGGGGATCAAATCAACGCCGGTAGTCGAGGAAGAAACCATCCGCGCCATGGATCAAAAGATGCGAAGCCCCAAGGTGGGTGCTAGCTGTTATGGGGGGAAATATGATAGTAAGAGAAGTAGGAGAAAGGAGCTTGATTTAACGAGACACAGTGGGTTCCTCAGCTAGCTACGTTTCATGTGTCTTAAAGGGTAATTATTTGTGTCCACTATTGCGGTAACGGACGCTCATAATCGTCCTGCACAATGACCGGTAACGCCATGCTTCAATGCGTAGTGGTGCTTCAAGTAACGCCTCTATGATTACTGGTCATTGGTCTTCTGTTTAATCCGAGTGAGGGCTAACTGCTGGAATTATAAACCGAGTGATCGTCATCCGACCGACGGCATATCACATTCTTGGTTAAGCCGACTGATCGTTGACCAAGTGAAGTAATCCTCCCTACGGGTGCCCTTATCGACTGATTAGCCACCCCAGATATTATTGCTTTGGGCTATAATGCATATGGGCTTGGGTCTCCTTGGGCCCTTGCTGGCCTTTATGTCGTCTAGGGCCTACCCGGTGGGAGATATCCTCGTCAACAGGGGAGGGGTATTTTTTTCTCACTCCATACCTTGGCATCTCAAGGTAACCGTAGTGAGATTGTAGAGGGTGTGGTTTTTGCGTGCGTTCTAGTTCTAGTTCTATTTTCTGATGATGTCAAAATATGGAGAATAAGGTCTGGCCTAGAATAGGCTTGTAGAATTGTATACAGCTGTGAGTACACAACGCTCATCTGAAGCAAGTTTCTGTTTATGAGTTTCTCAATCCTTGATGCAAGCCAGTGTAGCTGAATTCTGAATAGATTACTGATATTGTGATGGCAAGTCTGTGTGCATCGAGATAATGTTGATTCAGTAACATTTATATTCATTCAAGTCGTTGCTCTAGGTTTGATTAAGTTCTCTTTTCAATCAGTGAAAAGGTGAAGTAAATCCTCTGTTACAATCTCTCTCATCAAACAATTAATAGAATTTTTTTCTCCACGCATATTATGTCTATCTGATCATCAGCCCTAGATATTTAATTGCTTGTGCTATTATCCGCAGCGTGGTTGATTTGGAAGTTAATTTTGCATTCCATTCGTACTGCTTCTATAGCCCGAGACGTGGATAGTACTGAGAAGTCTCAGGAACTACCTGTTATCCAAAAAAACTAAAATTCCTGATAATAGACCAAAATCTATGGTTATCTCTTGCTGCTGCTGCTGCTGCTGCTGCAAGGGTTTTGAAAACCAGTGGGAACCAGCTGTAGCTTGTTACAGTACGCAATGTGCCGCTTTCCCTCGAAATCTGATACTACAGATTGTTAAATTCTTGAATAGCCAATTTGGGTCCTGTTCTGCACTTAGCTCTAGCTCGTAATTATCAACGTCATGGAAATGCTCTTTTTTTCTCGCTCTCTAGCATCTTTAGAGTCAAACCGCTTAGTATGAACTCACATCATTATTATAGCAGTAGAGCTACAGGCAGTTGAGGTAGTGGGAAAAACGTCTTATATTTTGATATAGAGGGAGTAGAAACCAACCCCGATCTTTGGTTCATGATGATTGGTAGTATATATGAATATGAGTAGGACGAGATTCATGCAATCCGGCACTGGCTATTCAGGTCGAGCAACCAAAGATGGAGGGCTAGCTTGGAGCTGCTGCAGTGGCTCGTTAATTACAGCGTTTAATGCGCCAACCATTTCCCTTGGTGAGGTGTATTCGTCACTGCGGAAGTAGAACAAGTGGCCTGTCTTGCAAAACCTCCAGAACATTTCCCTGCATGGCCTAGGAACAACACTGTCTTCTCTAAGAACCGTTCTTAGCAAGTCTCATGTACATGAAGCCAAACGATTCTGGATCTTCTTTTCAGCCGCTTCTATGGACATAGAACCACCACTGTGAAAAGCAAGCAGTGAAACAGAATTCAGGTTACCATCTCTGCCATCCCTCTGCATGCAGCACAACGTCATTCCGTTTATCAGATGTTAACCGTTTACGAGGTTAAAGGGATATTTTTCTTCTTTCTTTTTAGAAATGGAATCAATTACCTCGTAGGTTCTGGTATCATTCATGAAACGGCAACACCTGCTCCCTAGCCTTAGCAACTCCTCAAAATCTTGACCTCTGGTGACGTGCTCTGAGAGTTTCTCTCCAATAAAATACTGTGATGTGAGGATAATTGGGCCTAGTGCGAACGTGACAGCTGCAAGTGTCATGTATTCTTCAACTGTTGGTGCATGCTGGCTCCTTCTCCATTCTGTCTCGGTCATCTCAGACCTTAGTAAGTGTAGCCACTGCAAAAGAGTATCAGCTGCCTGTCAATACTGAACGCTGCAATCCATAATAGTACGTATCACACATGCATGAACTTGCTTGTTCAACCAGGTGCTTTGTAGGATCACAGTTTTGTACTGCAGAGGCCATTGATCCAAGCTGGTTCACTGTTCTATAGAGAGCAGAAAATGTAATTTTTACTCGCTCAGAAAAGAACTCATCTCTGTGAGGCTCATCCCACCTAAGAAAACCATTATCAAGTCAGGGATGATGGATTATTATTAATTAGCAATGCATAAGACAGTGGCACTACTTCAAAAAGTGATCAAAGGCGAAAATATCAAGATAATGGATTTACCTCTCAACCAATCCTATGAGGTTCTCCAGTTCTTCTTTTGATCCGGCAACATCAAACAAGTCATCAAAAACAGCTGTGAGCACAATAGTTTTGGCACACGCAACACGAGCAACAGAAAGTTCATGTGGGGATATGGTGGCAGCAGCAGAGAGATAGGAAGCCGTCAGTATCTTCCGTGCATATTCTAGTTGGTCCAGCTCGTTCTCTTTCGCCCAACTGTTGCAACAAAATTTGTAGAAAGTCTTAGAAAGAAAGTTAACAAGACAAGTAAGCAAGCAATAGTCATTGTCATATTACCTTTCAAGGTGATGAAGTTCTTCCTGGTAAATAGACTGTGAAATACCGAAATCTTCAACGGCCAGAGCTAGAAGATCTTGATTGACGCGATGTGGCCTGATTCTTAAAATGGTTGATTTTTTTCTCTAACATGTTTATTAAAATGATTTCAAAGATTGTTTCTTAAAAATGAAAACTTACAAGTATTTTGTCTTCAGCATCCGAGGAACCCTGGTATCGAAGTTCTGAATGTTCCTCTTGTGTTCTACAGGTTCCACGGTGGCATAAAAGGGGAATTTAAGAGCATACTCGACCTGAAATTACCAAAATCACATAATTTAACTTAAACATAGTTGTCCTCTGGAATAGCTGTGTGTATCCTTAGTTAGTGCAGAGACAAGTAGTAAAGCTGCCATTAATCTACAACTTGAAAGCACCTCTTCAGAGAAATGTATACTTTGCGTCCCATCAGAGCACAAGTTTTTGGTCAATAATTTTCTTGACCAGTAACCTATGTTCCCTAGGATCAATTCATTTTCTGACAAGCTAACTTCCGAAGCTTTGTAAAGCTCCAATATAGATTTTGTATCATTTAAATATCCTTGAAGTGAGCCATGGAAAGTGGAGTCTTCAGCAACATGTGACAACTCATCTGCATCAGATTATCATGATTAGCTCAAGATAAAAAATATAAAATACAATAGCAGGGATCCAACAAAGTACCTGAGGAAACATCATATCCGTTCATCCGTAAAAGGCGAAACGCCATCGCACATGTTTCCAAATCCAACCTGATTTCATCGTCTCTTTGTAACCAGTAACTGCAAAGATGACACAATAAGATCTACAAGCTATTCAAAATAAACATCAAATCTTCACTCATGGCCGTTACCTGTATGTCATGTCGAGGATGTCCTTTATTTCTGTTGAAAAGTATCGAGATATTCCAATCTTTTCGAGTGTATCCACAATTGATAGCTGACAATGTATATTTAGTGGGTACATTGTTGGTACTACAAAGTTACAATAGCATTAGCATGTTGCTACAGTCTACACCCCTAAGGTGCTTCATAACAGAAGGTAGATGTACTCACCTGCACTACCAAATTTAGTGACAAGCAAATTTAGGTACTGGAGGGCTTTCTCATCGTAGTTGTGAACTAGGATAGCAGCAGTTGTGGAAGGAGAATTGAAAAATGATCCATTATTCCTCTGGAACTTCATAACTTTATTCCACTCCACCAAGTTTCCCAACCCTTCAGCAACAAAAGTCATATATGCTTCTTTCCCATAAGATTTATCCTTGGCAAGCCTGCATGAAATGAACATAAGGACTTCTAATTAAGTGCTATAAAAGCCAACCTATCTTAATTGGTAAGAAAAAACAATATGAATGGCATAACGACTTTTTTCCTTCAAACTATTGTTAATATAAATAATATTCTGGAAAAGAAATTTTTACATAAAAGCTGCCTCTTAGCGATTTGAATTGAACCGTCAGCTCAACGAGAGTCTGGTAAAACGTTTGGAACGCAACGATGCTCGTCAGGAGTCTGGACCGATCTCACTGCCAGAATTTGTTCGCCTCAATCCATCTGTTTTCCGCAACTCCACCAATCCTATGGATGCTGATGATTGGCTTCGTGACATCCTGTTTGAGATGGAATCAGCTAATGTGGCCCCTGACAGTTACGTCACCTTTGCGACATTTCACTTGAAGGGTCCAGCCGCTCAATGGTGGGAAAGCCATAAGGGTATGTTGCCTGCTGAATCTATACCCACTTGGCAGGAATTTCAGTCAGCTTTTCGTGCACGGTACATTCCTCCAGGTCTGATCGACCAGAAGAAGCAGGAGTTCCGCAAACTCTCACAGGGCACAATGACTGTGGATGAATACCAGAGAAAATTTCTCGAATTATCCCGCTATGCTAAAGATGATGTCGACACTGACGCTCGCAAGCTGGAGAAATTCCGTGAAGGACTGCGTTCCGATATACAGCGCGCACTTCTTGTCCTTGATTGTGAGGACTTTGCGACGCTTGTCAGCCAAGCCTACCGAGTTGAAACTGGTCTGGCTAAATACCAGGAGTCGCTCAAACGCACTCGTGATGTTGGCTCATCCTCGGGTCAGCCTATTCAGAAACGTCGAGTCTGGATACCGCACAATGTTTATCACCGACCTGCTCCAACACCAAGGCCATCATATGTTGCACCTCGTCTGCCTTCACCGCCGAGACAGCTAACTGTGACGACCCTGGCTTAATCGTGCACTAATCATACACGCAAATGCGCACGATCAAGCCTAAGGACTCACTTGAAGATATCACAACACAACTCTAAAACATAAAATAAAGTCATACAAGCTTAATATTACAAGCCAGGGCCTCGAGGGCTCGAATACAAGCTCGATGGCATACAAGCGTCAGCGGAAGCATTAGATATCTGAGTACAGATATATTACAGAGAGAGAGATAAGCCTTCACAGAGGCGGGGTAAAAATAAAAACTACGATCGAAAGGCGTAGGCCTCCTGCCCTGGACCCTCCGATCCTACTCCTGGTCGTCGAACGGCTCCTCGTAGTAGTAGTACTCGCCAGGCGGGTAGTAGTACTGGTCGTCGGCTGGGGCTTCTGGCTCAGGGGCTCCGTCGTCTGGTGGCATCAAATGGAAAATGGGGGAAAAAGAAAATAAAGCAAACGTGAGTACTCATCCGAAGTACTCAGCAAGCAAGGATCTACACTACATATGCATCATTGTCAAAGGAATGGCTGTATATGTGGACTGGGCTGCAGAAATGCTAGAGTAGAGGGGGAAAGCCTAGTCCTATCGAAGACTAGCATCTTCAACAATCTTCGACAGTCTTGCAGCATCAGGAGAGAGCAGATGAACATAATGTAAAGTAGTAGTAGTAATATCATCAACCTCGACCTGAGATCCTTTCTCGACTCCCTGCGAGAAAGCAATCCCAGAGCCGTACTATCCAATTCTCATCACATATTCTAGTTGTACCGATCGGGATACAACTCCGAGTGTCCGTTACCGTAGGACAGGCTATCGATAGAAGTTTCTTCCCTGCAGGGGTGCACCAACTTACCCACCACGCTCGCTTAACTCCGGCCGGACACACTTTTCTGGGTCATGCCCGGCCTCGGCTAAGCAACACGCCGCAACCCGACCAAATACTTAACAGAGAGGTCAGCACGCCGGACTAACCTATGCCCCCAGGGGTCTTGGGCCATCGCCCCGGGAACTCCTGCGCGTGGCGTGGGCGGCCGGAAGCAGACCTAGCAACCCCTTAATACAAGCGCGGTTGCGTAACCAGTCCAATCCAGCGCGCGCCGCTCAGTCGCTGACGTCCATTAAGCTTCGGCTGAAGTATACGACGCAGAACGCCCATACTATGCCCACGTGATGGTTAGTGCTATCGGGCCAGAGGCCCCTCGGATCAAATATCCAAACCGTAGTGGATTAGGAGCGCGCGGAAATGAGCAGAGACTCACGATCGATGTGACCCCGTCGCCCCGTCTCGAGGACTTGCGGCAAGGGCTAAGAATGCCCGGCCACGCCTCGTAGTTATCTCGCGGGCACCATCCAGGTCAACCCGACTCCACATCACTTCGCGTTAAGCTCGCGCGGGTACCCCTCAGGGCCGACCCGTCTTTAGTATCGTGGTTCATAGTCAAGTCATAATATCCAAGGTAACTGTGTGTCGGACACCGAAGGGAACCATGAGGAATCACCCTCGATGGAATTCCCGCTCGATGTTATCATCAAGGTGAACGAAGGAGGAATCACCCTCGAGGTCCACACTTGAGAGGTTGCGCGACGATGTCGTTATCGGGGGTGGTGTAGGAGGAATCACCCTCGCTTACCACGACCGAGTAACTAACCTACAAGGTTAACATCAGAAGTGCTAACAAGGTATCACCCTCGGCACTCGACGGTAACCCAGCAGTGTCGGCAACTAAGGGGTAGTGATGTGCGGTGCCAGGGTCTGGTCCTCAATCCCGATGATCGGGTCTTCTGATATCCAGCAGGGCAGTCAGGATCAAGTGGAGGTCTCTGTCGTGTCTCTACCCAGCCTATAATAATCAGTCTAGGATAACCAGTAAGGTAACAAAGCAGGGTACAATAATCAGGCTATGCAGCAGATATAGGAAAACAGTAGCAGTAGCAGTTCTAATGCAAGCATAAGAGAGAAAAGAGTAGGCGATATAGGCATGCTCAAAATGGGGGTGCTTGCCTGTTTGCTCGGGGGCAAGGGCAAGGTCTTCAGTAGTATCGTCGGGGACGTAGTCGTACTCCTGTGCGGCGTCTGCCTCGGGAGCTACGTCAACGTCGGGGTCTACCGAGAGAGAAGAGGGGGAAGAAACAGGTAAACATAATGCAAACAAATGCAACACGGTGCGTGTGATGCTATGATGCAGTGTAGGGTTGCCTAAATATGCATCTAAGTCATTTTAGTTATTTTTAGAATTATTCTGGGATTTAATATCCGACGTGTGTGCACTATTCATCTGTCGGATTCGGGTCCGGAGTTACGAGTTCTTCTACGTAGGAGGTTCCGATGGAGAAACAGACGGCACGATCAGACTCGTCTCGTCGTTCTGAGCAACTTTCATGTTTTAACTTTTTCGATCCGAGCTACGGTTTAAAAGTTATTAATTTTTAAAGTTTATTTGAATTTCTGGAATTTATTTATTTATCAGAAAAATGAATTATGACGTCAGCATTACGTCACAGTGACGTCAGCAGGTCAACTGCGGTTGACCAGGGTCAAACCTGACATGTGGGTCCAGTGGGACCCACATGTCAGCCTCTGTTTTTCTAACCAGTGAATTAATTTAATTACCAGGGTTAATTAGGGGGTGGACCCCACATGTCAGTGAGACATTTAGGTTAATCTAATTATCTTTATTTAATTAACTGTTTAATTAGTCTAATTAGCCACCGGGGCCCACACGTCAGTGGCACTGTGCTGCCACGTCAGCGCGTTGACTCGGTCAACGAGTCAGTTGGGCCCACCTGTCAGTGGCTCAGGCGGCCCCACACGTCAGTGCCAGGTCAGCCTCACCGGCGTCGTCGCCGGAATAAGCTCCGGCGACCAAATCTGCGGCGGCCGAGCGCCGGAGTTGCTCGGAATCAAGCTACAGGGCACCAGTCGCAGCGTGTTTGGGCGCGTTTGAGAGCTGAGAACGAACCGCGTCCAACGGCGCCAGTCCCGCGGGCTAAGGTGGTCGGAGCTCGCCGGAAACAAGCTCGAAGCGGCGGCCGGAGCTCGGGCGTCGATGGATTCGAGGCTGCGGAGCTCTAGGAAGCGCGCGCGCCTGTGCTATGTACTCCTAGCGACCTACTGAACACGGTGACACGCTCGAACGAACTCGAGGTGCACTGGTGGGTGAGCCTGGAGCTCAACGGCGGCGAGCAGAGCTCGGTCACGGCGGCGACAGCGCAGCAGCTAACCAGGGGAGCTATGCGGTTACCTAGGGGAAAGAGAGGAGTGCGGGTGCTCACCGAGTGGCCAAGAAAAGCCCTCGACAGCTTTGTAGCAGCAGGGGTCGACGGAATCGGCGGTGAGGCGTCGGCGCCCGAAGCGAAAGGGGCGGAGAAGATCGACGCCTGTGGAGCTCCCCAGCTCCACCAGAGAGCAACGGACGACGCGGTCGACCATGGCGGAGACGAGGAACACGGTGGTGAGGCGAGACGAGGCCGGTAGCCGCGAGCACGGCGTCGAGCGGCGGCGGCCGCGTCCGGCTGCTCCCGGATCTGAGGGGGAAGGAGAAGCGAGGCGAGCGTGGCTGAAGGAGGAATGACGGGGAGGACCAGGGGGAGTGGACGGGCGCCGTTCTTATCCACTCGCGGCGACCGCGGGCGTCGGGGTCGTCGTCGTGTCGCGCGGCGACCGGAGCGCGGGCGCTCGGCCAGGAAGACGACGACACGTGAGGGAGAGAGACGAGGTGGGCCTGCTGGGCCGCGACTCGGGGCACTGTGCACTAAGGCCCAGTGCACAGTGTCCCGCTTTTGATTTTCTGTTTTTGTTTCTCTTTTTCTTTTAACCTTTTCTGTTTCGATTTAATTAGGGCATTCCCACACTTTTGTAAAATGTGAGAGCTGTCCCCAAATATTGCAATGCAATATTATCTCTCACCAAAAAGTGGTTTGGACAGTTTTGGAGTTCATTTGAATCTGTAATGATATTAAATGAATTAATATTGCTGTTTTGGGTGCTGTTTCATCTTGTTTGAGTCACTTGCCCAACCCCAAATATTTTGATATTGATTTTAGAAATGTTCCTGGATTATTGGGCATTTAATGAACATTTTCCCAACAGAGTTTGAACAACTTTATAATTCACCTTTGAATTTGAGTTGATTTTCAGATGTGGATTTGAATTGGATCATTAACCCTCATGACTTGGCACTGCAAATGATCATGACTTGGCAGTTTTAACAGAGTGTCACAGAGTTTATTACAAAGGGGTGTTACAAGTTCTCCTCCTCTAAAAGAAATTCTCGTCCCGAGAATTTTTAGGAGGTAGAAGGGAAAAGTCCGGGATATTCTTCCCGAAGATGATCCTCGCGTTCCCAAGTGGCTTCGTCTTCAGTATGATTCGACCATTGCACTTTTAGGAACTTGGTCGTCTTCTGACGAGTACGACGCTCAGCTTCGTCGAGGATGCGGATCGGATGCTCCTTATAGGAAAGATCATCTTGTAGCTCGAGCATCTCATGATCCACTGCACGGTGCGGGGATTCCTTGAAGCACTTACGGAGTTGCGACACGTGGAAGACATCATGAATATGAGAGAACTGTGGCGGCAACTCCAATTTATATGCCACATGTCCACGTCTAGCCATGATACGGAAAGGACCAATGTAGCGAGGAGCTAGCTTGCCCTTGATTCCGAAACGACGGGTGCCCTTCATTGGAGTGACACGAAGATAGGCTTGATCACCAGGTTGATAGATCACACCCCATCGCTTGCGATCATAATTACTCTTCTGACGGTCTTGAGCCGCCTTGAGATTTTCCCGGACAATTCTAACTTGTTCTTCGGCATGCTGAATAATGTCCGGTCCAACAAGAGGTCGTTCCCCAGTTTCTGACCAATTCAGAGGGGTTCGACATTTACGTCCATAAAGAACCTCAAATGGGGCCATTTTTAAGCTGGCTTGATAACTGTTGTTATAAGAGAACTCGGCATACGGGAGAGATTCCTCCCATTTCTTACCGAAGGATATAACACAAGCTCGAAGCATGTCTTCAAGCACTTGATTAACACGCTCAACTTGGCCTTGAGATTGGGGATGATAAGCTGAACTCCAGGTAATATGAGTTCCCATAGCTTTCTGGAAACTTTCCCAGAAATGGCCAGTGAAAATGCTGCCACGGTCTGAACTGATTTCCTTGGGAATACCATGGAGTGAAACAATTCTGGAGATATATAGCTCTGCTAACTGACTAGCAGTAATAGTCTCCTTAACTGGCAGAAAGTGTGCAACCTTGGAAAGTTGGTCAACGACGACAAGAATAGCATCGTGACCCTTCTGAGACTTGGGAAGACTAGTGATGAAGTCCATTTGCACTTTATCCCACTTCCATAGAGGAATAGGGAGCGGTTGCAGAATTCCAGCAGGTTTCTGATGTTCTGCCTTCACGCGACGACAAACGTCACACTCGGCAACATAACGAGCAATATCCTGCTTCATCCTAGACCACCAGTACCTTTGACGAAGATCTCGATACATTTTGGTACTACCCGGATGGATAGACAGCGGTGTATCATGGGCCTCCTTCATGACTTTGTCAGTCATCAGCTCGAAGCGAGGTACTACGATGCGGTCTCTGAAATATAATGTACCATCTTCAGCAACTGAGAAATCCCGATACTTAGCAAGGTGAAGCTCCTTCTTCATCAAGTCAATTTCAGCATCTTTGGCTTGCGCTTCTTTAACAGCCTTCAGAAGGTCTGGCTGTACCACAAGGTTATTAAGAGAACCCTGGGGAACAATTTGCAGATTCAGCTGAGTCAGTTCTGCGTGAAGACGAGGTTGAGCTTGCCTAACCATGAGGTTGTTGCAATATGACTTGCGACTCAGGGCATCGGCCATTACATTAGCTTTGCCCGGGGTATAAGAAATACTGCAGTCATAATCCGCAATAGCTTCTAACCATCGTTGTTGTCGGAGATTAAGATCCGGTTGAGTGAATAAGTATTTCAGACTTTGGTGATCGGTATAAATTTCACACCGATTACCCAGAAGGTAGTGTCGCCATAACTTCAATGCATACATCACTGCTGCAAGTTCAAGATCATGCACTGGATAATTCTCTTCATGTGGACGCAATTGACGTGAAGCATATGCAATTACTCTCTGCTCTTGCATTAGGACGCAGCCTAATCCCTGACGAGAGGCGTCGCAATATATGACAAAGTCCTTGCGAGAATCAGGAGGAGCAAGCACTGGAGCAGAAGTGAGCTTGTCCTTGAGGGTTTGGAAACTTTCCTGACACTTGTCTGTCCACTCAAACTTAACGCCTTTGTGGAGCAGATTAGTCAGGGGCTTGGCGATCTTGGAGAAGTTCTCGATGAATCGGCGACAATAGCTGGCTAGACCGAGAAAGCTTCGGACCTGCTTGGCATTCTTCGGAGGAGTCCAGTCAAGGATAGCCTGAACACGCTCCGGGTTAACGGCAATACCGTCCTTGGAAATCACATGTCCAAGGTAGGTCACTTCAGGAAGCCAGAATTCGCATTTAGAGAACTTGGCATATAATTGGTGCTCTCGAAGTCTCTCCAGAACTAGTCGAAGGTGCTCAGCATGTTCTTCTTTGTTCTTCGAATAAACCAGAATATCATCCAGATATACCACGAGAATTTGTCGAGGTAATCCATGAATATGTAATTCATTAGGCGGGAGAATGTAGCTGGAGCGTTTGTTAAACCAAACGACATGACTGTGTACTCGTAAGAGCCATAACGAGTAACGAATGCAGTCTTCGGAATATCCTCTTCGCGAACACGGATCTGGTGATAACCCAACCTCAAGTCGAGTTTAGAAAACACCGAAGATCCAGCGAGTTGATCATATAAATCGTTGATCCGGGGAAGTGGATATTTATTCTGAATGGTTGCCTGGTTGATAGGACGATAATCTTGGACCAACCTATTCGTTCCATCTTTCTTCTTGACGAAAAGAGACGGTGCTCCCCATGCAGAGGAACTGGGGCGAATGAAACCCTTCCTTAAGGATTTATCAATTTCCTCCTTAAGCTCGATGAGGTGGTGCGGAGGCATCTTGTAGGGACGCTTCGCAATAGGAGTGGTGCCAGGCTTCAAGTCGATGATGAACTCGACAGCTCTAGCAGGGGGTATTCCTGGAAGTTCTTCTGGAAAAACATCTGGGAAGTCACAGACCACTGGGATATTCTCGATCCCATCAAGTGGAGAAGCATTCAACGCGTTCAAGGCATAAATTTGAGCCTCAGCGTTCCGGGTAAGGTGAGCTTGATAGTTCACCATCTCATTTGATGGGTGCAAGAGGTGTACAACTTTAGTGGCACAATTGATTGAGGCGTAGTGAGCCTTCAACCAATCCATTCCCAGTATAAGGTCAATCTTTGAAGATTGCAGGATAATGGGGTTTGCATCAAAATGCAACCCTTCAACCTCAATAGTAACTCGGGGGCTGAATATGGAAGTTCGGCATCGTCCCGCGGGAGTGTTTATTATTATCGGATGTTGTAGCGTTTCGCACTTAACATCATGCAAGAGTGCAAATTGTTCTGACATGAATGAATGCGATGCACCTGAATCAAATAAAACAGATGCTGGTACTGAATTAACGAGAAGTGTACCCATCACAGTATCTGGTTGATCTGGAGCTTCAGACATGTTGATGTGGTAGTACTGCCCACGACCATAAGAAGGTCTGGCATTATTGTTGCGCTGCTGAGGAATACCACGGCCAATTCCACGTCCAGCAGAAGGGAGAGCTAGTTGATTCTGATTCTGAGAACAATCTCTAGCACGGTGACCTGGCTTGCCACACTTGAAGCATAGTCCGCTGTCAGGACGAGGTGCTGGAGCTCGAGGTGCTGGAGCTGGCAGGGGCTGTCTCGGTGGTGGAGGTGGCAGACGTGGTGCAGCATAAGAAGGTCTGTTCGCAGGAGCTGCTGAACGGAACATGCCTTGGGGAAACCAGATGCGTCGCTTCTGGGAAGACGAGCCCGAAGATGAGCCCGACTCACGGGTGCGTCTGGACGCTTCCTTGTGCTTCTTAAGTCCAGTTTCAACCATGATGGCCTTATTCACCAAGGTGGCGAAATCAGGGTAATCTTGAACAAGAAGGGCTAACTGAATGTCATGGTGCAGTCCTTCACGAAACTTCTCCTGTCTGCGTTCGTCAGTAGGAATGTCCTCTTCAGCGTAACGAGATAAGTCTAGAAACTCGCGCTGATAGACTTCCACAGTCTTGTTTCCTTGGACAAGGCTACGGAACTCAGCCTTCTTCCTAGCTATGATAGCTAGAGGAATGTAGCGGGCACGGAAAGCAATCTTGAACTCTGCCCAAGTGACGACAGTACCAGGCGGCAGAGTCTGTCGGTGAGTGGCCCACCATTGGGCTGCGGGACCCTTAAGAAGATATGTCGCAAAAGTGACATAGTTAATTTCGGCGACACTAGCAGACTCCATCTCATGAGAGATATCACGCAGCCAGTCATCTGCATCCAGTGGGTTGACTGTGTTGCGGAAAAACGATGGACTGAGCCTCATGAACTCTGGTAAGGTAATGGATGGTTGCTGCTGATTAGCATCAGGACGAGGGAATTGCTGCATAATCCCCGTCATAAACTGGCGGTTGAGTTCAAACTGTTGCATCATCGCTGCCATGTAATCAGGTGGTGGCGGCGGTGGCGGGTTGTTGTCAGCCATCCTGCTATTCCAACAGGGGTATTTCAGCGATAGCTTATGCAAGTGTTTAACAATAAACATGAGGTAACTCGACATTATTGAAAGAGTGCAATAGATGCTAGAAGTAGTCATTAAGACGTACAGATCCATACATAGTCGGTTACATTCGGGCAGCATAACGGCGCAAATTGAAAAGCTAGGCGGCGCGCAGGCACGCGGTAAGGAAGTACACAACGGGACATAGCAAAGGCTACATCAACGTCGGAGAAAACCACTGAAACGGGGTAACTGCAAGTGCGGACGATGGACGTTCGTCGCAGAAGGATCCTGCGCTCCATGGGCACTCTGATGCAGAACCCGGTCTCGAGAAGAAAGAAGAGGTCCACGTGCAGGCGTGTGACCTCCCACAGCAGGCCAGACGATCCCTGATGGCATCTCAGTCCTGCTCGGGTAAAGAATGTACTCCGGATGCATCCCTGCACGAACAGCTGGTAGCAACTGTGTCATAGCCTCGTAGTAGCGTGCTCGAGTGGCAAACAACTCAACAGCAAGTGCACGAACAGTGCGATCCAAAGCCTGAGTGCACTGAATCAGAACCTGCGGGTCGTAGCGTCGAGACTCGTACGGGGCACAGATAGCTGTGTAAAATCCAGTAGCATCACCAACAGGTGCATACGGAATGTACCGAAACACAGTATCATCCAAGTTAGCACTGTGCTCTCCTCGGAGACGTGCGACAGCAGAGTAGGCGGCATCATGTACTGCCATCTCAATCATCACGCCTAATCCATGAAAAAGGTGTAGCTCGGTGTCTGAGTTGTTCTGCTGATCATAAATCCAAACTTCAGCATAGTACTGTTCCTGGTTGAATTCGCGATAAACCTCATAGACCATGTACTCGGGATACCAGCGGTAACCCAGTCTACTCAGGAGGGCGATCAGAACAGCTGGAAATCCAGGGGCATCACGAGCCCAAGTGCGAAGCACAAGCTGGGTCGTAGGCCGCGGTGGAAATAGCCGATCCATCTGAAACAGAAAGGTTCAGGGCTGTCATAAGACAATGAGAAATATAACCAATCTCGGAAGGAAAGGTTAAACAAAACAATGGAAAGGAAAATGATTATCAGACTAATCAGATCAAAGACAGGGAAATCGCACTGAATCCAGCTCTCCGGGTGGATAGAATTAACGAGAACCTAAATGTCGGCGTTTAGTAATTTTGCAAAACCCGAATAGAAGAGAGGATAGAATCCCAGAGTAAAGACGGGGAATAAAAGATCCTAATACCACCCAGTTGGCGACGTGGGCCCGTAAGCCACACAGCCAAGTTAGTAAAACAATTTTTGACCACTAGACTCAACTTCGGCCAAGGAATTGGAAAGGAAGAACTCCTAGAGGCAGTCGGCTCTGATACCAACCTGTGACGACCCCGGCTTAATCGTGCACTAATCATACACGCAAATGCGCACGATCAAGCCTAAGGACTCACTTGAAGATATCACAACACAACTCTAAAACATAAAATAAAGTCATACAAGCTTAATATTACAAGCCAGGGCCTCGAGGGCTCGAATACAAGCTCGATGGCATACAAGCGTCAGCGGAAGCATTAGATATCTGAGTACAGATATATTACAGAGAGAGAGATAAGCCTTCACAGAGGCGGGGTAAAAATAAAAACTACGATCGAAAGGCGTAGGCCTCCTGCCCTGGACCCTCCGATCCTACTCCTGGTCGTCGAACGGCTCCTCGTAGTAGTAGTACTCGCCAGGCGGGTAGTAGTACTGGTCGTCGGCTGGGGCTTCTGGCTCAGGGGCTCCGTCGTCTGGTGGCATCAAATGGAAAATGGGGGAAAAAGAAAATAAAGCAAACGTGAGTACTCATCCGAAGTACTCAGCAAGCAAGGATCTACACTACATATGCATCATTGTCAAAGGAATGGCTGTATATGTGGACTGGGCTGCAGAAATGCCAGAGTAGAGGGGGAAAGCCTAGTCCTATCGAAGACTAGCCTCTTCAACAATCTTCGACAGTCTTGCAGCATCAGGAGAGAGCAGATGAACATAATGTAAAGTAGTAGTAGTAATATCATCAACCTCGACCTGAGATCCTTTCTCGACTCCCTGCGAGAAAGCAATCCCAGAGCCGTACTATCCAATTCTCATCACATGTTCTAGTTGTACCGATCGGGATACAACTCCGAGTGTCCGTTACCGTAGGACAGGCTATCGATAGAAGTTTCTTCCCTGCAGGGGTGCACCAACTTACCCACCACGCTCACTTAACGCTGGCCGGACACACTTTTCTGGGTCATGCCCGGCCTCGGCTAAGCAACACGCCGCAACCCGACCTAGGCTTATAAGAGAGGTCAGCACGCCGGACTAAACCTATGCCCCCAGGGGTCTTGGGCCATCGCCCCGGGAACTCCTGCACGTTACGGGGCCACCGAGAGCAGACCTAGCAACCCCTTATACAAGCGCGGTTGCGTTACCAGTCCAACTCGGCGTGCGCCGCTCCTTACTGACGTCAAACAAGCTTCGGCCGATGTGTACGACGCAGAACGCCCATACTATGCCCACGTGATGGTTAGTGCTATCGGGCCAGAGGCCCCTCGGATCAAATATCCAAACCGTAGTGGATTAGGAGCGCGCGGAAACGAGCAGAGACTCACGATCGATGTGACCCCGTCGCCCCGTCTCGAGGACTTGCGGCAAGGGCTAAGAATGCCCGGCCACGCCTCGTAGTTATCTCGCGGGCACCATCCAGGTCAACCCGACTCCACATCACCTCGCGTTAAGCTCGCGCGGGTACCCCTCAGGGCCGACCCGTCTTTAGTATCATAGTTTAGTGCAAGTCATAATATCCAAGGTAACTGTGTGTCTGACACCGAAGGGAACCCTGAGGAATCACCCTCGATGGAATTCCCGCTCGATGTTATCATCAAGGTGAACGAAGGAGGAATCACCCTCGAGGTCCACCTTGAGGAGTTGCGCGACGATGTCGTTATCGGGGGTGGTGTAGGAGGAATCACCCTCGCTTACCACGACCGAGTAACTAACCTACAAGGTTAACATCAGAAGTGCTGACGAGGTATCACCCTCGGCACTCGATGATAACCCAGCAGTGTCGGCAACTAAGGGGAAGTGATGTGCGGTGCCATGGTCTAGTCTTCAATCCCGATGATCGGGTCTTCTGATGTCCAGCAGGGCAGTCGGGATCAAGTGGGGTCTCTGTCGTGTCTCTACCCACCTTATACTAAGCAGTCTAGGATAATCGGTAAGGTAACAAAGCAGGGTACAATAATCAGGCTATGCAGCAGATATAGGAAAACAGTAGCAGTAGCAGTTCTAATGCAAGCATAAGAGAGAAAAGAGTAGGCGATATAGGCATGCTCAAAATGGGGGTGCTTGCCTGTTTGCTCGGGGGCAAGGGCAAGGTCTTCAGTAGTATCGTCGGGGACGTAGTCGTACTCCTGTGCGGCGTCTGCCTCGGGAGCTACGTCAACGTCGGGGTCTACCGAGAGAGAAGAGGGGGAAGAAACAGGTAAACATAATGCAAACAAATGCAACACGGTGCGTGTGATGCTATGATGCAGTGTAGGGTTGCCTAAATATGCATCTAAGTCATTTTAGTTATTTTTAGAATTATTCTGGGATTTAATATCCGACGTGTGTGCACTATTCATCTGTCGGATTCGGGTCCGGAGTTACGAGTTCTTCTACGTAGGAGGTTCCGATGGAGAAACAGACGGCACGATCAGACTCGTCTCGTCGTTCTGAGCAACTTTCATGTTTTAACTTTTTCGATCCGAGCTACGGTTTAAAAGTTATTAATTTTTAAAGTTTATTTGAATTTCTGGAATTTATTTATTTATCAGAAAAATGAATTATGACGTCAGCATTACGTCACAGTGACGTCAGCAGGTCAACTGCGGTTGACCAGGGTCAAACCTGACATGTGGGTCCAGTGGGACCCACATGTCAGCCTCTGTTTTTCTAACCAGTGAATTAATTTAATTACCAGGGTTAATTAGGGGGTGGACCCCACATGTCAGTGAGACATTTAGGTTAATCTAATTATCTTTATTTAATTAACTGTTTAATTAGTCTAATTAGCCACCGGGGCCCACACGTCAGTGGCACTGTGCTGCCACGTCAGCGCGTTGACTCGGTCAACGAGTCAGTTGGGCCCACCTGTCAGTGGCTCAGGCGGCCCCACACGTCAGTGCCAGGTCAGCCTCACCGGCGTCGTCGCCGGAATAAGCTCCGGCGACCAAATCTGCGGCGGCCGAGCGCCGGAGTTGCTCGGAATCGAGCTACAGGGCACCAGTCGCAGCGTGTTTGGGCGCGTTTGAGAGCTGAGAACGAACCGCGTCCAACGGCGCCAGTCCCGCGGGCTAAGGTGGTCGGAGCTCGCCGGAAACAAGCTCGAAGCGGTGGCCGGAGCTCGGGCGTCGATGGATTCGAGGCTGCGGAGCTCTAGGAAGCGCGCGCGCCTGTGCTATGTACTCCTAGCGACCTACTGAACACGGTGACACGCTCGAACGAACTCGAGGTGCACTGGTGGGTGAGCCTGGAGCTCAACGGCGGCGAGCAGAGCTCGGTCACGGCGGCGACAGCGCAGCAGCTAACCAGGGGAGCTATGCGGTTACCTAGGGGAAAGAGAGGAGTGCGGGTGCTCACCGAGTGGCCAAGAAAAGCCCTCGACAGCTTTGTAGCAGCAGGGGTCGACGGAATCGGCGGCGAGGCGTCGGCGCCCGAAGCGAAAGGGGCGGAGAAGATCGACGCCTGTGGAGCTCCCCAGCTCCACCAGAGAGCAATGGACGACGCGGTCGACCATGGCGGAGACGAGGAACACGGTGGTGAGGCGAGACGAGGCCGGTAGCCGCGAGCACGGCGTCGAGCGGCGGCGGCCGCGTCCGGCTGCTCCCGGATCTGAGGGGGAAGGAGAAGCGAGGCGAGCGTGGCTGAAGGAGGAATGACGGGGAGGACCAGGGGGAGTGGACGGGCGCCGTTCTTATCCACTCGCGGCGACCGCGGGCGTCGGGGTCGTCGTCGTGTCGCGCGGCGACCGGAGCGCGGGCGCTCGGCCAGGAAGACGACGACACGTGAGGGAGAGAGACGAGGTGGGCCTGCTGGGCCGCGACTCGGGGCACTGTGCACTAAGGCCCAGTGCACAGTGTCCCGCTTTTGATTTTCTGTTTTTGTTTCTCTTTTTCTTTTAACCTTTTCTGTTTCGATTTAATTAGGGCATTCCCACACTTTTGTAAAATGGGAGAGCTGTCCCCAAATATTGCAATGCAATATTATCTCTCACCAAAAAGTGGTTTGGACAGTTTTGGAGTTCATTTGAATCTGTAATGATATTAAATGAATTAATATTGCTGTTTTGGGTGCTGTTTCATCTTGTTTGAGTCACTTGCCCAACCCCAAATATTTTGATATTGATTTTAGAAATGTTCCTGGATTATTGGCCATTTAATGAACATTTTCCCAACAGAGTTTGAACAACTTTATAATTCACCTTTGAATTTGAGTTGATTTTCAGATGTGGATTTGAATTGGATCATTAACCCTCATGACTTGGCACTGCAAATGATCATGACTTGGCAGTTTTAACAGAGTGTCACAGAGTTTATTACAAAGGGGTGTTACACTAACAGTTCAGGGTGGACAGCCTAATGCTATGGCAACTCCCCAGGTTGCACCACGTCCTCCTGTTGGTCGTAAGAAGAGCTGTCGAAACCGCCGATTCAGGAACCGTAATATTATACCGGCTGCTATTGTACTTGGCCATGTCAATCATGTCGATGCTGAAAAGGCCCTGAAGGAACCGACAATTGTGATGGGTACCCTTCGTGTTAATTCAGTGCTAGCTTCTGTTCTCTTTGATTCAGGAGCATCACATGCTTTCGTGTCCCAACAATTTGCTCAGTTGCATGGGCTAGGCATGGAAGAATTACCCACTCCTCTAGCGGTTCAATCTCCGGGGTCCAAGTGGCAAACCTCAATGGTAAGCCACCACAACCACATCGAGATTGGAGGTCTACTTTCTCCGGCTTCCCTCGTTGTGCTCGGACCATCCAACATTGATATCATTCTTGGTATGGAATGGTTGACAACGCATAAGGCTCTGATTGACTGTGCTACCAAGACAGTCCAGCTCACTCATCCTTTTGGCCAGACAGTCAAATACTCAGCTCGAATAGTTCAGAATGCCGAAAATCAGATATATGTTCTGAATGCATTGAATGCTTCACCTCTTGAAGGCATCGAGAACGTTCCAGTTGTTCATGATTTCTAGGATGTTTTTCCGGAAGAACTTCCAGGAATACCCCCTGCTAGAGCTGTCGAGTATGTCATCGACTTGAAACCAGGCACAACTCCTATTGCGAAGCGTCCTTATAAGATGCCTCCACACCACCTTCTCGAGCTTAAGGAAGAAATCGATAAGTCACTTAAGAAGGGTTTCATCCGCCCCAGTTCATCTGCTTGGGGAGCACCTTCCCTCTTTGTCAAGAAGAAGGATGGTACAAATCGGTTGGTTCAAGATTATCGACCTATCAACCAAGCAACAATTCAGAACAAGTATCCGCTTCCCAGAATCAACGATTTGTATGATCAACTTGCTGGTTCCTCAGTATTCTCTAAGCTTGATTTGAGATTGGGATACCACCAGATCCGAGTTCGTGAAGAGGATATTCCGAAGACAGCATTTGTTACTCGCTATGGTTCTTATGAGTACACTGTCATGTCTTTCGGCTTGACTAATGCTCCAGCTACCTTCTCCCGGTTAATGAATTACATATTCATGGATTATCTCGACAAATTCGTCGTGGTATATCTGGATGATATTCTGGTTTATTCGAAGAATGAAGAAGAACATGCTGAACATCTTCGCCTTGTACTAGAGAAGCTGCGTGAACACCAACTGTATGCCAAGTATTCCAAATGCGAGTTCTGGCTATCTGAAGTGACATATCTCGGCCATGTAATTTCCAAAGATGGCATTGCCGTTAACCCAGAACGAGTTCAGGCTATTCTTGAATGGACTCCGCTGAAGAATGTCAAGCAAGTCAGAAGTTTTCTCAGCCTTGCAAGCTATTGCCGTCGCTTTGTCGAGAATTTCTCAAAGATTGCTAAGCCTCTGACTGATCTGCTTCACAAGGGCGTTAAGTTTGAGTGGACAGACAAATGTCAAGAAAGTTTCCAAACACTCAAAGACAAGCTGACATCTGCCCCAGTACTTGCTCCTCCAGATTCTCGCAAAGATTTTGTGATCTATTGTGACGCATCTCGTGAAGGATTAGGCTGTGTCCTAATGCAAGAGCGTAAAGTGATTGCCTACGGCTCTCGTCAGTTGCGCCCGCATGAAGAGAATTATCCGGTACATGATCTAGAACTAGCTGCTGTCATCTATGCACTGCAGTTGTGGCGACATTACCTCCTCGGTAATCGTTGTGAGATCTACACGGATCATAAAAGTCTGAAGTACTTGTTCACTCAGCCATCTCTAAACCTCCGTCAGCAAAGATGGATGGAGACCATTGCGGACTATGATTTGGGTATTTCTTATACCCCTGGCAAGGCTAATGTAATGGCTGACGCGTTGAGCCGTAAATCCTATTGCTGTGAACTTGAAGTCCAGCTAGAGCAACCACTTCTGTATGAAGAGCTTCGAAAGTTAAATATCGAGATAGTTCCTCAAGGATACCTAAAAACCTTGGTTGTTGAACCAGACCTTGAGAAGGCTGTTAAGAGTGCACAAGCTAAAGATGCTGAAGTTGATCTGATGAAGAAAGATCTTCACCTGGAAAAGTACAGGGATTTCTCGTTGTCTGAAGATGGAACCTTGTACTTCAGAGACCGCATTGTGGTACCTCGCTTCGAGCTAATGGCTGACAAGGTCATGAAGGAGGCACATGATACACCGCTGTCTATTCATCCGGGTAGCACCAAGATGTATCGTGATCTCCGTCAAAGGTACTGGTGGTCTAGAATGAAGCAGGACATTGCTTGATATGTTGCTGAATGTGATGTGTGTCGTCGCGTTAAAGCAAAACATCAGAAGCCTGCTGGAATTCTGCAACCACTTCCTATTTCTTTATGGAAATGGGATAAGGTTCAGATGGATTTCATTACTGGCCTTCCCAAGTCACAGAAGGGTCACGATGCTATTCTTGTCGTCGTCGACCAACTTTCTAAGGTTGCACACTTTTTGCCTGTCAAGGAGACGATCACTGCTAGTCAGTTAGCAGAATTATATATCTCCAGAATTGTTTCACTCCACGGCATTCCGAAGGAGATTAGTTCGGACCGTGGCGGTCTTTTCACCTCAAAGTTCTGGGAAAGTTTCCAAAAGGCTATGGGAACTCATATCACCTAGAGTTCAGCATATCACCCCCAGTCCCAAGGCCAAGTGGAGCGAGTCAATCAAGTGCTTGAGTCATGCTTCGAGCTTGTGTTATTTCTTTCGGCAAGAAGTGGGAAGAATCTCTCCCGTATGCCGAGTTCTCTTATAATAACAGCTATCAAGCCAGCTTGAAAATGGCCCCCTTCGAAGTGCTTTACGGACGTAAGTGTCGAACCCCTCTGAATTGGTCAGAAACTGGGGAACGACCACTCGTGGGTCCGGATATTATTCAACACGCCGAAGAGCAAGTCCGTATCGTTCGAGAAAACCTCAAGGCGGCTCAGGACCGCCAGAAGAGCAACTATGATCGTAAACGATGGGGTTTGGTCTATCAACCTGGTGATCAAGCTTATCAGCGTGTCACCCCTATGAAGGGCACTCACCGTTTTGGAATCAAGGGCAAGCTAGCTCCACGCTACATTGGTCCCTTTCGCATTGTTGCCAGACGTGGTCAGGTGGCATATAAATTGGAGTTGCCACCGCAATTCTCTCATATCCACGACGTCTTCCATGTGTCGCAACTTCGTCGTTGCTTCAAGGAATCTCCGCACAAAGCAGTGGATCACGAGATGCTCGAATTGCAAGATGATCTTTCTTATAAGGAGCATCCGATCCGCATTCTCGATGAAGCTGAACGTCGGACTCGTCAGAAGGTTACCAAGTTCTTGAAAGTGCAGTGGTATAATCATACTGAAGATGAAGCCACTTGGGAATGCGAGGATCATCTTCGCAAGGAATACCCCGACCTCTTTTCTTCTACCTCCTGAATTCTCGGGACGAGAATTTCTTTTAGAGGAGGAGAATTGTAACACCCCTATGTAATAAAGCACTGTGACCTTGAGTTAATCATGCCAAGTCATCTTCATTTGCTATGGTTGATCATTTTGGCTAAACACTTCAATTCAAATTCCTCTCTGAAAACAATTCAAATTTAAAGTGCAAAATGAAGTTGCTCAAATATTGCTGCAAAAATGTTCATCATTTAGCAAATATTCCAAAACAATTATTGTTGAGGAAAACAACTTCACCATAAATGCTAAGTGTGGACTAGGGCATCAAAACAGTGCCAAAACAACATTTAAAAATGTCAAATCCATTTTTGAAAAGTGCAAATAGATTCCAAAAATGCCCAAACTTTTTGTGGCAGTGCACAACATTCCATAGCATCTGTTTTGGCCAGGCACATATTTTTGCTAAGTCAATTGGTAGCTAATCTAATTTGCAAAAGCCTGCTGAAAAAGAAAACAGAAAAAGAAATAAAAGAAAAGAAGAAGGCCTCTGTGCACTGGGCCTTAGTGCACAGTGGAAGGCCCAGCCCAGCCGGCCTCTCTCTCACTCCTCCCTCTCTCTCTCCTTCGCCGTATCGAGCGCGCCATGGCCGGCCTCGCCTCCTCCGGCCGCTGGCCGCCACCTGCCAGCCACCGACAGCCGAGGAGGGGATAAGGACCCCTCGTCCTTCCCCCCTGGTCCTCCCTCGCCACTTCTTCCCCTCCCCTTCCCCTCGCGCTCACCTCTCTTCCCTCTGCCGAGAGCCTTCGCCGCCGCGCTGCCGCTCCGCCGCGGCCATCGTCACGACCTCGCCTCGCCTTGGTGTCCCACTTCTTCGCCGGCGTCGTCTTCTTCGTCAACGTCCACAAGCACGTGCTGAGGCGCTTCGCAGCTCCCGCTTCGGGCTCATCCCCAACTTTCGGCCACCGAGGTCGCCGCCGTCGATTCGTCGCTGTTCTGCGCTCCTAAGCTCCCGCAGGCCTTTCGTGAGCCGCACGGTGAGCTCGCCCTCCTCTCCCCTCCATTTGCGCCGTCTCCCGTAGCCCGTAGACGTGCCACCGCGGTGCCGTGCTTCGCCCGCCACCATTGCCGATGAGCTCCTCGCTCCTGTGCCGTTCAGCTCGAATGCGTAGCTCCGACGAGTTCCCGTGGCCCCGTGGAGCTCGCCTGCGTAGTTAGTTTGCCGGAACACGTCACGTAGCCGCGTTTCCGAGACGGCCCGAACTCCGGCCGCCGCATCGAGCTCGTTTCCGGCGAGCTCCGACCACCTCAGCCCGCGAGGTTGCCGCCGTTGGGTGCGGTGCTCTTTACTCGTTCGAACGCAACCGGAAACACCCGATTTGGTGCACCGTGGCAAAAACCCGAGCGTCGCCGGCGTTCGGCCGCCGAGCGCGAGCTCGCCAGAGCTCCTCCGGCGGCTCCGCTGAGCTGGCGCCGCCTGGGGACCACCCCAGGTCGCTGACAGTGGGCCCCCAGTTCACTGTTTGACCACGTTGACTGGGTCAATGCGGGGCACTGTACACCCTAAGACGCTGGCAAGTGGGCCCAGCCGGTTAATTAAATTAACTAAACGGTTTTTAATTAAAACTTAATTTGATTAGTTAAAATACCCACTGAAAAACTGGGCCACCAACTAATTAACTTAGATTAGTTTAAATTTATCCCTGTTAAACCCACAGTCTATGACAGGTGGGTCCCGCAGGTTAGGTTTGACCTAGACCTGGCAGTTTGACTGGCTGACGTCACAGTGATGTCAGGCTGACGTAATTAGTATTTTTTTTATTTTCTTTATTGATTTAAATTTTAGAATAATGCTAAAAACTTTGAAAATTCGTAGAAAATAATCCGTAGCCCGGATGGAAAAACTTTGTACATGAAAGTTGATCAGAACGACAAGACGAAGCTGACCGTGCCATCTGTTTCTGTGACGGGACCTCTACGGAGGTGAGCCCGTAACTTTTTTCCCGTTTCCGTTAGGTGAATAGCGCATATACACTGGTTAATAAATCCAACTTAAATCCTAAAATAACTAATATGACTTAGACATGTTTTTAGGCAACCCTGCACTGCACGTTAGCATAGCAAGCTCTGTGTTACTTTGTCTGCCTTGTATTTATTTGTTTCCTCCCCCTCTTCTCTCTCGATAGAGCCCGGTACCGACGCAGCTCCGGAGATCGACGACCCCTGACGACCTTGCCTTTGCCGCCGAGCAACCAGGCAAGCCCCCCCTTTGATCATCCCGATATCGCTCATTCTATTATCTCATGCTTGCATTAGATTTTGCTACTATTGCCCGTTATCCTATTTCTGCTGCATAGCCTGTTTATTGTAACCTGCTGTTGATACCTTCCTGTTCATCCTATACTGTTTATAATAGACTGGGTAGAGCCCCATCAGTGACCCCCACTTGTCCCGACTGCCCCGCTGGATTCTCAGAAGATCCGATCAACGGGATCGAAGATCAGGCCCCGGCACCGCACCTCACTACCCCTTTAGTTGCTCGACACTACTTGGTTACTATCGAGTGCCGATGGTGATACCTCGTCAGCACTTCTGATGATAACCTTGTAGGTTAGTTAATCGGTCATGGTCAGCGAGGGTGATTCCTCCTACACCACCCCCGATAACGACGCCGTCGTGCAACTCCTCAAGTGTGGACCTCGAGGGTGATTCCTCCTTCGTTCACCTTGACGATAACATCAGGTGGAATTCCATCGAGGGTGATTCCTCAGGGTTCCCCTTGGTGTTAGACACACGGTTACTATGGATACTGTGACTTTACAACTGATACTTGGAAAGGCGGGTCGACCCTGAGGGGTACCCGTGAATGATGGGAGGATACCCGTGAGATAAATACAAGGCGTGGCCGGGCATTCTTAGCCCTTGCAGCAAGTCCTCGAGACGGGGCGACGGGGTCACATCGATCGTGAGTCTCTGCTCGTTACCGCAAGCCCCTAGTCCTCTAACAATTTGGATATTTGATCTTAGCAGGCCTACGACCTGATAGCACTAACCATCACATGGGAATAGTTATGGGCACTCTGCATCGTAGCATCAGCCGAAAGCTCTGTCAGACGTCCAGTTCAGCAGTGCGGCACGGTCGGATCGTGCCGGCCATTCGAGGCGGTGCTGGTATCCACCCTGCTCGCAACGACCCGGAGTGCACAGGGCGATGGCCCAAGACCCCTGGGCGCTTAGGAGGTAGACCGGCGGGGACCTCTCTGCTGAGCTGTAGGTAGGGCTGCGGTGTGTCATTTGGCCGAGGCCGAGCATGACCCAGGAAAGTGTGTCCTGCCGGAGTTAAGCGAGCGTGGTGGGTAAGTTGGTGCACCCCTGCAGGGAAGAAAACATCTATCGATAGCCGATCCTATGGTAAAGGATACTTGGAGTTGTATCTCGATCGATACAACTAGAACTTGAGATGATAACTGGATATGATGGCTCCGGGATCGCTTTTTCGTAGGGAGACGAGGAAGAATCTCTGGGCGTGACTGTTACTTGATACTACTACTACTTTACATTATGCTAATCTGCACTCTTCTAATGCTGCAAGACCGATGAAGATGCTGAAGATGCTAGTCTTCGATAGGACTAGGCCTTCCTCTCTATTCTGGCATTTCTGCAGCCCAGTCCACATATACAGCCTTCCTTTGAAAATGTTGCATATGTAGTGTAGATCCTTGCTTGCTGAGTACTTCGGATGAGTACTCACGGTTGCTTTACTTTCTTTTTCCCCCATATCCATTCGATGCAACCAGATGACGGAGCCCCTGAGGCTGCTGCCCCGATTGACGACTTCAGCTACCACTTCTATCCCGAGGGTGGCTACTACTACGAGCTGGCCGACAACCAGGAGTAGGTTCGGAGGGTCCTAGGCAGGAGCCTACGCCTTTCGATCGTAGTGTTTTATTTTGCCTCGCCTTCTTAAAGGCTTATCTCTGTTTCTCTTTTATATTTGTACTCAGATATCTGAGGCTTCCGTTGACGCTTGTATGCCATCGAGCTATGTATTCGAGCCCTCGAGGCCCTGGCTTGTAATATAAAGCTTGTATGATTTTATTTATGTTTTAGAGTTGTGTTGTGATATCTTCAAGTGAGTCCTTAGGCTTGATCGTGTGCATTTGCGTGTATGATTAGTGCACGATTAAGCCGGGGGCGCCACACAGGCCTTAAGAAATGCAACATTGAAACCATCAGGTCCTGGTGCTTTGTCACTTGGCATTTGCTTGATGATGTTATCAATTTCCTCATGAGTAGAAGGGGCTTCCAAGTCCTGTAGCATTTGATCTGGTTGCAATAGGCTGTGTAGTATCAATGGATTACTAGTTTGTCTGTGAAAGCCCAGTCTTTCCTTAAATGCACTAAAGAGAAAAGCAGCTTTGGATTGGTGATCATGGTGCTCAATGCCATTTGAATCTTTGAGCATAGCAATACAGTTGTTTCTCAGCTTGATTGTTGCTTTGGCCAGGAAGTATTTCGTGTTTGCCTCTCCCACCTTGATGGCTCTGATGGTTGCCCTTTGTTTCCAGTAGATTTTCTGAAAATTCAATACTCTTGTCAGGTGTTCTTTAAGGATGTTTCTGCCCTCTACTTCATCCCTGGAAAGTGGCATGTATTCCTCCAGAGAATCAAGTAAAAGGATGACCTCATTGGTATTTCTGATAATTGCTTTAAGATCAGAGACGTTTCTGGACCAGTTCTTTAGACCTTTCCTGAGTCTCTTGAATTTTGCAGATATGATTTTTGCATTGTCCTGTTCTGGCACTAGTTTCTCCCAAATGTCCTTAACCACTTGATTAAATTGACTGTGTTCAAGCCAGAAGTTCTCAAATTTGAAGATTTTGGATTTTGGGATAAATGTTCCAATCTTGATTACACAAGGTGTATGATCTGATGTGGTTCTGGCCAAGGGGATAGCAGTTGTGTTTGGGTATGTTAATATACATGCTTTTGAGGTGAAAAACCAGTCCAGTTTTTCAAGTAGAGGGGCATTCTGCATGCTACTCCAGGTGAAGTCTCTGCCTTTAAGGGGGATTTCCAGAAGTGCTAACTGATTAATGGCTTCATTGAAAAGAAGCATGTCTTGAATGTTGCCACCTTCTCTTTTTCTGTTTTGAGGGTATCTGATATAGTTAAAATCTCCCAACACCAGCCAATTTGTGTCATCCTCTACCTGAATATTGTGAAAACAATTTATGAAGTTGGTTCTAAGATCATGCTGACATGGACCATAAATGTTAGTCAGGGTCCAGGTTTTGTCCAGACTTTTTTGAAGTGAACTCAATAGTAATAGAGAAGTCATTTTTAGGATAGTAGTTCCTGTGAAGAGTTGATCATTCCAGACCAAAAGGAGTCCCCCAGATGCACCCACAAAAGGCAGATAGTCAAACTTGGATAGGTATTTAGGACAGAAGTTTTTGAGGTACTGACTATCAAACAGATCTCTTTTGGTTTCTTGTAGACAAAGAATTGAACAAGCAGATTCCTCAATTTTATTGGATAAGGCAGTCCATTTCTTATCAT
Organism: Thinopyrum elongatum; assembly: GCA_011799875.1. Lineage (NCBI taxonomy): Eukaryota > Viridiplantae > Streptophyta > Magnoliopsida > Poales > Poaceae > Thinopyrum > Thinopyrum elongatum. Next base: position 422,529,197 of record CM022301.1, read on the forward strand.
CATTAAGACCTTTGATATTCCAATTCAAAATATTCCAGGTAATGCTCATTGTGCAGGATTAAGTAAGTGACCAAGATCTTACAAGCATAACCACCAAACCCATACAGTTTCATGAAAAGGCTTTGCCAAACAATACAAAAGCTTAAACCACCAAAAGCTGACATCCTCTGATGAGGTCCACTCAGTAAGCAACAAGACTCAAATAAAGACTGCTAGATAAAAGACATTCTACAGTGCCCATTTTTCTAGTTGCTGCTCTTGTTCTTTGATGTTGTCTTCTGGGTTGAGGTAGTGTCATTGGACATGCTGCTCTTATGCTTCTTGTTTCCCATTCTTGTCAAGTCCTCCTTGGTTTCTCCCATTGCATTTACCTTGCAAAATGAAGAATTAAGGTTTTTGATCACTTTCTTAGGAACTGGTGGTGGCAAAGCATGACAGACTAAACAATTCTTGTCAACACAAACTGTTTTTCTGAAACCTTTGTTGAGATTTTGGAGGCTACAACTTCTTCTTACCTCCGTTTCAACCAGGGGGATCTTGTCTTTTCTTTTCTTGTTCCTAGCCAGGGCAGAAGTTGAGGAAGCAGATTGTCCCTCAGAGGACTTGGATGCTGGAGTAGCAATGTTCTCCTGATCTACTTCTGCAGATGTAACTTGTTGTGACATGCAGTTTAGTGAAAGAGCATCAGGACTGGTGTCTCGAATAGCAAGTGGTTTGAAAATCTTAGACTCAGATCCTTGTATGATATAATTCCAAACTTGGGAAGTTATGAAATTTTTGGCCCATTCAACTTTTCTGAAGAAAGAAGAGCTACTAAAAGGAAATTAACCCATTCTATTGGTACCTAGATGACCTGCTTACTGTCATGCTTTGGCTTGAAGTGTTTGTGCCATATTTCTGCTCCTTCTGTCCCTAGCAGTGTTGCATCTGCATCCCCAAGCACAGGTGAGAGCCTTTCTTTCTCCATGATGACTGGATCAACAACATCTGATGAGATATGAACAAATCCCACCAGTAAGTTTTGATTGACCTCATTAAATTGTGGTATAGGAAAACCTAGAGGTGCAGATAGATCTATGGAAGAGCTGTCACCTTCAGTCTGTCTACCAGGTGATGGTACAGTTGCCCCCTGGTCATCTATAGCTGGGGCCCTGTAGGGAGGTGTGAGAACTGCAGCTGTTACCTCAGTAGTAGCATGTCCAGTGATTGAGCTAGGTGCATTCTCAGAGTGTATATTACTCGCAAGCTATTGTTGGTGGGTGCTGGGTGGAGTGATTGCGAGTAGCTCTTGTTCCATAGGGTCAAATGACAGAATCTCAGATTGATCTTGTTGAAGGAGGATAGCCTCAAGGTGCATATCCAGTTGCAAGGCCAGACCATGATTGGGCTAGGCTTCCATTGGTGGGCCTTCCTGTGCAATTTGAAGTGGCTGGGCCTGGGCCACCATCAGATTCAAATCAGGCAGATTTTGAAATATGGGCTCTATGATAGGCCCATTAGTTGATTCTGCTGAAGGAGCACTGCTGTTGGTAGGAGCAAGAGATAGTGTGAGGCTGCTGTTGTTATCTCCTTCTTGAGCTTGCTGTACATCTAGTGCTTCATTTTCATTCAGAGGTTCCATCAGGTCCTGTAACTCCATGAATTCTCCAGGGTGATTCTGAAAATCAATCTGATTATTGGCTTATGGGAGGGCCCAGTGCCCCCATCCTAGTAGTTCATCATCTCCCTCCTCCATTACTTCATCTATATTAGGTGCCTGCAGACCTGGCTGATGAAGGGCCAACTGAATATCTCGTGGGTTGGCCACCTGATTAAGATCTGGTATGTGCTGCTGGTGAAAATCATCTTGTTCATGATGTTGGAGTGGACCTGGGAAGTGATTGTGTTAGTTGGCATGAAAGTTAGCTTGAAGTGGCATAGGATGAGGGTTGCTATCTGGTGGAATTGGGTCTTCATCTAGTGCCTCTGCACCTAGCATATGTTGTTGCAGAATCACAATGGGAACTGTTTCAAATTCTGTTTGAAAATCCTCCCCTTCTCCAATGACAACACTTGAAGGAATATCTCTGAGTTCTACTCTGACTTTGACTAGCAGACTGGATATAGTACTTTTCACCCTATCCCAGTGAATGAGCTTGCCAAAACTTCGGATTGCGTTAGCAATCTCATGCATGCAACGTCTGTCAAATGGAAATCCACAAAGCAAAATCTAGACCTCTCTGTTGAGCACAAATCTTCTCCAATTCATGCCTTCATTGTGCTTTTGGAAAATCACATGCACATTAGTGAATGGATGGGGATTATCTCTGAGCAATGTATCTCTGTCAAACACACTATCTAGCTTGATGTATGCTTGTCCAAAAGGGCATGGGGTGATCTCAGAAAACCCTATGTGTTTGACTTCAGAGAGGAAATCTGCCAGTACCTCACGGATATTTGTTGAAGGCGACCGAGAGGTTGCGCATGGGGACGATTGTCGCAATGACCCATTCTTCATGCGTCTTTGCCATCGCACCTGCCACCACCCGAGCGCGCGCTGGCCGACCCTCCACGTTGATGATCTGATGATTGGGTGGAATGAAAGGAGCGGCATTGAAGGGGAAGTTCCCCATCTGGTTGCTGGATGGGGGGGGGAGGATAGGGCCAGAAGATGAGCTGGTGGGACGGCGCAAGGTTGCAGAAGCAGAGGGGCGGGTGTTCTGAGAATCTGGAGCAGCACGGTAATGGCTGGTACCAACCAGAGGAGGAGTAGCAAAGGCAGGTGAATGATGACTGCCAGGATTAATGGCTGGGTCCACTCCTTTTATTTGTTTCTCAACAGGCTTGTTTCTCCTTTCTTTTAGGACGAAAGATGATCTAGTTGACCCCCTTGGACTCTGGCTTGGCTCACTTCCCTGTCTTGTCCCTTTATAGTTTTTTCGATAAAGGGCGCTTTTATTATCTCAAAATGTAGCATCAAGAGGATACAAAGCATTATGAGTAACACCCGGCCTCTGCATAACTAAGATGCACACAACCAATCACCTAAAGTCTGATAAAAAGAAAGAAAAAAATCAACAAATCGGCGACAGTAGAGTCATATAGACCGACACTATGCCTATGTCGAAAGGGGTGGTGGACCGATCCGGAGATTATGCTGCCACCCATGTTGGGTAAAAACCTCCGTATCCACCTGCTCCAACCGCGTACACACCTCCTTGAACAGCGGTTGGTACTCCACTCGTTGTAGCGTAGACCACGTATGAAGCGAGTGCGTACAACGGAAAATAACCTGCAAAGGAGAAGCATTTTTGTCATTAAAAACCAAATCATTTCTACCTAGGCAAAGCGACCATAGTAAGGCATACGCTCCCACCCTTATTAGTGTTTTCAACTGTGACGACCCCGGCTTAATCGTGCACTAATCATACACGCAAATGCGCACGATCAAGCCTAAGGACTCACTTGAAGATATCACAACACAACTCTAAAACATAAAATAAAGTCATACAAGCTTAATATTACAAGCCAGGGCCTCGAGGGCTCGAATACATAGCTCGATGGCATACAAGCGTCAGCGGAAGCATTAGATATCTGGGTACAGATATATTACATAGAGAGAATTAGGCCTTCACAGAGGCGGGGTAAAATAAAATACTACGATCGAAAGGCGTAGGCCTCTAGCCCTGGACCCTCCGATCCTACTCCTGGTCGTCGAACGGCTCCTCGTAGTAGTAGTACTCGCCAGGCGGGTAGTAGTACTGGTCGTCGGCTGGGGCTTCTGGCTTAGGGGCTCCGTCGTCTGGTGGCATCAAATGGAATATGGGGGAAAAAAAGAAAATAAAGCAAACGTGAGTACTCATCCGAAGTACTCAGCAAGCAAGGATCTACACTACATATGCATCATTGTCAAAGGAATGGCTGTATATGTGGACTGGGCTGCAGAAATGCCAGAATAGAGGGGGAAAGCCTAGTCCTATCGAAGACTAGCATCTTCAACAATCTTCAGCAGTCTTTCAGCATTAGGAGAGAGCAGATTACATAAGTAAAGTAGTAGTAGTAGTATCATCAACCTCGACCTGAGATCCTTTCTCGACTCCCTGCGAGAAAGCAATCCCAGAGCCGTACTATCCAATTCTCATCACATGTTCTAGTTGTACCGATCGGGATACAACTCCGAGTGTCCGTTACCGTAGGACAGGCTATCGATAGAAGTTTCTTCCCTGCAGGGGTGCACCAACTTACCGACCACGCTCGCTTAACTCTGGCCGGACACACTTTTCTGGGTCATGCCCGGCCTCGGCTAAGCAACACGCCGCAACCCGACCAAATACCTAACAGAGAGGTTAGCACGCCGGACTAACCTATGCCCCCAGGGGTCTTGGGCCATCGCCCCGGGAACTCCTGCACGTTACGTGCACCGCCGGTGAGCAGACCTAGCAACCCCTTATACAAGCGCGGTTGCGTTCCCAGTCCAACCCAGCGTGTGCCGCATCAGTCGCTGACGTCCATTAAGCTCCGGCTGAAGTATACGACGCAGAACGCCCATACTATGCCCACGTGATGGTTAGTGCTATCGGGCCAGAGGCCCCTCGGATCAAATATCCAAACCGTAGTGGATTAGGAGCGCGCGGAAACGAGCAGAGACTCACGATCGATGTGACCCCGTCGCCCCGTCTCGAGGACTTGCGGCAAGGGCTAAGAATGCCCGGCCACGCCTCGTAGTTATCTCGCGGGCACCATCCAGGTCAACCCGACTCCACATCACTTCGCAATAAGCTCGCGCGGGTACCCCACAGGGCCGACCCGTCTTTAGTATCGTGGTTCATAGTCAAGTCATAATATCCAAGGTAACTGTGTGTCTGACACCGAAGGGAACCATGAGGAATCACCCTCGATGGAGTTCCCGCTCGATGTTATCATCAAGGTGAACGAAGGAGGAATCACCCTCGAGGTCCACACTTGAGAGGTTGCGCGACGATGTCGTTATCGGGGGTGGTGTAGGAGGAATCACCCTCGCTTACCACGACCGAGTAACTAACCTACAAGGTTAACATCAGAAGTGCTAACGAGGTATCACCCTCGGCACTCGACGGTAACCCAGCAGTGTCGGCAACTAAGGGGTAGTGATGTGCGGTGCCAGGGTCTGGTCTTCAATCCCGATGATCGGGTCTTCTGATATCCAGCAGGGCAGTCGGGATCAAGTGGAGGTCTCTGTCATGTCTCTACCCACCCTATACTAAGCAGTCTAGGATAACCAGTAAGGTAACAAAGCAGGGTACAATAATCAGGCTATGCAGCAGATATAGGAAAACAGTAGCAGTAGCAGTTCTAATGCAAGCATAAGAGAGAAGAGAATAGGCGATATAGGCATGCTCAAAATGGGGGTGCTTGCCTGTTTGCTCGGGGGCAAGGGCAAGGTCTTCAGGGATGTCGTCGGGGACGTAGTCGTACTCCGGAGCGGCGTCTGCCTCGGAAGCTACGTCAACGTCGGGGTCTACCGAGAGAGAAGAGGGGGAAGAAACAGGTAAACATAATGCAAACAAATGCAATACGGTGCGTGTGATGCTATGATGCAGTGCAGGGTTGCCTAATTATGCATCTAAGTCATTTTAGTTATTTTTAGAATTATTCTGGGATTTAATATCCGACGTGTGTGCACTATTCATCTGCCGGATTCGGGTCCGGAGTTACGAGTTCTTCTACGTAGGAGGTTCCGATGGAGAAACAGACGGCAGGATCAGACTCGGCTTGTCGTTCTGAGCAACTTTCATGTTTTAAGTTTTTCGATCTGATCTACGGTTTAAAAGATATGATTTTCCGAAGTTTTAAATATTTTCTGGAATTATTTTAAATTAGCAGAAACGTCTTATGATGTCAGCATGACGTGCTGCTGACGTCAGCAAGTCAACAGTCGGCTGACTAAGTCAAATATGACATGTGGGTCCAGTGGGACCCACATGTCAGCCTCTGTTTACCTAAACAGTGAGTTAAACTAATCTAATTAGCTAATTAGGCTTCTGGTCCCACATGTCATAGACTCATTAGGGTAATTAGTTTATATTTATTTCTAAAACATTTTAATTAGATTAACAGGGAGGTGGGGCCCACGTGTCAGCGACTGGGCCGGTCTAGTCAGCAGGGCTGACCGGTCAGCTGGCCGGTCGGGCCCCTGGGGCCCACGGGTCAGTGACCCAGGGAGTGGCCCCGGGCTGACCACGCCGGCGGGCACCGGAGTAGCTCCGGCGAGCCATTCCCGCGGCGGTTGGTCACCGGAGTTGACCGGAATCGAGCTACAGAGCTCTGTTCGAGCTGCGCTTAGGCGCGTTCGCTAGCTGGTGATCTCGCGCATCGAGCTGGGGCACTTGCCGGACCAGGGGATGGCCGGAGCTGGGCCGGCGACGAGGTTTGGCGGCGGTGGAGTTCGGGAGATCGGGGAGACGGCGTTAGGAGGCACGTGAGGCTCGGGCTCGAGCTCGCCGGGCTCCTGGGAGCACCAGGAGCTCAACGTTGACCTCGGTTGGCGTTGACGAGGGCCACATCGACGGCACCGAGCCCACCGGCGGCAACCAGAGCACGGGCTCGGGAACAGCTAGCTACGGCACGCGTAGAGATGAACGCAGGGGAGCGGAGGACGGGTAGCTCACCGTGCGGCACGCCGAAGGCCCTCGGAGGTTTAGTAGCTGCAGCCTAGCTCGCCGGAGATGGAGGAATTGGCGACGACCCGAGGTGGAAGACGACTCGCGCGCGGGCGATGCGGTGCTCCTCCGCTCCGTCTGGTTGCTCCAGAGGTTGCAGAGGTCCAGGGCGCTCCTTCCTGGCACCTCCAGACGACGTGGGGAGGCCGGCGGCCACGGTGGTGCCAAAGCGCGGCGACGGCGGCGTTCTGTCACCGGTTCTGAGAAGGAAGGGAGAGGCGGAGCGAGCAAGAGGAAAGGGGAAGACTGACGGGGAGGCCAGGGAGGAGTGGACGGGTCTCAGCCTTATCCTCCTCGCGCCCCTGTTCCGTCGGTGGCGTCGGCGTGTCGCCGCCTCGCCGGCGCGCGCGCGCTCGGCCAGAGGTGTGCCGACACGGAGGATGAGGGAGAAGGAACGGGCCTTCTGGGCTGGGCTTCAAGGCACTGTGCACTTGGCCTGTGCACAGTGGCCTTTTTCTTATTTCTAAATTTTTTCTGTTCTGCCTTTTCTTTTATTTCATGTTATTCTGAAATGTTTAGGGCACTTGTGCTATTTTGAAAAGTGGGGGAGTTGGCCCAAATATTGCAATGCAATATTATTCTCCACCAAAAAGTGATTAGGACAGAATTGAATTCCATTTGAATTTGATATCATTTTAAATAGATTAAATGTTCTGTTTTAGGTGCTGTTTCATGTTGTTTCACTCACTTAGCTAACTCCAAAAATAATGATTATGATTTTGTCATGACCACTGGATTATTTGCTAATTAAATAACATTTTTCCAGCAGAGTTTGATCAACTTCAACTTGCACTTTGGAATTTAAATTGATTTTCAGATGTGAATTTGAATTGGATCATTAACCCTTATGACTTGGCACTGCAAATGATCATGACTTGGCAGTTTTAACAGAGTGTCACAGAGTTTATTACAAGGGGGTGTTACAAGTTCTCCTCCTCTAAAAGAAATTCTCGTCCCGAGAATTTAGGAGGTAGAAGGAAAAAGTCCGGGATATTCTTCCCGAAGATGATCCTCGCGTTCCCAAGTGGCTTCGTCTTCAGTGTGATTCGACCATTGCACTTTTAGGAACTTGGTCGTCTTCTGACGAGTACGACGTTCAGTTTCGTCGAGGATGCGAATCGGATGCTCCTTATAGGAAAGATCATCTTGTAGCTCGAGCATCTCATGATCCACTGCACGGTGCGGGGATTCCTTGAAGCACTTACGGAGTTCCGACACATGGAAGATATCATGAATATGGGAGAATCGCGGTGGCAACTCCAATTTATATGCCACCTGTCCCCGTCTAGCCACGATGCGGAAAGGACCAATATAGCGAGGAGCTAGCTTGCCCTTAATTCCAAAACGACGGGTGCCCTTCATTGGAGTGACACGAAGATAGGCTTGATCACCAGGTTGATAGATCACACCCCATCGCTTGCGATCATAATTACTCTTCTGACGGTCTTGAGCTGCTTTGAGATTCTCCCGGACAATTCGGACTTGTTCTTCGGCATGCTGAATAATGTCCGGTCCAACAAGAGGTCGTTCCCCAGTTTCTGACCAATTCAGAGGGGTTCGACATTTTCGTCCATAAAGAACCTCAAATGGGGCCATTTTTAAGCTGGCTTGATAACTGTTGTTATAAGAGAACTCGGCATACGGGAGAGATTCCTCCCATTTCTTACCGAAGGATATAACACAGGCTCGAAGCATGTCTTCAAGCACTTGATTAACGCGCTCAACTTGGCCTTGGGATTGGGGATGATAAGCTGAACTCCAGGTAATATGAGTTCCCATTGCTTTCTGGAAACTTACCCAGAAATGGCCAGTGAAAATGCTGCCACGGTCTGAACTGATTTCCTTGGGAATACCATGGAGTGAAACAATTCTGGAGATATATAGCTCTGCTAACTGACTAGCAGTAATAGTCTCCTTAACTGGCAGAAAGTGTGCAACCTTGGAGAGTTGGTCGACGACGACAAGAATGGCATCGTGACCCTTCTGAGACTTGGGAAGACCAGTAATGAAGTCCATTTGCACTTTATCCCACTTCCATAGAGGAATAGGGAGCGGTTGCAGAATTCCAGCAGGTTTCTGATGTTCTGCCTTCACGCGACGACAAACGTCACACTCGGCAACATAACAAGCAATATCCTGCTTCATCCTAGACCACCAGTACCTTTGACGAAGATCTCGATACATCTTGGTACTACCCGGATGGATAGATAACGGTGTATCATGGGCCTCCTTCATGACTTTGTCAGTCATCAGCTCAAAGCGAGGTACTACAATGCGATCTCGGAAGTACAAGGTTCCATCTTCAGCAATCGAGAAATCCCTGTACTTTTGGAGGTGAAGCTCTTTCGTCATTAGACCAATTTCAGCATCTTTAGCTTGCGCAATCTTGACAGCTTTCTCAAGATCTGACTGTATCACAAGGTTATTAAGAGAACCTTGCAGAATAATGCAGAGATTCAGCTTGCGCAATTCTTCATATAGCTGGGGTTGAGCTTGCTTTACCATGAGGTTGCTACAGTAGGACTTGCGGCTCAAAGCATCAGCCATCACATTAGCTTTGCCGGGAGTGTAGGAAATTCCACAGTCATAATCGGTGATTGTTTCCAACCAACGCTGCTGACGAAGATTAAGTTCCGGTTGAGTGAACAAGTACTTCAAGCTCTGATGATCGGTGTAAATCTCACACCGATTACCAAGGAGGTAATGACGCCACTGCTTCAAAGCATAAATGACAGCAGCAAGTTCGAGGTCATGCACTGGGTAATTCTCTTCATGTGGACGCAGTTGTCGTGAAGCATAAGCACTTACTCTTCGCTCTTGCATTAGGACGCAACCTAGTCCTTGGCGAGAGGCGTCGCAGAAGATCACAAAATCTTTGCGGGAGTCTGGAGGAGCAAGGACTGGAGCAGAAGTCAGCTTGTCCTTGAGGGTCTGGAAGCTTTCCTGACATTTGTCTGTCCAATCAAACTTAACGCCTTTGTGAAGCAGATTAGTTAGGGGCTTGGCAATCTTGGAGAAATTTTCGATGAATCGGCGACAATAACTTGCAAGCCCGAGGAAACTTCTGACTTGCTTGACGTTCTTCGGAGGGGTCCAGTCAAGAATAGCCTGAACTCGCTCCGGGTTAACTGCAATATCATCCTTGGAGATGACATGTCCAAGGTAGGTTACCTCGGAAAGCCAGAATTCGCACTTAGAGTACTTGGCATATAATTGGTGCTCTCGAAGTCTCTCCAGAACTAGTCGAAGGTGCTCAGCAGGTTCTTCTTTGCTCTTCGAATAAACCAGAATATCATCCAGATATACCACGACGAATTTGTCGAGGTAATCCATGAATATGTAATTCATTAGGCGGGAGAATGTAGCTGGAGCGTTTGTTAAACCAAACGACATGACTGTGTACTCGTAAGAGCCATAACGAGTAACGAATGCAGTCTTCGGAATATCCTCTTCGCGAACACGGATCTGGTGATAACCCAACCTCAAGTCGAGTTTAGAAAACACCGAAGATCCAGCGAGTTGATCATATAAATTGTTGATCCGGGGAAGTGGATATTTATTCTGAATGGTTGCCTGGTTGATAGGACGATAATCTTGGACCAACCTATTCGTTCCATCTTTCTTCTTGACGAAAAGAGACGGTGCTCCCCATGCAGAGGAACTGGGGCGAATGAAACCCTTCCTTAAGGATTTATCAATTTCCTCCTTAAGCTCGATGAGGTGGTGCGGAGGCATCTTGTAGGGACGCTTCGCAATAGGAGTGGTGCCAGGCTTCAAGTCGATGACGAACTCGACAGCTCTAGCAGGGGGTATTCCTGGAAGTTCTTCTGGAAAAACATCTGGGAAGTCACAGACCACTGGGATATTCTCGATCCCATCAAGTGGAGAAGCATTCAACGCGTTCAAGGCATAAATTTGAGCCTCAGCGTTCTGGGTAAGGTGAGCTTGATAGTTCACTATCTCGTTCGAGGGATGTAGATGGTGTACCACTTTAGTGGCACAGTTGATTGAGGCGTAGTGGGCCTTCAACCAATCCATTCCCAAAATAAGATCAATACCAGAGGAGTTGAGAATAATGGGGGATGCTCGGAACTCTAACCCTTCGATATTAATCACAACATCAGGGCTAACCAAGGAGGTTTGACAGTGTCCCGCGGGAGTATTTACTCGTATCTTTTGGGGTAGCATATCACATTTAACTTCATGCATGTGTGCGAATTTATCCGACATAAATGAATGCGATGCTCCTGAATCAAATAAAACGGATGCAGGTACTGAATTAACGAGAAGTGTACCCATCACAGTATCTGGTTGATTTGGAGCTTCAGACATGTTGACGTGGTAGTACTGCCCACGACCATAAGAAGGTCTGTCATTATAGTTGCGCTGTTGGGGAATACCACGGCCAATACCACGGCCAGCAGAAGGGAGAGCTAGTTGATTCTGATTCTGAGAACAATCTCTAGCACGGTGACCTGGCTTGCCACACTTGAAGCATAGTCCGCTGTCAGGACGAGGTGCTGGAGCTCGAGGTGCTGGAGTTGGCAGAGGCTGTCTCGGTGGTGGAGGTGACAGGCGTGGTGCAGCATAAGAGGGCCTGTTTGCAGGAGCTGCTGAACGGAACATGCCTTGGGGAAACCAGATGCGTCGCTTCTGGGAAGACGAGCCCGAAGATGAGCCCGACTCACGGGTGCGTCTGGACGCTTCCTTGTGCTTCTTAAGTCCAGTTTCAACCATGATGGCCTTATTCACCAAGGTGGCGAAATCAGGGTATTCTTGAACAAGAAGGGCTAACTGAATGTCATGGTGCAGTCCTTCACGAAACTTCTCCTGTCTGTGTTCATCAGTAGGAATGTCCTCTTCAGCGTAACGAGATAAGTCTAGAAACTCGCGCTGATAGACTTCCACAGTCTTGTTTCCTTGGACAAGGCTACGGAACTCAGCCTTCTTCCTAGCTATGACAGCTAGAGGAATGTAGCGGGCACAGAAAGCAATCTTGAACTCTGCCCAAGTGACGACAGTACCAGGCGGCAGAGTCTGTCAGTGAGTGGCCCACCATTGGGCTGCGGGACCCTTAAGAAGATATGTCGCAAAAGTGACATAGTTAATTTCGGCGACACCAGCAGACTCCATCTCATGAGAGATATCACGCAGCCAGTCATCTGCATCCAGTGGGTTGACTGTGTTGCGGAAGAACGATGGACTGAGCCTCATGAACTCTGGCAAGGTAATGGATGGTTGCTGCTGATTAGCTTCAGGACGAGGGAATTGCTGCATAATCCCCGTCATAAACTGGTGGTTGAGTTCAAACTGTTGCATCATCGCTGCCATGTAATCAGGTGGTGGTGGCGGTGGCGGGTTGTTGTCAGCCATCCTGCTATTCCAACAGGGGTATTTCAGCGATAGCTTATGCAAGTGTTTAACAATAAACATGAGGTAACTCGACGTTATTGAAAGAGTGCAATAGATGCTTAAAGTAGTCATTAAGACATACAGATCCATACACAGTCGGTTAAAATCGGGCAGCATAACGGCGCAAATTGAAAAACTAGAGACACACTAGGCGGCACGCAGGCACGCGGTAGGGAAGTACACAACGTGACATAGCAAAGGCTACATCAGCGTCGGAGAAAACCACGGAAACGGGGTAACTGCAAGTGCGGACGACGAATGTTCGTCGCGGCAGGATCCTGTGCTCCATGTGCACTCTGATGCAGAACCCGGTCTCGAACTGTAAGAAGAGGTCCACGTGCAGGCGTGTGACCTCCCACTGCAGACCAATCAATACCTGGCGGCATCTCGGTCCTGCGTGGGTAAAGAATATCCTCCGGATGTATCCCTGCACGAACAGCTGGTAGCAACTGTGTCATTGCCTCGTAGTAGCGTGCTCGAGTAGCGAACAACTCGACGGCCAGAGCCCGAACAGTGCGATCCAGAGCCTGAGTGCACTGAATCAGAACCTGCGGGTCGTAGCGTCGAGACTCGTACGGGGCACAGATAGCTGTGTAAAATCCAGTAGCATCTCCAACAGGTGCATACGGAATGTACCGAAACACAGTATCATCCAAGTTAGCATTGTGCTCTCCTCGGAGACGTGCGACAGCAGAGTAGGCGGCATCATGTACTGCCATCTCAATCGTCACGCCTAATCCATGAAAAAGGTGTAGCTCAGTGTCTGAGTTGTTCTGCTGATCAAAAATCCGAACTTCAGCATAGTACTGTTCCTGGTTGAACTCGCGGTAAACCTCATAGACCATGTACTCGGGATACCAGCGGTAACCCAGTCTACTCAGGAGGGCGATCAGAATAGCTGGAAATCCAGGGGCATCACGAGCCCAAGTGCGAAGCACAAGCTGGGTCGTAGGCCGCGGTGGAAATAGTCGATCCATCTGAAACAGAAAGGTTCAGGGTTGTCATAAGACAATGAGAAATATAACCGATCTCAGAAGGAAAGGTTAAACAAAACAATGGAAAGGAAAATGATTATCAGACTAATCAGATCAACGTCAGGGAAATCGCACTGAATCCAGCTCTCCGGGTGGATAGAATTAACGAGAACCTAAATGTCGGTGTTAGTAAATTTTATTAAACCCGAATAGATGAGAGATTAGAATCCCAGATTAAAGACGAGGAATAAAAGATCCTAATACCACCCAGTTGGCGACGTGGGCCCGTAAGCCACACAGCCAAGTTAGTAAAACAGTTTTTGACCACTAGACTCAACTTCGGCCAAAGAGTTGGAAAGGGGGACTCCTAGAGGCAGTCGGCTCTGATACCAACCTGTGACGACCCCGGCTTAATCGTGCACTAATCATACACGCAAATGCGCATGATCAAGCCTAAGGACTCACTTGAAGATATCACAACACAACTCTAAAACATAAGATAAAGTCATACAAGCTTAATATTACAAGCCAGGGCCTCGAGGGCTCGAATACATAGCTCGATGGCATACAAGCGTCAGCGGAAGCATTAGATATCTGGGTACAGATATATTACATAGAGAGAATTAGGCCTTCACAGAGGCGGGGTAAAATAAAATACTACGATCGAAAGATGTAGGCCTCCTGCCCTGGACCCTCCGATCCTACTCCTGGTCGTCGAACGGCTCCTCGTAGTAGTAGTACTCGCCAGGCGGGTAGTAGTACTGGTCGTCGGCTGGGGCTTCTGGCTCAGGGGCTCCGTCGTCTGGTGGCATCAAATGGAATATGGGGGAAAAAGAAAATAAAGCAAACGTGAGTACTCATCCGAAGTACTCAGCAAGCAAGGATCTACACTACATATGCAACATTGTCAAAGGAATGGCTGTATATGTGGACTGGGCTGCAGAAATGCCAGAATAGAGGGGGAAAGCCTAGTCCTATCGAAGACTAGCATCTTCAACAATCTTCGACAGTCTTGCAGCATCAGGAAAGAGCAGATGAACAATAATGTAAAGTAGTAGTAGTAGTAGTATCATCAACCTCGACCTGAGATCCTTTCTCGACTCCCTGCGAGAAAGCAATCCCAGAGCCGTACTATCCAATTCTCATCACATTTTCTAGTTGTACCGATCGGGATACAACTCCGAGTGTCCGTTACCGTAGGACAGGCTATCGATAGAAGTTTCTTCCCTGCAGGGGTGCACCAACTTACCCACCACGCTCGCTTAACTCCGGCCGGACACACTTTTCTGGGTCATGCCCGGCCTCGGCTAAGCAACACGCCGCAACCCGACCAAATACCTAACAGAGAGGTCAGCACGCCGGACTAACCTATGCCCCCAGGGGTCTTGGGCCATCGCCCCGGGAACTCCTGCACGTTACGTGCACCGCCGGTGAGCAGACCTAGCAACCCCTTATACAAGCGCGGTTGCGTTCCCAGTCCAACCCAGCGTGTGCCGCATCAGTCGCTGACGTCCATTAAGCTCCGGCTGAAGTATACGACGCAGAACGCCCATACTATGCCCACGTGATGGTTAGTGCTATCGGGCCAGAGGCCCCTCGGATCAAATATCCAAACCGTAATGGATTAGGAGCGCGCGGAAACGAGCAGAGACTCACGATCGATGTGACCCCGTCGCCCCGTCTCGAGGACTTGCGGCAAGGGCTAAGAATGCCCGGCCACGCCTCGTAGTTATCTCGCGGGCACCATCCAGGTCAACCCGACTCCACATCACTTCGCAATAAGCTCGCGCGGGTACCCCTCAGGGCCGACCCGTCTTTAGTATCGTGGTTCATAGTCAAGTCATAATATCCAAGGTAACTGTGTGTCTGACACCGAAGGGAACCATGAGGAATCACCCTCGATGGAGTTCCCGCTCGATGTTATCATCAAGGTGAACGAAGGAGGAGTCACCCTCGAGGTCCACACTTGAGAGGTTGCGCGACGATGTCGTTATCGGGGGTGGTGTAGGAGGAATCACCCTCGCTTACCACGACCGAGTAACTAACCTACAAGGTTAACATCAGAAGTGCTAACGAGGTATCACCCTCGGCACTCGATGGTAACCCAGCAGTGTCGGCAACTAAGGGGTAGTGATGTGCGGTGCCAGGGTCTGGTCTTCAATCCCGATGATCGGGTCTTCTGATATCCAGCAGGGCAGTCGGGATCAAGTGGAGGTCTCTGTCGTGTCTCTACCCACCCTATACTAAGCAGTCTAGGATAACCAGTAAGGTAACAAAGCAGGGTACAATAATCAGGCTATGCAGCAGATATAGGAAAACAGTAGCAGTAGCAGTTCTAATGCAAGCATAAGAGAGAAGAGAATAGGCGATATAGGCATGCTCAAAATGGGGGTGCTTGCCTGTTTGCTCGGGGGCAAGGGCAAGGTCTTCAGGGATGTCGTCGGGGACGTAGTCGTACTCCGGAGCGGCGTCTGCCTCGGAAGCTACGTCAACGTCGGGGTCTACCGAGAGAGAAGAGGGGGAAGAAACAGGTAAACATAATGCAAACAAATGCAATACGGTGCGTGTGATGCTATGATGCAGTGCAGGGTTGCCTAATTATGCATCTAAGTCATTTTAGTTATTTTTAGAATTATTCTGGGATTTAATATCCGACGTGTGTGCACTATTCATCTGCCGGATTCGGGTCCGGAGTTACGAGTTCTTCTACGTAGGAGGTTCCGATGGAGAAACAGACGGCAGGATCAGACTCGGCTCGTCGTTCTGAGCAACTTTCATGTTTTAAGTTTTTCGATCTGATCTACGGTTTAAAAGATATGATTTTCCGAAGTTTTAAATATTTTCTGGAATTATTTTAAATTAGCAGAAACGTCTTATGATGTCAGCATGACGTGCTGCTGACGTCAGCAAGTCAACAGTCGGCTGACTAAGTCAAATATGACATGTGGGTCCAGTGGGACCCACATGTCAGCCTCTGTTTACCTAAACAGTGAGTTAAACTAATCTAATTAGCTAATTAGGCTTCTGGTCCCACATGTCATAGACTCATTAGGGTAATTAGTTTATATTTATTTCTAAAACATTTTAATTAGATTAACAGGGAGGTGGGGCCCACGTGTCAGCGACTGGGCCGGTCTAGTCAGCAGGGCTGACCGATCAGCTGGCCGGTCGGGCCCCTGGGGCCCACGGGTCAGTGACCCAGGGAGTGGCCCCGGGCTGACCACGCCGGCGGGCACCGGAGTAGCTCCGGCGAGCCATTCCCGCGGCGGTTGGTCACCGGAGTTGACCGGAATCGAGCTACAGAGCTCTGTTCGAGCTGCGCTTAGGCGCGTTCGCTAGCTGGTGATCTCGCGCATCGAGCTGGGGCACTTGCCGGACCAGGGGATGGCCGGAGCTGGGCCGGCGACGAGGTTTGGCGGCGGTGGAGTTCGGGAGATCGGGGAGACGGCGTTAGGAGGCACGTGAGGCTCGGGCTCGAGCTCGCCGGGCTCCTGGGAGCACCAGGAGCTCAACGTTGACCTCGGTTGGCGTTGACGAGGGCCACATCGACGGCACCGAGCCCACCGGCGGCAACCAGAGCACGGGCTCGGGAACAGCTAGCTATGGCGCGCGTAGAGATGAACGCAGGGGAGCGGAGGACGGGTAGCTCACCGTGCGGCACGCCGAAGGCCCTCGGAGGTTTAGTAGCTGCAGCCTAGCTCGCCGGAGATGGAGGAATTGGCGACGACCCGAGGTGGAAGACGACTCGCGCGCGGGCGATGCGGTGCTCCTCCGCTCCGTCTGGTTGCTCCAGAGGTTGCAGAGGTCCAGGGCGCTCCTTCCTGGCACCTCCAGACGACGTGGGGAGGCCGGCGGCCACGGTGGTGCCAAAGCGCGGCGACGGCGGCGTTCTGTCACCGGTTCTGAGAAGGAAGGGAGAGGCGGAGCGAGCAAGAGGAAAGGGGAAGACTGACGGGGAGGCCAGGGAGGAGTGGACGGGTCTCAGCCTTATCCTCCTCGCGCCCCTGTTCCGTCGGTGGCGTCGGCGTGTCGCCGCCTCGCCGGCGCGCGCGCGCTCGGCCAGAGGCGTGCCGACACGGAGGATGAGGGAGAAGGAACGGGCCTTCTGGGCTGGGCTTCAAGGCACTGTGCACTTGGCCTGTGCACAGTGGCCTTTTTCTTATTTCTAAATTTTTTCTGTTCTGCCTTTTCTTTTATTTCATGTTATTCTGAAATGTTTAGGGCACTTGTGCTATTTTGAAAAGTGGGGGAGTTGGCCCAAATATTGCAATGCAATATTATTCTCCACCAAAAAGTGATTAGGACAGAATTGAATTCCATTTGAATTTGATATCATTTTAAATAGATTAAATGTTCTGTTTTAGGTGCTGTTTCATGTTGTTTCACTCACTTAGCTAACTCCAAAAATAATGATTATGATTTTGTCATGACCACTGGATTATTTGCTAATTAAATAACATTTTTCCAGCAGAGTTTGATCAACTTCAACTTGCACTTTGGAATTTAAATTGATTTTCAGATGTGAATTTGAATTGGATCATTAACCCTTATGACTTGGCACTGCAAATGATCATGACTTGGCAGTTTTAACAGAGTGTCACAGAGTTTATTACAAGGGGGTGTTACATCAACCTATTTGGAATACCGTCCAACCAATGACCAAAAAATATTGGCAACACTTGTGGGCGGATACAAATTTGACGCTATTTGGATGACTGACCACGCAGAACGTGCAAAGTTGCATTGGAATAAGAGGTGTTTGATTGTCTCTTCATGAGTACAAAAACAACACTTCTTACTCCCTGGCCAGTTGCGCCGTGCGAGGTTGTCTTTGGTTAGAACAACTCCCCTACAAAGATACCACATAAAGATTTTAACTTTTAGTGGAATCTTTGGCTTCCAGATTTTCTTGTTATTACTTACCGGTACCTCAGAATGCGTAAGCGCACGGTACATAGAGTCTACTGTGAAAGACCCCGATGTAGTAAGGTTCCAGCGAAACACATCCTGACCTTGTGTCAAATTGATCAAATCCAGACGGGATAAAAGATTATGCCATGACGTAAGACGGGGGCCAATCAAATCCCGCCTAAATGAAATATTGGGCGGGAATGAACTTAGCACCTATGCAATAGTTTTATTCTTATCGCGAGCAATGTTGTACAAGGCTGGATATTGTTCTCGGAGACTGGCATTGCCTAACCAGATGTCTTCCCAGAAACGAATCTCCGACCCATCCTTTATCGCAAAAGACACAAAGTGAAAGAGATGTTTCTTTGCTGCCATTAGGCCAGCCCAAAAGTGCGAGTCACCAGGTTTCCAATATGCCTGAGACACCGCCTTTTGGCCTAGATAATTGTTGCGCAGCATGGTCTGCCAAACACCATCCTCATTAAGAAGTTTAAACAACCACTTACTAAGTAGGTCCTCATTCTTGACTTGCAGGTCATGAATTCCAAGGCCACCTTGGTCTTTCGGCCTACAAACCACACTTCATTTGGCCAACCTGTATTTTTTCTTTTCACCATCTCCTTGCCAAAAGAATCTGGATCTAAAATAGTTCAGTCTTTGCAGGACCCCTTTTGGGAGTTGGAAGAAAGAGAGCATATAGAGAACCATATTTGTGAGGACAGAGTTAATCAAAACCAGCCGTCCTTCAACTGAGAGCAACTTGCCTTTCCAACTGCTCAAACGTTTCTCTAGCCGCTCCTCTACATGCTTCCACTCCGCAATGGTGAGACGCCCATAATGAATCGGTATTCCCAGATATTTAATCGGAAATTGGCCATGTGCGCAACCGAACAGGTCAGCATAATCGGCCACCGCCTCAACGGCTTCTCCAAAGCAGAAAAGTTCACTTTTATGGAAATTAATTTTAAGATCCGACATTTGTTCAAACGCTGACAACAAGAGTTTCAGGTTTCGAGCCTTATCCAGATCATGTCCCTTTACAGTATAGTAATAAATTTTACTATCGGGAGTCCGCTACAGTTGGTGGTTAAAAGAGAAAGCATGTCGTGCAAAGTTTTGCCTCTCTCCAGACTTGTACCTAACGGGAGAACTTTGCATTTATTTTGTCGAGCATAGGCGATGCAGTCTGACTTAGGAAAAGTGCATGTATGTTTCACATATCCACTCGTTGAAAAGATCGATCCAAAAAGCACGATTGAGAGCCAATTTCCGCATCAGCATCAGCAGAATCTCTTCATATGCCCTCTACCCGACATTTATGTTGAGCATTCTTAATACAAAACTTATGAGCTACAAATTGAAAGATGGAGAACAGAGCCTTCAGCAACCAAACCAAAATGGACGCCACAATGTTCATCAATATAAATATTTGGGATGATGATATTGATAAGTAAAACTAGAAATATGTAAAGACTTGTTTCATTTCATTATTGTATACAGTTTGAAAATATTTATTAAATATAAAATATTTATCAAACTATAAGTAGCATAAGAGGAGTAGGCCTTCCCCGAAACCCCCCAGTCACTAACGTAAACGAAGTAGAAAAGGCACCAATTTTTGTACCGGTTCCAGACGAGCGAAGGAAAAGGAGATGCTTTGTTAATGGGAACAACGAACTGTTTATAGCTGTCACGATATAAATAACTATACTCATTCGAGCCACAGGAACATGCAACTAAGCATTTTTCCATGCATGTTTCATGTTAAGGTGAACATTTTCTTATACATAGTTATTATGTGTTGAGGTGGCATATTGGCATATTAGTCAGTAAGGATCACCTTAATTATTTAGAATTCGTATCATTTCTTTTGTTGATTTTACATTAATACTGTTGATAGTACGTCATAAGACGCATGCGCGTGTCGGCCAGTCAGGCTGCCGCCAGTGTGTTGTAGTACTACTTCCGTAACTAAATATAAAACATTCTTGCAGTTTAAATTGATCTGTAAAAATGTCTTATATTTAGTTACAGAAGGAAGTACATTCAATTCGGCGCGCCTTAAACCAATCTGTGGTTGGATGGTTAGGAGGACAGTGGTATCCTCAGCCCACTAGGGTTCAAATCTTAAACTTGACACTGGTGCTCGCATTATTTCTAGATTTATTTCAGGTCTTCCAGCGATGTGCGTTCAATAGGAAGAGATGTACCCATCAACTATGAAGGCGTAAGTGGTAACTTCGTCAATCTTAAGATGATGGCCGACTCAGTCTCTCGGAGGTGCTCATAGGGGTAGGGTATGCGTGTGTGCGTTTATAGGAATGAGTGTATGCGCGTATGTATGAGCGTTTGCGTTCGTACCATGTTAAAAAAATCTGCGCACCCTGTACCACTGCTCGATCTGTCTACTAAACTGATTAAAAAAAGAAACGGATTTGCCAAAGCACATCTAGGCATGCTCTAAGTATTGCACATCTAAGTCCCCTCAATCTCTGCCGACGACCCGTGGATTCGCCTCCCCTCCGCCTGCCGCTCCGGCGGCCAGTGGCGGGGAGGGGATTTCTGGTGCCTTGTCCCCGGCTAGTAGATAGGTAGGGTTTTAGTTCTCTCAGGGGCGGAATTTGGACGGATGGCGGTGCTTCTTCTTCGAGTCAGTCTTCCGATCCTTCTCAAGTTCGTTCGCTGGGACGGACTAGACGGAGCTCCGGCGTAGATTCCTGCCAGCTCCTTTGGGCGGCGAGGTTAGGGTTTCTCGCCGTGGGTACGCAACAACAATATTTGATGTCAAATTCTTTAGATCCATTCAAGGGTTCAACGGCGACGACTGCGGCTCCGGGACGCTGGTCCTTAGGGGCACGTGCACGAAGACTTTCCGGCTGTCATCGACAAGGTCAAGCCGGCTCCGGTATGGGAGCGGCGACAGCGGCACGTCGGCGGCTCGTTTTGACGGCGGCAATGGTCGTTCGGTGGTCCATGGACCTCGATGTAATTTTTATTATGTTTCAGGTGTTTTGTACTCCCGACGAAACTTTATAATAGATATGATCTTTTCGCAAATAAAAGTTCCATGCCATTGATTTTACGTCAAGATTTGTGCGGGTATTTTCCTTATTCTTTTCTTTCCCTTTTATGTTTAATTTAATCACTTATCTAATTTTGATGCAGATCGATGCGATGTGCAGCTAGGTTTTTTTTTTAAGGGTAGCTAGAGTTTTTCTTGTAAGTTTTTATTTTAGTCACGAATTGGATCAATCTTGTTCACATACGTCGCGTGTGGCCTATATATGAAGGGAAACGTATACGATGGGTCCGAGATAGGCCTCACGAAACCCTTCCGCCGATCGAGAAAGGAAACCCTAGCTAAGACAAGACAGAACCACATGCATGGATCCCAAACGTGTCTGTAAAAGCCGTCGGGCAGAGTTGGCTTTGGAGTTGCCGGAGGACGTCGTGGAGGAGATCCTCCTCCGCCTTCCTGCCAAGTCTGTCGGTCGGTTCCTAGCCGTCTGCAAGTCGTGGCATGGGCTCTTGTCCGACCACGCCTTCCACCGTGCCCCCAGCGCCGTCCTCCTCCGCCGGCGCGCTCGAGCCCACGGCAGCGACTGGGACTACGCCATCTACACGCTCCCCTTGGGCCGACCAGCGGCCACGCCGCTCCGGCTCGGCGAAGGCCAGCAGCGCGTGGTCCTCCATGGCTGCTGCCACGGCTTGCTCCTCCTATCGCGAAGCGATCATCGCCCCAACTCCACCAACACCAAGTACTTGGCGTACAACCCCACGACCGGGGAACACGCCCCGGTGCCCGGCGGCCTCGACTATGGCCACCACGTCGCCGGGTTCTACTTCCACGCCCCCACGGCCGAGCACCGCGTCCTCTTCTACAGAAGGTTCCGGACAGAGCGTGTGCGACGCCCGCCGCCACGGCAACTGGAGATGGTGACCCGGAAACACTACGCGTACAGTGTGGCGGCGGCGGGCCGGCCCGGGGTCAGGACGCTCCCATCCACGACGTACGGAGGCTACACCAGGTGGACGCTGAACGACGCGCCGCTGATGCTCCGCGGCTGCCTGCACTGGATGAGACGGTTCCCACGGGTGATCGTGTTCGACACGGAGTCAGAGAAGTTCCGCGGCATGCGCGGCCGGGCGGAAGATGGCCGCATAATCGGCCGGCTGGTCGGCATGGATGGGACGCTGGGCGCGTCGGCGTTCGCGGAAGGCGGCCGGACGGTCAAGGTGTGGGTGCTCCAGGACTACAGGGAGGAGACCTGGGCTGTCAAGCACATTGTGGACGTTGGCTTCATGGGCGGTGGCTTCGACTTCAAGTGGCTGGGCATTGCCCACGTGACCCAAGAGGGCGACGCCCTGTTCTACGGGGCGCGGCGGTACGGCGTGTATAACCTCACCGGTCGAAAAGTGGTGAGCGCCAGCAAGGAGATCGGTGATACTCTTACCGCAACGTGGCACGTCTACCGGGAGGGCCTCTTTTCTCCGGCCCCGCCCAAAGGCAGCCAGTACTCATCTGGCTCCGATCCGCCACACCTGGCCTAGACCGGCGAAACTATTTCTTCTTCTGAAACTAAGTTCTCTACTACTTTGTTACACTGATATCCCCGTTGTGTCCTTGGCGAAAAAAATGCAGCTGAGAGGTTGAATGAACAATTTGAATTATGTTTTTGCTTAATTATGTGCAAAAGTCTGATATGAACTTTTTATGTCCAATTGCGGAAACTTATGGGACGCTGCTACGCGTCCACCGGCCCATGTTTAGATATTATCCGTCGCCTCAATAGCCGTTGGATGCCCGAGCTGATAGCCGTCCGATGTAGTGTCCGCGCCTCGCATGCCCACTCGTTACTTCCCGCAACAAACACTCTGTAGCAGAAACAAGACCACATGCCCACTCATTACTTCCCGCAACAAACACTGTTGCAGAAACAAGACCGCATGCCCACTCGTTACTTCCCACAACAAGCGCTCTGTTTGCAGAAACAACACACTCTTGCCCCCGGCTCCGACAGAGCTGCGCCCCGGGCGGCGCAGCCGCCAACCCACCCCAAAATCAGCCCGCCGCCGGTGTAAAATAGCTAAATTGAAGTTTCCGCAACACTATGGCTACCCATGTGCAAAAATTCAGAAACCCTGCAACACACTCTGCCGCTCACCCTTCTCTCTGAAACACAACTTTCCTTGTCGTACTACTTCTCTGAAACAAAACTTCCTCTCTCATACGACGCCGCCGAATCATCACCGCAACGGGGAGCGCCACCGCAAAAAACGCCACGTAGCCTCCGGCGTAGCGGCCGGAAGGCGCAGAGAAGAAATAGCAGGGAGCACCACCATCGCCACATGGGCCAGAAAATGGGGGAAGGGATCTTTGATTCGTACCTATTTGAGTCGTTGCTGGCCACCGCCGATCGCGAGCCAGTCGTCGACGCCACCACGCTGGATAAGCCCCGGTCACCCAATGCCTTGCGCTGCGTCCGCCGCCCTCCCAAATCCAGCCGCTCACACTCCCAGCCACACGAGTCCACGCTGCTGCGGGATGAAACCCCCTTCTTTTATCCAGTTGTAGGAATGGCTGTCCTGAAACAAGAGGTGAGTTGCAGGAAACAGACGCGCCTCCAGCGGATGCGGGAGTGCTCTCGACCGTCTGATAAAAGATAGATCGGACGGCAACGGAGCCGGCGGACGGGCGCGCGCGATCGGCTGGCAGAAGGTAAGCTTTTCCCTAACTTATGTGTGTGTAATAATAAGGATGGTAAAATCTTGACATGTGACTTGTGAAGCGTGCATGTGTGCACAATATGGAAGTACTAGCCGGGTCAATGACAAGTAGTATTGGTACGTAGTTAGTGCATGCATCGAATAAGTTTTTTTACCGGTGGCGGGAGGTACCGGGTAAGCATCCACGGTCCCTTCTCCTCGTCAAGATCCGTGGCCCCTCTGCTAGTATAAAACGTGAAATGCATCCCCACTATATACGCATGTAATACATCTGACAGTCCTGACATATCCTTGTACAGAATACATCTAGCTGGGGTCCACAACAACACCTTTTGTCAGGTTGCAGCGTGAGAGAGCACAGATGAAGGACGGCTGCATGCAGGCCCTAAATAGTTGCACTTTATTTTTCATGTGGCATTTTGAAAGGCCGGTAACTTTTAAATTAAAGATGCAGTTTTGAAACTTTTTATATTTTTGAATTCAGAGCGACAAGACCTTTAAAACAAGATCAATCTCGGATACACTCTGGCAAGTTTGTATTTTACCGTTTCACTCGTTTCAGAACACATTTCAGTCAGTTTCACATTTCACTAGTTTCAGAAAACCTTTCAGTTAGTTTCACATTTCACTAGGTTTAGAAAACGCATTACAATTATTTATAAAATATAGATTTCACTAATTTTAGAAAACACATTACACTCATTTATATTTTTGATTATGAAGACTGGTCTTTGTATGGATGAAGAACTATGATCTGCTGAAACTGAAATATAGTTTGTGCAAGAAAGTGATGTTTGATGAGAAGTGAAATATGGCAATCGATATTTCTGGAAGTGATGTTGATCTGTGGAAAGCAAGTGAAATATATATTTCAATGTGTTGTTGCAAGTTGTGAAACTATTTTCTGGGAGATATGAAATTGATATTTCTTTTATGTGTAAGTTGTTACTTCAGTGTGAGATGTATTGAAATAGTTGCTGAAATACAATTTCACTTTTTTTGGGTGAAATGGATTTGAGTCAGTGCGAAAAACTGATTTCACTCATTTAGAAATTGATTTCACTCAAAGCAAAAAAAACAGATTTCAAATATTTCAAAAAACTGATTTAACTCAATTCAAAAAACAATTTCACTTGTTTCGTAAAACATATTTCACTAATTAAAAAAAGGTTTGAAATAATTAGTTTCACATGTTTTACATGACTAGTTTCAAAATTCTGAAATAAGAAATTTCACGTATTTCACACCCAGAAATGTGACATGTGTATGACAAACATATTTCACTCAATTAAAAAAAAAATGGTTTCACCCAATTCAAAGATCATATTTCACTATTTTTAGGAAACCTATTTCACTCATTTCAAAAGTTGAAATTTAAAAATGTTTGAATGTATTCAAGATTGATCTTGTTCGAAAGGTCTTGGCTCTAGGAGTTCAAATATATATAAAGTTTCGAAAACGGATTTTTTGTTTTGAAGATATGAACAATCTAAATAGCGAGAAGGGAATTAAAAGTGATGGATTTAGAGATGGGGAGAGGAGATATAATATGAGAGACATGCATGTCATAATGTGTACCATGTGTCAGTAAAAAAAGAAAAGCAGGACCACGCATGCGTCCTTTGCATGTGCATGGTGGGTCCGGTGTAACGAAATACGGTAATTTACATAGAGAAAAGAGATGAATACAAATGTACACTTTTTGAGCTGGCAACATGCTATTGGTGAGAGAGCCACCGATACATCCCGGCACCTGTAAAAGAGACTTTGCGGTGCATGCATTGAGTCGTTAGTTGCATGCATGCATGCATAGGTTAGTTATACAGTTGGCTAGCTAAAAGGTTGGGCGTGGACTGAGCGGTTCGTAAGCCAAGGAAAAACTATGTTTTACTTTAAAATATGTCTATATTCATTCATATGTTGTTCATAGTGAAATGTCTTTAAGGTCTCATATTTAGGAATGGAGTGAGTAGTCTGCATGCTAGCTGAGTTTGTTTGAGTAGTGTCCGGGTGGTGAAGTGATCCGCATCATGGAGAGATTCCAGGATGTGCTGGTGCACGGAGATACTGGATTAGTGAATCGTTTGGGTCGTGGTGTGAGTTTAGGATTAGCTGCGGGTCTTGTGTACTGGCTATTTAAGTTGAACAAATGAATGAGAAAAGAGACCGTGAGGGGCACAACAAAAGCCAATGTGTTCACCAAGGAGAGAGCCTCTCGGCAAAGCTAGTGGATAGTGCGTGTGTTATGTGTGCGCGTGTGTGTTGAGATTTTCATATCATGTGTGTGTTCTTGAGAGAAACAAAGAAAGAAAAGAGATTGTGAGGAAGAAGGAGGTGCTGCGAGAGGCGGCTCCAACATAAAAGTTCTGATAGCCGACCATGAGAACTATATAGATCATTCCTAGATAAATATGATAAATGGTTATATCTGAAAGAAATAGCAAACCACGCTACTGCTCTTCCTACTCCCACTCGTCGTCGGAGATCGGAACCATTCTGTTGTTGGAGTTAGCAACCTCGTAGTCGTTGATGGAGGCGGACTGAACTGGGGCATCTCCTCGTCGTCCTCGCTGGCGGAGATTTCATCCAGTTCATGTTGGCTTTCGCTGCTGCTATTCACTCATCCTCGGTGGACTCAAGGATGACGCGGTTCTCCACGACAACGTCGGGGTCGGCAATAGGTTCGAGGATAACACGGTTCTCCGTGACAATGTCGGGGTCGGCAACAAGTTCGCCGATGACGGCAGCATCTGTCGTTTCGTTGGTCAAGTACTCCTCCACCACAAGTTGCTCCGCCTCAACAGCGATGCCAATTGCACTGTGTCTACCGTGAGAAGGATCTCATTCACCTTACTGCAAGAAACCAACCCTTGAAGAGCCTTTCTCGTCAATTATTTGCCGCAACCAACAATTTATTTAAGCATATGTTCTCCTACCGCAATCTCTTCAGTTCGATGTAGTTATAATCTCTAATCTTTGTGTTGCACGAATTCTCCATATATGATGGCTTCTATAGCAGCGTTGTCCTCATCTTCATCAACATTGAGCAAAATAATGCCATATATTGATTTAGGAACGAGTGTGACCTCAAACAACAACATAAAAGTATTGAAGTGATGGTGGCACACACTCTTTTACCTGCATAAATTTTCTGTTCATAACGAGGAACCAGTTCTAGCATCAAATCCAGTATGGTTGCATATGAAATCTTCACTATCGTGGCAACACCCTATCATTTTAACAACACATCAAAGTGTGTCAGAGAATGGTGTGTAAAAAGGAAACGACCCCAATATTAAATGACAGGGCAGATGCAAAGCTAACGTCAGCAGCCTAGTAATAGACGTCTGAGATCTCAGAGATCGATCGTGTATGTCTCCATCATCAAGCGCGGTCCATACTAAAAAACCTGGTCCTAATTTTAGATTAAGCAGGGAAGATAACCCAAGGAATGATACATAGTACATAGGGACAAGCCCAAGGAATATTACACAGTGCATAGGAAGACGAAGCATGTTAACACAGGAACCACATAAACAACCAACAACAAAATGAGCCGTAGAGAAGCAGTTAATAACCCAACAACAGGGGGCATGTTTTTGCCTTGAACAAAACCAAAACCGAACCATTATCTCCAGCAACATCACATGGATATACAAAACATGATTCTAGTGTACTATCCATGTTCGCATCCATTATTTCAACAACAGAAGAGGTGGCATTCATAAAGAAACTCTACCCTCTGGACAAGGAGAATTGTTAGTTATGTGATTGCTATACAAACAAGACAACACAATTCTACCAAATTTGCTTCGGTTGTACTCGCCTTTCCAATCGCCAATACAACTCTTTGTAGAAAAGAGAGCTCGACGAACATGGTTGTCTCCATTCATTGCGTTGGTGCTGTTTTTTGATGTTATCAGGAAGCAGTCATGTCGGTTATATTGAGAATTTTATAATTAATTACTTTTATTTACCTAGCAGAGGTCTTTTCAAATGTAGTAGGCGATGAAGATAGTAATATATTTGGAGTCACTCCTCCACTATTATATCCAAGTTGCACATTTTCAGTGTTAACTTCCACTGGCAATGTGATGGCAGAAGACCTGCTTTAGAGAGAAATGAAGATCAAAGTGTGTGATATGGAGGCTGGTCGTATAGGTTCTAGATGGTGTTTTCTCGATCTCCTGATTAGGGTTTTCATGTGCTGGTGTTTGGCAACAACAAATCTAAGGGCCATTCCTAGCTTCGAACAATCTCAATTCCTCATTGATGTGAGACAGCTCTATCTGAGCCTATCTTCAAGATGCCCAAAAATATATTTTTTCGACAAAGGGTGAAATTTATTGAGTCATAATGAAGCATCAAGTGGATACACAAACAATGAGTACACATTCGGCCTCTGCATAGCTAAGATGACAAAACCCACCAACAAATAGCAAAGTCATATAAGACCGAAGTTATGCCTAAGCGAGAAAAAAACAACAAAGCAAACAAATCAGCGACCGACAAACTACAACAACGACTGTTATGCACCATCCATCTCATGACATCATAAGGAGAACGATGTTCTTCAGCAGCAGCACCTTCAGGAAGGGAGCGACACTCTACGCCGCCATCACCGGATCCAACCACCAAAAATCAGAATCTAGGTTTTCACCCTGAAGAACTAATCCGAGCAATGCCTTCAACAAGGTAATGATGCATAAACATCTCCATTGCCATGTATGACCAACTCGTGTCAGACCTAGGTTTTCACGCCGGAGCTCGAGACCGGGTACTCGAGAAGCACCACCATCAGAGTCAATCATATGTTGTCGCCACCACTTTTCCACGATCCTAGCAACTGCATGTGATGGACTAAAAACGTCCGCCGCCACTACACAAGCATACCCTTTGCGTTAAGTCATCGTACGTAGATTGCATCTCACAGCTAGAGGCAACCACCGGATCTGAAGATAGAAATCCTCGTGATGCTCAAAAACATTTGAGCATGATTTTGCACGCACCAACACTTCTTAGCAAAAGGAGCCGGGTCACAACGCCCTAGAGTGAACAACCAGTCGGGTGAGGGGTGGGGTTCACAAGTGAAGCACACTTCAAGACACATGCCAAACACAGTGCCGGCTCACAATGCCCTTGAGTCAACTACCAGTCGGGTGAGGGTGTGGTGGACAAGCAAAGCACCGTCAGCTAGGTGTGATATACCAGTGAAGCAGGCACGAGTTAGGTGAGGGGTGCGGTGGACAAGTGAAGCACTGTCAGCTAGGTGGGGGCACACCAGTGAAGCAATCACGAGTTGGGTGAGGGGTGGGATGTACAAGTGAAGCTGTACCAGCCGAGTGGAGGCACACAAGTGAAGCAGTCCGAAACGTTGGACACCTACTCTTACCCAATGCAAATATGTGCACGCGTGATCACCACAAAGGACACTACACATAGTGGACGTGCATATATATGTAGCCCACGTGTCATGGACCCTGGGGCCATGGAGACGGTGAGGCATGGACCAACACGATCAGATGATTGGGAGGGTGCCAGTCAGGCAGCGATGTGTGCCACGGCTGGATCTGACGGGGGCGGAGGGTGTGTGAGGGCGCGAATACCCCAAGAGGCGGGTACTCCAACATCCTTTAAATGAGTAATATCAGGTGGTGTGTGTGAAAATGATATTTACCAAAAATGATACGTAAACCCCCAATACCAATATATTAGTCGTATCAGCCTTGATTTAGATTCTTGGTTTGGAGAGCCGATGATGACAACGTTGAGAAATGGATGCTGGAAAGATACTTTTGCACTGAGTATAATTGTTGATGCCACTTATTCTTCAACAGAGAATGTTGCCACAATGCATGTTGACGTGGTTATCGATGGCTTTGTGTACATGTTGATGCATGAACAAAGTACCCCCTATCTCTATGCCTGGAAACAATATAGCTAAACAAGCTTTTTGATGATCATGTGCAAGTCTTGCTCGTCCTACATCATGTTGTGGTCTTCTTTGGTGTGTAATAGATGATCCCGTGCTTGAAGATCCAGGCAAAGTTTCTTCAAATGTATAGTTGTGATAGGCAACCACTAATTCCACCTTTAGCAATTTTAGATATTTTTTCACAACAATTGTGATTCTAAGTCTTCATGCAATAACATACTCATGTTTGATTTGTGCAACTCATAGTACACGCATTCAATTGCAAATTGTATATTAGTACGAGGATGCAATATTTAGCATGTCATCATGTGCAGACTTTATGATAGCACATGGATAAAGTGCATGTCGTGCTCCCTATGTTTTTTCATTTGTACAAATTATATGATATCACAAGGATCTAAAGTGAGGTAGGAAAATTGTATTCACTAAAGTGTTTTTTACATCAAATAGATTTTATTCCTCAAATAATGGACATGTCATTTACAAGAAAATGAGAAATAAAATCAGGGATCTCATCATCCCATGAACCTGAAAATCTATTGCAAAAGGAGTTCTTTGAGATTTTGTCTGCCACCTGATTTGCCTCTCTGAAACAGTGTTTGAAGGATATCTTTGCAAAGTGCACAATCAGTTGTTTGCACTCCGTGATGGTTGCTACCTCAGGACCTAAGTAGTGTTCAATCTGGTTGATAGTATCAATGGCAAAGGAACAATCAGACTCAATCTCCACCTTAGAACAGTCGATATGGCCCGCCAAGTATAGTCTGTTCCTTATTGCAATTAGCTCTGCATAATCCACATCACGGATATTGGGCACAAACCAACTTGTTGTGGCTATGAAATCGCCCCGGTCGTCACGAGTCACAGCGCCACAAGCACCTGAGAGAGTTTCATAATGAAAGGAGGCATCAACGTTTATCTTCACCATCCCATGACATTGTTTTTTCCACATATGATCACTCTTCCTAGTTGGACCTTTGGGTATGATTGGTCTTAGGTAAATCATGGCCAAAACCCTGATAGATAGTGTAGTTTTCTCAGGCGTCTGGACTTGAACCCCCTTCACTATTTGGCGTCGTTGCCACCATATATACCAATGCCGCTATGACGGCAAGATCCACCCTTTATAAATCTCCATCAGCAACTTGTAGTTTCGAGAGAACCTCCATGGTAATAGACCTCGATCTATCCTCTATTACAGCCATCTGAATGACTTGCAACAAGCCCAACTGATCCCAAACTTTCAATTCTCGACGGCATTTAAACAAACACTGTTGGATGTCTTCATCTCCGATCGAACACACCGGGCATTGAGGTGAGTAGGGAATGTGCCGATTTGCTAGTACCCCCAAGCATGGGAATGTGCCGTGCAAAACCTTCCATGCGAAATGCTTAATCTTTCCTGGTATTTTCAGCCTCCACATATCCTTTCATACAGAATTAACTTGTTCTCTATCTTGACAATCAGCTCTTATTACACGAGCTCTATGTTGATGCTCGAACTCCTTATGGTAAGCAGACCGTACAGAAAAAGTGTCTGATCGTGTATAATTCCAAGTTACAAAATCTTCTGTCATATGAGCATTCAAACGGATTTGTAGGATCCTGTAGACATCAACAGTGAGAAAACATCACGAATAAGATCCTCATCGCACTGTCATGTGCTAGGATTTATTAATTCTTTGGCCTTCGAGAGCATTGTTGCACCCTTATCTGTGATAATTTGTCTTCACTAAAGTGTTGTCTACACTTACAGGCTACCTACGCAATTAACTTGTGGAGACCTCCCACTAACCAATTACCACCCCCGAATTTAACCGAGGACCCTCTCCCATGATTTCCCTCCAACCAAAATAATGCCACACAAGCCCGTGAGCTGACTCCCTAAGATGTCGTCCCTATGTGTAGCATTGTTCTAGTGGCGGTGCCAGGATCCAAACCTTGTGATGTCAAGCTTGACGATTGAAAATGTTTGTAGACAAAATAAACAGGAACACGAAAGATCATACTTTATTTCAAACATATTTGTTGTAGCAGTCTTTTTTTATAATGCATATTTTATCTTAAACATGTATTTTTTGCTCGAAAAAAGTTCTTAAACATGTTTATGGTAACAGCCCTTTGACAAATTTATACATTTACCATTACCAAACTTAAGACCTAACAAGTGATAAAACAAGCTTTTGCTAACAGAAACAACATCTGAATTTGATAATATGAGAACAGAAAAATGGTAGAGAAAGAAGACATAACTTACAAACAGAATTGGAGGGGCCGCGTCCTATACACTCACCGGTCTCTGAAGATGCAATACTACTGAGAGTCGGAGAGACTGCCGTTGCAGTGGAGGAGGTCGTGCGCACTGTGGTGATTCCGGGCGGCGTGCGGCCTCAAAGGTTGGCGTGCAGCAGGGGCATCCATGATGCGCTCCTCCCCACGGCGTAGTGACCAATTGGCCATTACAGATTATATACAGAAAGGTCCAATTGGCCATTACAGATTATACACAGAAAGGTGAAAAGGAGGAAGGTTGAAACGGGATTTGAGGATTAGATTAGACGATTATTAGGGAAGTTGTTTTTGGAAGTCAATTAGGGAAGTTAACAATGACGTCAGTAGATTTCTTTTGCAATTTCGGCCAGCCAACTGATACCAACTGGGCCTGTGTTTGTTAATTTGCAGAACCTGTTTATTTGGCAGGTGGGGGGTACGCAGTCACCGACTCACGGGTAGTTTTTTTCTTTAAATCAGTACAGACGCAAGCGCTAATACATACGCGCATACACTCATCTCTATAAACGCACACACGCACACCCTACCCGTATGAGCACCTCCAATAGACTGAGCCGGCATGTCATCTTGAAATTTACGAAGTCACCGTAGGCGCCTCGTCGTCGATGGGAACGTCTCCTCCCACTGAAAGCGCATGACCGAATATCCTGAAGTAAATCCAGGAATAATAATCCTGTGTAGTCGTTTGACCACTGATTGTTCCTAGTGCTAACCTTATGTGATTTCATTCTTGTAACAAATATTATTTCCTTTTCACTGACTGTGTGGACAATAACCTTAAATCTCCCTAAAATTTATAGCCTTTTACTATATGCTCATAGCCTCATACAAACACGAATCCTGCACTTACACTAAACGTTGCTTCCAGCATCCATGTGCCGTGTGTGTGTGTGTGTGTGTGTGTGTGTGTGTGTGTGTGTGACTAGTGTGCTTTTCATCATGAGACATGGGCACATTAGCGAAGGAACGATAGACTTTCATGTTGCATGTACCGAAGAGTGTGTATATCTCTAATTTATTTTTCGTGGGTGGCTGAGCAAATCCGGTTTGCCTCCAGGTGGCAGCCGGCGAGTGGCCACGCTGGGGACGCCGGATGCCGACCCATATCCAGAGGCATCGGGGCGGCCAATGGGGTCGCGCGGACGTGTCGCGCCCCGCATCCACCAGTTGTGCCCTGCGCACCTCAGTCGCCGTATAAAGATCCAGCTCGCGCACCGGACATCTCCACCCAAACACACACCATCCACCAGTTCATCTCACTGAGCTCGCAGGCAGTCCCAGCCACCAGCGAAATGGCCGCGTCGGCGCTGCACCAGACGACCAGCTTCCTCGGCACCGCCCCGCGCCGCGATGACCTCGTCCGCAGCGTCGGCGACTTCGGCGGCCGCATCACCATGCGCCGGACCGTCAAGAGCGCGCCCCAGAGCATCTGGTACGTGCTACTAGTATCTCCCATGGTTCTCTTCTCTCTCCCCCGGCCCGAACATACATCACTGGACTAATGCACCTTGCTGATGGATGGATGAATGTGTAGGTACGGCCCTGACCGTCCCAAGTACCTGGGCCCGTTCTCAGAGCAGACCCCGTCGTACCTGACCGGCGAGTTTCCCGGCGACTACGGGTGGGACACCGCGGGGCTGTCGGCCGACCCGGAGACGTTCGCCAAGAACCGGGAGCTGGAGGTGATCCACTCGCGGTGGGCCATGCTCGGCGCCCTGGGGTGCGTGTTCCCCGAGATCCTGTCCAAGAACGGCATCAAGTTCGGCGAGGCCGTGTGGTTCAAGGCCGGCGCCCAGATCTTCTCCGAGGGCGGCCTCGACTACCTCGGCAACCCCAATCTGGTGCACGCGCAGAGCATCCTCGCCATCTGGGCGGTCCAGGTGGTGCTCATGGGCTTCATCGAGGGTTACCGCGTTGGTGGCGGCCCCCTCGGCGAGGGCCTCGACATCATCTACCCGGGCGGCGCATTCGACCCACTTGGCCTCGCCGACGACCCCGACACCGCCGCCGAGCTCAAGGTCAAGGAGCTCAAGAACGGCCGCCTCGCCATGTTCTCCATGTTCGGCTTCTTCGTGCAGGCCATCGTCACCGGAAAGGGGCCAGTTGAGAACCTCTTCGACCACGTCGCCGACCCAGTCAACAACAACGCGTGGGCCTTCGCCACCAACTTCGCCCCCGGAAGCTAAATGTGTTAAGCAGCCATCCGTCCGTCCATCGGACGAGATATGCATGTGTACTTGTACGTCGTGGATCAACGTGTAGCTGCACGTACTTTGTGTGTTTATTTGTACCATGATCGCCCTCTCGCTAGCTGCGCGCAATGTAAATTAATTAAGCACGAGGTGCACGAGCAAATGGATGAAAGAATCGTGCATCATTAGTAGTACATTACTCAAGATCATCAACTCGCATGGCGTATGTGGTACAGTATATACCCAACGACAGTAAGAAAAATGGGGACGAGGGCAGGTCCTTCATGCTCCGGGCATTCGGTCGTTCCCCCAAGGAATCAAGGCCGTACTACCTTGGGTCTTATCGCAGGACACGGGACATTCGCAACGGCATACGGTGATCCAACAGGCCAACTAGACAACTTTGTGGTTATTCTTGGCTCAGAAACCTAGTTTCTCTTGTTGGAGCTCGTTTTCAGATCGTAACTTTGAAACTCATGCAAGCATGAATATGAACACACAGATTTTGCCATGCAGAACTTGCATCTTTTCTTGAACTCTTAATTACATGATGACTTCATGTCCAACTCAACACGTAAGAGCATCTACATCCGGACATTGCAAATCCTGTCCCTCAAACGCCCGCGGACGCGCCCGGCCGCGTCCACGGACACTGACCGGTCACGTCTCAAATTAGCCACTTTGCATCCACCTCTCTCATGTTTCATCCTCTAAATCCATACAAAGCATGCAAAAGAATTCCTACCTACTACATCTTCGTACTACCCTAACTACTCTTCGTCGTCGGAATGTCCACGACGACGGTGCCGGGCACCGGCTGGATGGGCGGGTAGGAGGGCTCCGGCTCATCCTCCTCCTGCTCGACCTCATCCATGTAGGCGAACATCTCCGCCTCGTCCGCGGCCTCTTGCGTCTCCATCTTCTGCCGGCGACGACGTCTTGCCTCCGCAGCCGACTCCGACCGGAGGGAATCGAGGATGGCCTGCTGCTCTACCTGCAGATCCCCGTCGCCAACGTCCCCCACATCCTCCTCCTCCTCGTTGTCGTCCTCCTCCTCCTCGTCCTCCTCCTCCGGGTCCACTGCATCCGGAGGTAGCCCCGCGGCGATCCGGGCTTCGCGCCTAGCCCGGATCTGCTCAAGGAGCTCGAGCCGGCGCTCCGGCGTCAGAAAGGGCTCGCTCCTCACCCGGCAGCGTGGGGACATGGCTACTAGGTGGACGGGTGGAGTGGAAAGTGGCGACAGTGGTGAACAGGAGGAGGAAAATATGGACGGATGGTAGGGTTTCAGTGCTGCCGGTCGACTTAAATAGCCGGGCAATGCACTACGTGGCCCGCAGGAGCTGCGCCACGCGGCGCCACCGGTCCGACGGAGGAGACGAGCTTCGGACCGCCGGGTTTGAGGGTTTTCCGGCTGGGACCCCTTCGTCAGTCCGACATGGAGGGCGCACCCCCGCGCCCCTATATCCGTCTCATATTTGGGCAGGATATGAGGGCCGTTTGAGAGGCCCGTCTGGGTCAAAAATCGTGACCGGGCGGCCTGCCCAGACGTTTGAGACGGGTTTGAGGGGTCCGGTTGTAGATGCTCTAACCGTGCCCAACACGACGCTACCCATAACACGTATTTTGGATTGCTTTCTAACTTACACTACGACTCAAATTGTTAGATAGAAGGAGATTAAATCAAAGATGAATGTGCAATCTCACTATGAATGAGAAGATGGCAAGCATGAGACGACGGGTAGTTCTTAAGTGTGACTACTTGGGTATATATAGACGTAAGCCGACGCCCGGCCTGTTCGGGGCGACTTCTAGAAATTCTGTCATCGAAAATGCACGAACAAACTATTTCCAGTCTTTCCACTTTTTCATTGTTCGGTCATCGGTCTTACGACCATACAAACCGATTAGGCAAGCACCAGCCGGCAAGATAGGAGCCATGAGCCAGGGAGGATGCCATAGCATCGTTCTTCGGCTGCCGTGATCCATACTAGTGCCGCCATACCGCGCGGCAACGGCTAGGGTATAGCCGGTGAACTGCAGGTGTATGCGCAGATTCACGCATTCAGCCTTACAAGTTCTTGGTTTCCAGCAACTAACTATGTAGTTTGGTGACATTGGCAAGTTTTGGATCATTTGCAAATGGGCTTTGGTTCGTTTTTGGGCCATATGCACGCATGTTCCCCGTATTCCGGGTTAACAAACAACAGTGACTCCCTGCCGCTATTTTCAAGCCTGCCCTGGGTTAACGTATAGCCGGTGAACAGTGGTTCAAGCCTGCAATGAAGCCTTGGCTCTGGCCACTGATTTACATATTGATTCCATCTGCATTGATTCTGATTGCGCGCAAGTTGTCACCAATATTGAAATCGGGACTCCCTGCCGCTATGCTACCATCCTCCGAGAGATAAATCATCGCCGAACATCGCTTCGAGCACTCAAGATCATTCATGAGAAGCGGGAGCATAATGGAGAAGCTCATTCCCTCACAAAGGTGGCTTCTTCTCTACCATTTGGGCGCCATGTGTGGCTTTTTATTCTGCCCGATTTAATCTGTATTCCTATGACTATTGATAATTACTAAAGGTTACAGATTCTCGGGGGAAAAACAAACAACGGTGACATTTCTCAACAACAAAAAAACAAACAATAGTGACTGAACTCACGGGAATTAATTCGGTCTTCTACACTTAAGTCGGTACAAATTCGATCTCAGGTTTTATGGGTTTGCGCTTCGATCTTTGGTTTTTGTACCACACTTTTATAGAGGGCAATACAAAAGAGTCCTTGAAGGACAAGAAAATGAGTGTGGCAGCAACATGAAGTTGTAAACATCTCGCACAACTTCTGGCATGAGTTATTGTTGTTTCCAACACAATGACATAATTCAGAGCACAATTGAACACAAACTTTAAATCAAACACAATTCTCGCACAACTTCTGGCATGAGTTATTGTTGTTTCCAACACAATAACAGAATTGAGATCATAACTTAACACAAACTTTAAATCAAACACAAATCTACTATCTAGAAACTAGCCACAAATAATCCTATTGATGGAAGATGTGATCGTGGTGACGTGAAGCACTCCAAATTATCAGATCTTTTGTGCATGCAACAACAAGGTTATTTTTAAGATTCGCCTTATGCTTGTTGCCTCTTCATTGCTTCTCTTCTTGCATCCACTCTCGCATTTTAAAAATATTGGCTTGTTGAGTGCTATGAGGATGATCGCAAGCCGGTGCTAGACCTCAAGTTTCATGCATTCACACACTAATGAAAATACATGCCAATGTGTGTCTGATTATTTTGTGATAAACCATGTTCTTGCACAATAGAATATCAGACTATCATATTTAATGAACTCAAGATCCGGAGAGCCGGTATCGAACAAACATAAATCTCTTGTCGACGAGGTGTATGCAAGAACTATTGCCCGGTTTCTTGATCTTGTTGTTTGTTTGGTTTCTTGATTGTGGTCGCTTCTTGCTTTTTTTTCCTTTAGATCAGATGCCCAAAGGTATGTCGCTGGTGAGGGCAATGGCTCTGTCACATCTGGATCTCCCTTTGAGAAGAATTCTTATCTCTATTTCAACCACACACACTTTGGCATGGTCATGGTGTACCATGCCGACACCATGGTTGTGTCCTATGTAATTATATATATGTAAAATTCTATACATGTGTCTTCCAAGTTCGTTTGAAGATTGTTGTTCTCGTTTGATTCATTTATGGAATTGGTTCTTTTTTCTTCAGACAGTTGGTTCCAACCGCGTATGTTGAGATGTCCACGACTATGATTTATTTATGTTAAACAATTTTACTTTTTTTAAATAGATTCCCTCAATATATTAATTTTACAACTAATTTTTTTCTATTATAGTTTGCAAAACTTGATGGAAATATGCCCTAGAGGCAATAATAAAATGGTTATTATTATATTTCCTTAACATGATAAAGGTTTATTATTCATGCTAGAATTGTATTGACCGGAAACTTAAATACATGTGTGGATACATAAACAAATACCGTGTCCCTAGTGAGCCTCTACTAGACTAGCTCGTTGATCAAAAGATGGTTAAGGTTTTCTAACCATAGACATGAGTTTCCATTTGATAACGAGATCACATCATTAGGAGAATGATGTGATGGACAAGACCCATTCATTAGCTTAGCATATGATCGTTCAGTTTATTGCTACTGCTTTCTTAATGTCAAATACATATTCCTTCGACCATGAGATCATGCAACTCTCGGATACCGGAGGAATACCTTGTGTGCTATCAAACGTCACAGCGTAATTGGGTGATCATAAAGATGCTCTATAGGAATCTCCGAAGGTGTCTGTTGAGTTGACGTGAATCAAGATTGGGATTTGTCACTCCGTGTATCGGAGAGGTATCTCTGGGCCCTCTCGGTAATACACATCACAAGATGCTTGCAAGCAAAGTGACTAAGGAGTTAGTTACAAGATGATGTATTACGGAACGAGTAAAGAGACTTGCCGGTGACGAGATTGAACTAGGTATTGAGATACCGACGATCGAATCTCGGGCAAGTAACATACCGACAGACAAAGGGAAATACGTATGTTGTCATAAAGGTTCGACCGATAAAGATCTTCGTAGAATATGTAGTAAGCAAAATGGGCATCCAGGTCCCGCTATTGGTTATTGACCGAAGAAGCGTCTCGATCATGTCTACATCATTCTCGAACCCGTAGGGTCCGCACGCTTAACGTTCGTTGACGATATAATATTATATGAATTATGTGAATTGGTGACCGAATGTTGTTCGGAGTCCCAGATGAGATCACGGACATGACGAGGAGCTCCGGAATGGTCTGGAGGTAAAGATTGATATATAGGACAATGATATTTGGTCACCGAAAAGGTTTCAGAATGTACCGGGTATTTATCGGAGTGTCGGAAGGGGTTCCGGGAGGCCACCAGTCAGTGGTCGGCCTTATGGGCCAAAGGGGGGGAGGGACCACATCAGCCCACAAGGGGGCTGGCGCGCCCCTCCACCCCTGCCCACGTACCAAGGAAGGGAGGGAAGGAAGGGGGAGGCGCCCTAAGGCAGCCAGCCCCCCTTTCCTTCCCCCCATGTCCATATATGGATGAGGGCGTGGCTTGGCAAGCCCTAGGGTTGGCCGCCAGCCCTTTGGGGGCACCCTAGGGCTGCCTCCTCTCCCCCATCCACCTATATATATGTGAGGCGGGAGAGGGGCAACAGACACCATGATCCCCAAGGCATGTGCGGCATCCCTCTCCCTCTAGTTCGTCCTCGGTCATAATTTTCGTAGTGCTCGGCGAAGCCCTGCGGAGATAGTTGCATCACCACCATCATCACGCCGTCGTGCTACTGGAACTCATCTACTACTTTGCCTCTCTTGCTGGATCGAGAAGGTGAGGACGTCATCGAGCTGAACGTGTGCTGAACGCGGAGGTGCTGTGCATTCGGTACTTGATCGGGCGGATCGTGAAGGTGTACAACTACATCAACCGCATTGATAAACATTTCCGCTTAATGGTCTACGAGGGTACGTAGACACACTCTCCCCTCTCATAGCTATGCATCTCCATGGATAGATCTTGCGTGTGCGTAGATTTTTTTTTGTTTTTCCATGCAACGTTCCCCAACAGTTGCATCATGAGCCAGGTCTATGCGTAGATGATATGCACGAGTAGAACACAAAGGAGTTGTGGGCGGTGATGTTCATACTGCTTACAACCAACGTCTTATTTTGATTCGGCGGCATTATGGGATGAAGCGGCTCGGACCAACCTTACATGTCCACGTACATGAGACCGGTTCCACCGACTGACATGCAACTTGTTTTGCATAAAGGTGGCTGGCGGGTGTCTGTTTCTCCTACTTTAGTTGAATCAAATTTGACTACGGCCAGTCCTTGAAGAAGGTTAAAACAGCAAAGTTGATAATCACCGTTGTTGTTTTGCGTAGGTAAGAACGGTTCTTGCTAGTTGCCCGTAGCAGCCACGTAAAACTTGCAACTACAAAGTAGAGGACATCTAACTTGTTTTTGCAGGGTATGTTGTGATGTGATATGGTCAAGATGTGATGTGATATACGTTGTTGTATGAGATGATCATGTTTTGTAATATCGACAACCGGCAGCAGCCTTACGGTTGTCGTTTAATTATTGTATGACCTGCGTGTCAATCATTAAGCGCCATATAATTGCTTTACTTTATCGCTATGCGTTAGCAATAGTTGAAGAAGCAATAGTTGGCGAGACGACCCCGACGCAACGATGGAGATCAAGGTGTCGCGCCGGTGACGATGGAGATCATGCCGATGCTTTGGAGATGGAGATCAAAAGCACAAGATGATGATGGCCATATCATGTCACATATTTTTGCATGTGATGTTTATACTTTATGCATCTTATTTTGCTTAGAACGACGGTAGCATTATAAGATGATCCCTTCACTTAATTTCAAGATAAAAGTGTTCTCCCCGAGTATGCACCATTGCTAAAGTTCGTCGTTTCGAAGCACCTCGTGATGATCAGGTGTGATAGACTCTACGTTCACATATAACGGGTGTAAGCCAGATTTACACACGCGGTATACTTGGGTTAAACTTGATGAGCCTAGCATGTACAGACATGGTCTCGGAACACTGGAGACCGAAAGGTCGAACATGAGTCATATAGTAGATATGATCAATATAAATATGTTCACCATTGAAGACTACTCTATCTCACGTGATGATCGGACATGATTTAGTTGATTTGGATCATTTATCACTTAGACAACTTGAGGGATGTTGATTTAAGTGGGAGTTCATTAGTAATTTGATTAATTGAACTAAGATTTATCATGAACATAGTCAAGATATCTTTGCAAATTATGTTGTAGTTCAATAGCTCGCGATGTAGCTTCCCCATTTTTTGATACGTTCCTAGAGAAAACTAAGTTGAAAGATGATGGTAGCAATAATGCGGACTGGGTCCGTGATCTGAAGATTATCCTCATTGCTGCACAGAAGAATTATGTCCTTTATGCACCGCTAGGTGACAGACCTGCTGCAGGAGCTGATGCAAACATTATGAATGTTTGACAAGCTCGACCTGATGACTACTTGATAGTTTAGTGCGCCATGCTTTACGGCTTAGAATCGGGGCTCCAAAGACGTTTTGAACGCCATCGAACATATGAGATGTTCCACGAGATGAAATTGGTATTTCAGGCTCATGCCCGTGTTCAGAGGTATGAGACCCCTGACAAGTACTTTGCCTACAAGATGGAGGAGAATAGCTCAGCCAATGAGCATGTGCTCAGAATGTCTGGGTACTACAATCACTTGAATCAAGTGGGAGTTAATCTTCAAGATAAGATAGTGATTGACAGAGTTCTCCAGTCACTATCACCAAGCTACTAGAGCTTCGTGATGAACTATAATATGCAAGGAATGACTAAAATGATTTTCGAGCTCTTCGCGATGCTGAAATTGGCGGAGGTAGAAATCAAGAAAGAGCATCAAGTGTTGATGGTTAATAAGACCACTAGTTTCAAGAAAAAGGGTAAGGGTAAGAAAGGGAACTTCAAGAAGAATGGCAAGCAAGTTGCCGCTCCCGTGAAGAAGCCCAAAGCTGGACCCAAGCCTGAGACTGACTACTTCTACTTCAAAGGAAATGGTCACTGGAAGCGGAACTGCCCCAAATACTTGTCAGATAAGAAGGATGGCAAAGTAAACAAAGGTATATTTGATATACATGTTATTGATGTGTACCTTACTGGTGCTCGTAGTAGCCCCTGGGTATATGATACCGGTTCAGTTACTAAGATTAGAAACTCGAAACAGGAGTTGCAGAATAAAAGGAGACTACTTAAGGGCGAGGTGACGATGTGTGTTGGAAGTGTTTCCAAGATTGATATGATCACCATTGCACACTCCCTCTACCTTCGGGATTAGTGTTGATCCTAAATAAATGTTATTTGGTGTGTGTGCGTTGAGCATGAACATGATTAGATCATGTTTATTGCAAATACGGTTATTCATTTAAGTCAGAGAATAATTGTTGTTCTGTTTACATGAATAAAACATTCTATGGTCATACACCCAATGTAAATGGTTTATTGAATATCGATCATAATGATACACATATTCATAATGCCAAAAGATACAAAGTTAACAATGATAGTGCAACATACTTGTGGCACTGCTGTTTAGGTCATATTGGTGTAAAGCGCATGAAGAAACTCCATGCGGATGGACTTTTGGAATCACTTGATTATGAATCATTTGATACTTTCAAACCATGCCTCATGGGTAAGATGACTAAAACTCCGTTCTCCGAAACAATGGAGCGAGCTAATGACTTATTGAAAATAATACATACCGATGTATGCGGTCCGATGAGTGTTGAGGCACGCGGCGGGTATCGTTATTTTCTAACCTTTACAGATGATTTGAGTATATCTACTTGATGAAACACAAGTCTGAAACATTTAAAAAGTTTAAAGAATTTCAGAGTGAAGTAAATAATCATCGTAACAAGAAAATAAAATTTCTACGATCTGATCGTGGAGGTGAATATTTGAGTTACAAGTTTGGCCTTCATTTATAACAATGTGGAATTGTTTCACAACTCACACCACCTGGAACACCACAGCGTAATGGTGTGTCAGAACACCGTAACCGTACTTTATTAGATATGGTGTGTTATATGATGTCTCTTACTGATTTGCCTTTATCGTTTTGTGGTTATGCTTTAGAGACTGGCGCATTCACATTAAATAGGGCACCGTCTAAATCCATTGAGACGACACCGTATGAACTATGGTTTGGCAAGAAACCTAAGCTGTCGTTTCTTCAAGTTTGGGGATGCGATGCTTATGTCAAATAGCTTTAGCCTAATAAGCTCAAACCCAAAGCGGAGAAGTGCGTCTTCATAGGATACCCTAAAGAGACCATTGGGTATACCTTCTACCACAGATCTGAAGGCAAG
Organism: Thinopyrum elongatum; assembly: GCA_011799875.1. Taxonomy (NCBI): domain Eukaryota; kingdom Viridiplantae; phylum Streptophyta; class Magnoliopsida; order Poales; family Poaceae; genus Thinopyrum; species Thinopyrum elongatum. The sequence goes on from CM022301.1 coordinate 422,572,292, forward strand.
GTCTTTGTTGCCAAGAATGGGTCCTTTCTAGAGAAGGAGTTTCTCTCGAAAGAAGTGAGTGGGAGGAAAGTAGAACTTGACGAGGTAATTGTACCGTCTCTCGAATTGGAAAGTAGCACATAAGAGAAAACTATTCCCATAATGCCTACACCAACTAGAGAGGAAGCAAATGATGATGATCATGAAACTTCAGATCAAGTTACTACTGGACCTCGTAGGTCGACCAGAACACGTTCCGCACCAGAGTGGTACGGTAATCCTGTCCTAGAAGTCATGTTGTTGGCAAACCTATGAACTATGAAGAAGCTATGACAAGCCCATATTCTGACAAATGGTTTGAGGTCATGAAATCCGAGATAGGATCCATGTATGAAAACAAAGTGTGGACTTTGGTGGATTTGCCCAATGATCGGCAAGCCATTGAAAATAAATGGATCTTCAAGAGGAAGACGAGCACTGATGGTAATATCACTGTCTACAAAGCTCGACTTGTCACGAAAGGTTTTCGAAAAGTTCAAGGGGTTGACTACGATGAGACTTTCTCACCCGTAGCGATACTTAAGTCTATCCGAATCATGTTAGCAATTGCCGCATTTTATGATCATGAAATTTGGCAAATGGGTGTCAAAACTGCATTCCTTAATGAATTTATTAAAGAAGAGTGGTATATGATGCAACCAGAAGGTTTTGTCGATCCTAAAGGTGCTAACAAAGTGAGCAAGCTCCAGCGATCCATTTATGGACTGGTGCAAGCATCTCGGAGTTGGAATATACGCTTTGATGAGGTGATCAAAGCATATGGTTTTATACAGATTTACGGTGAAGCCTGTATTTACAAGAAAGTGAGTAGGAGCTCTGTAGCATTTCTGATATTATATGCGGATGACATATTGCTGATTGGAAATGATATAGAATTTCTGGATAGCATAAAAGGATACTTGAATAAGAGTTTTTCAATGAAAGACCTCGGTGAAGCTTCTTATATATTGGGTATCAAGATCTATAGGGATAGATTGAGACGCTTAATAGGACTTTCACAAAGCACATAGCTTCACAAAGTTTTGAAGAAGTTCAAAATAGGTCAGTCAAAGAAAGTGTTCTTGCCTATATTGCAAGGTGTGAAGTTGAGTAAGACTCAAAGCCCGACCACGGCAGAAGATAGAGACAGAATGAAAGTCATTCCCTATGCCTCAGCCATAGGTTCTATAAAGTATGCCATGCTGTGTACCAGACCTGTTTTGTGCCTTGTCATGAGTCTGGCAAGGGGGTACAATAGTGATCCAGGAGTAGATCACTGGACAGCGGTCAAAATTATCCTTAGATACCTAAAGAGGACTAAGGAAATGTTTCTCGATTATGGAGGTGATAAAGAGTTCGTCGTAAAGGGTTACGTCGATGCAAGCTTTGACACCGATCCAGATGACTTTGAGTCTCAATCTGGATACGTATTGAACGTGGGAGAAATTAGCTAGAGTAGCTCTATGCAGAGCATTGTAGACATAGATATTTGCAAAGTACACATGGATATGAATGTTGCAGACACATTGACTAAAAACCTCTCTCACAAGCAAAACATGATCACACCTTAGAACTCTTTGGGTGTTAATCACATGGCGATGTGAACTAGATTATTGATCTAGTGAACTCTTCGGGTGTTATTCACATGGCGATGTGAACTAGATTATTGACTCTAGTGCAAGCGGGAGACTGATGGAAATATGCCCTAGAGGCAATAATAAAATGGTTATTATTATATTTCCTTAAACATGATAAAGGTTTATTATTCATGCTAGAATTGTATTGACCGGAAACTTAAATACATGTGTGGATACATAAACAAATCCCGTGTCCCTAGTGAGCCTCTACTAGACTAGCTCGTTGATCAAAAGATGGTTATGTTTTCCTAACCATAGACATGAGTTGTCATTTGATAACGAGAACACATCATTAGGAGAATGATGTGATGGACAGAACCCATCCGTTAGCTTAGCATATGGTCGTTCAGTTTATTGCTACTGCTTTCTTAATGTCAACTATATATTCCTTCGACCATGAGATCATGCAACTCCCGGATACCGTCGGAATACCTTGTGTGCTATCAAACGTCACAACGTAACTGGGTGATCATAAAGATACTCTACAGGTATCTCCGAAGGTGTCTGTTGAGTTGACGTGAATCAAGATTGGGATTTGTCACTCCGTGTATCGGAGAGGTATCTTTGGGCCCTCTCGGTAATGCACATCACAAGAAGCTTGCAAGCAAAGTGACTAAGGAGTTAGTTACAAGATGATGTATTACGAAACGAGTAAAGAGACTTGCCGGTGACGAGATTGAACTAGGTATTGAGATACCGACGGTCGAATCTCGGGCAAGTAACATACCGACAGACAAAGGGAAATACGTATGTTGTCATAAAGGTTCGACCGGTAAAGATCTTCGTAGAATATGTAGTAACCAAAATGGGCATCCAGGTCCCGCTATTGGTTATTGACCGAAGAAGCGTCTCGATCATGTCTACATCATTCTCGAACCCGTAGGGTCCGCACGCTTAATGTTCGTTGACGATATAATATTATATGAATTATGTGAATTGGTGACCGAATGTTGTTCGGAGTCCCAGAACAGATCACGGACATGACGAGGAGCTCCGGAATGGTCTGGAGGTAAAGATTGATATATAGGACAATGATATTTTGTCACCGGAAAGGTTTCAGAATGTATCGGGTATTTATCGGAGTGTCGGAAGGGGTTACGGGAGGCCACCGGTCAGTGGTGGGCCTTATGGGCCAAAGGGGGGAGGGACGACATCAGCCCACAAGGGGGCTGGCGTGCCCCTCCACCCCTGCCCACGCGCCAAGGAAGGGAGGGAAGGAAGGGGGAGGCGCCCTAAGGCAGCCAACCCCCCTTTCCTTCCCCCCATGTCCATATATGGATGAGGGCGTGGCTTGGCAAGCCCTAGGGCTGGCTGGCGGCCCTTTGGGGGCGCCCTAGGGCTGCCTCCTCTCCCCCATCCACCTATATATATGTGAGGCGGGAGAGGGGCAACAGACACCACGATCCCCAAGGCGTGTGCGGCGCCCCTCTCCCTCTAGTTCGTCCTCGGTCATAATTTTCGTAGTGCTCGGCAAAGATTTGCCGAGATAGTTGCATCACCACCATCATCATGCCGTCGTGCTGCCGGAAATCATCTACTACTTCGCCTCTCTTGCTGGATCGAGAAGGCGAGGACGTCATCAAGCTGAACGTGTGCTGAACGCGGAGGTGCCGTGCGTTCGGTACTTGATTGGGCAGATCGTGAAGGTGTACGACTACATCAACCGTGTTGATAAACGCTTTCGCTTAACGGTCTACGAGGGTACGTAGACACACTCTCCCCTCTCGTAGCTATGCATCTCCATGGATAGATCTTGCGTGTGCGTAGAATTTTTTTGTTTTTTCATGCAACGTTCCCCAACAAAACTAAACATGTAATAATGCAAATAAAGATTAAGATACATTAATCTTTATTATGTAACTTTAATGTCGACAAGTTCTTTTGCATTAATTTGAAGCATATGTTGCAAATTAAGTGATATTTCCATTTATGAGACACAGACACTTAAAAAATCATATGTAAAAAAATGGTTTCTAGATCAGAGAAAATAAAAAAGGTGCGAAATAGCATGTCATCACACATTAATTTGTGCCACTCAGATGAATTGGAAATATACTTGTGTGCTTGAACCTATTTTACTTCCCCTAACTATATAGCTTATTGTGGTTTCGATATTGCACTGTTGTCTATATGCGGTGTAAGTAAATAAAAGATATAGTAATCAATGCGCTAAAAAGAAATCCTATATTGCAAAATTCTTTTGAGGATGTTGTCAATGTGTTTGCTAGTGAGTTGATACTCATGAAAATTAGTTATACTTGCTACTCATGAAAATACATATCAATGTGTTTGTTTCTTTGGTTATGAATTGGGTTCTTGTGCAATGAGTTGGTAATCTATCTTGATCACCACCTTTTTATGTTTCTTCTTCCATAGTAGACGGCAAAGGCAGATACACGGATGGCAAAGACCTTTGTCGTCTGCTGGCAGACGGCCCCACTTCCAGTATAGAAAACCACGGTAAAGGGCTTCTTTGTCGTCTGCATAAATTAAGTGGGCGGCAAAAATCTTTGCCGCCAGCTGCTACTTCTTGAGCTTGCGTTGGTTTTTCCCTTGAAGAGGAAAGGTGATGCAGCATATTAGAGGTAAGTATTTCCCTCAGTTAAGAACCAAGGTATCAATCCAGTAAGAAAGAACTCCCAAATCACCAACACCTGCACAAACAATCAAACACTTGCACCCAACACGATAAAGGGGTTGTCAATCCCTTCACGGTCAATTGCAAAAGTGAGATCTGATAGAGATAGATAAACAAAAGATAAAATATTTTTGGGTTTTTTGGTATATAGATCTGAAAATAAAAGATTGCAAAATAGTAGATCGGAAAGTAATATGATGGAAAATAGACCCGGGGGCCATAGGTTTCACTAGAGGCTTCTCTCATGAAGGCAAATAATATGGTGGGTGAACAAATTACTGTCGAGCAATTGATAGATAAGCGCAAAGTTATGACGATATCCAAGGCAATGATTATGCATATATGCATCATGTCCGTGTCAAGTAGACCGACTCCTACCTGCATCTACTACTATTACTCCACACATCGACCGCTATCCAGCATGCATCTAGAGTATTAAGTTCATAAAGAACGGAGTAATGCCTTAAGTAAGATGACATGATGTAGAGGAATTAACTCAAGCAATATGATGAAAACCCCATCTTTTTATCCTCGATGGCAACAATGCAATACGTGTCTCGCTACCCCTACTTTGTCACTGGGTGAAATCACGCAAGATTGAACCCAAAGCTAAGCACCTCGCCCATTGCAAGAAAAACCAATCTAGTTAGCCAAACCAAACCGATAATTCGAAGAGAAATACAAAGATATTAAATCATGCGTAAAAGAATTCAGAGAAGAGTCAAATAATATTCATAGATAAGCTGATCATAAATCCACAATTCATCGGATCTCGACAAACACACCGCAAAAGAAGATTACATCGGATAGATCTCCAAGAACATCAAGGAGAACGTTGTATTGAGAATCAAAGAGAGAGAAGAAGCCATCTAGCTACTAGCTATGGACCCGTAGGTCTGAGGTAAACTACTCACGCATCATCGGAAGGGTAATGGAGTTGATGTAGAAGCCCTCCGTGATCGATTCCTCCTCCGGCGGGATGCCGGAAAAGGCTCCAAGATGGGATCTCATGGGAACAGAAGGTTGCGGCGGTGGAAAAGTGTTTTCGTGGATGCCTCTGGTGGTTCTGGAATATTTGTGAACATATAGGATGAAGAGCTAGGTCAGGGGAGTCCCGAGGGGCCCACAAGGTAGGGGGGCGCCCTCCACCCTTGTCGCCGCCTCGTGGCTCTTCTGACTTGGACTCCAAGTCCCCTCGGTGTCTTCTGGTCCAAGAAAAATCATCGTGAAGTTTTATTCCGTTTGGACTCCGTTTGGTATTCCTTTTCTGCGAGGCTCAAAAACAAGGAAAAAACAGAAACTAGCACTGGGCTCTAGGTTAATAGGTTAGTCCCAAAAATAATATAAAATAGCATATAAAACATCCAAAACAGATAATATAATAGCATGGAACAATCAAAAATTATAGATACGTTGGAGACGTATCAAGCATCCCCAAGCTTAATTCCTGCTCGTCCTCGAGTAGGTAAATGATAAAAACAGAGTTTTTGATGTGGAATGCTACCTAACATACTTATCCATGTAATTTTCTTTATTGTGGCATGAATGTTCAGATCCATAAGATTCAAAACAAAAGTTCAATATTGACATAAAAACAATAATACATCAAGCATACTAATAAAGCAATCATGTCTTCTAAAAATAACATGGCCAAAGAAAGTTATCCCTACAAAATCATATAGTCTGGCTATGCTCCATCTTCGTCACACAAAGTACTCAAATCATGCACAACCCCGATGAGAAGCCAAGCAATTGTTTCATACTTTTGTTGTTCTCAAACATTTTCAACTTTCACGCAATACATGAGCGTGAGCCATGGACATAGCACTATAGGTGGAAAAGAATATGGTGGTTGTGGAGAAGACAAAAAGAAGGAGATAGTCTCATATCAACTAGGCGTATCAACGGGCTATGGAGATGCCCATCAATAGATATCAATGTGAGTGAGTAGGGATTGCCATGCAACGGATGCACTAGAGCTATAAGTTTGTGAAAGCTCTAAAAAGAAACTGAGTGGGTGTGCATCCAACTTGCTTGCTCACGAAGACCTATGGCAATTTGAGGAAGCCCATCATTGGAATATACAAGCCAAGTTCTATAATGAAAAATTCCCACTAGTATATGAAAGTGACAACATAGGAGACTCTCTATCATGAAGATCATGGTGCTACTTTGAAGCACAAGTGTGGAAAAAGGATAGTAACATTGCCCCTTCTCTCTTTTCTCTCAATTTTTTTGGTGGGCTTCTTTGGCCTCTTTTATTTTATTTGTGGGCTTCGTTGGCCTCTTTTATGTTTTTCCTCACATGGGACAATGCTGTAATAATGAAGATCATCACACTTTTATTTACTTACAACTCAAGAATTACAACTCGATACTTAGAACAAAATATGACTCTATATGAATGCCTCCGCCAGTGTACCGGGATGTGCAAGGACTCAAGAGTGACATGTATAAAAATTATGAACGGTGGCTTTGCCACAAATACTATGTCAACTACATGATCATGCAAAGCAATATGACAATGATGGAACGTGTCATAATAAAACAGAACGGTGGAAAGTTGCATGGAAATATATCTCGGAATGGCTATGGAAATGCCATAATAGGTAGGTATGGTGGCTATTTTGAGGAAGGTAAAAGGTAGGTGTATGGCACCGGCGAAAGTTGCGCGGTACTAAAGAGGCTAGCAAAGGTGGAAGGGTGAGAGTGCGTCTAATCCATGGACTCAACATTAGTCATAAAGAACTCACATACTTACTGCAAAAATCTATTAGTCATCGAAACGAAGTACTACGCGCATGCTCCTAGGGGGATAGATTGGTAGGAAAAGCCCATCGCTCGTCACCGACCGCCACTCATAAGGAAGACAATCAATAAATACCTCATGCTCCAACTTCGTTACATAACGGTTCACCATACGTGCATGATACGGGAATCACAAACTTCAACACAAGTATTTCTACAATCCACAATTACTCACTAGCATGACTCTAATATCACCATCTTTATATCTCAAAACAATCATAAGGAATCAAATTTCACATAGTATTCAATGCACATTATATGAAAGTTTTTATTATATCCCTCTTGGATGCCTATCATATTAGGACTAAATTTATAACCAAAGCAAATTACCATGCTGTTTAGAAAGACTCTCAAAATAATATAAGTGAAGCATGAGAGTTCAATAATTTCTATAAAATCAAACCACCGCCGTGCTCTAAAAAGATATAAGTGAAGCACTAGAGCAAAATTGCCTAGCTCAAAAGATATAAGTGAAGCACATAGAGTATTCTAATAAATCGCGATTCATGCGTATCCCTATCAAAAGGTGTGTACAGCAAGGATGATTGTGGAAAACTAAAAAGAAAAGACTCATATCATACAAGACGCTCCAAGCAAAACACATATCATGTGGTGAATAAAAATATAGCCTCAAGTAAATTTACCGATAGGTGAAGACGAAAGAGGGGATGCCTTCTAGGCCATCCCCAAGCTTAGTCTCTTGATTGTCCTTGAATATTACCTTGGGTTGCCTTGGTCATCCCCAAGCTTAGGTTCTTGCCACTCCTTATTCCATAGTCCATCAAATCTTTTACCCAAAACTTAAAAACTTCACAACACAAAACTCAACAGAAAACTCGTGAGATCCGTTAGTACAAGAAAATAAAATCACCACTTTTGGTACTGTTGTGAACTCATTCTTTATTTATATTGGTGTAATATCTACTGTATTCCAACTTATCCATGGTTCATACCCCCCGATATTACCCATAGATTCATCAAAATAAGCAAACAACACAAAGAAAACAGATCTGTCAAAAACAGAACAGTCTGCGAAGATACGAATTTTTCTGATACTTATGTAACTCCAAAAATTCTGAACAATTAGGAAGACATAGGAAATTTGTATATAAATTTCTTGTAAAAAACTCAGGGTTTTTGAATACTCCAGTGAATTATTAAAATTCTGTGACTGGATGCAAAAGTTTCTGTTTTTCAGCAAGATCAAATCAACTATCACCGTAAGCCATCCCAAAGGTCTTACTTGGCACAAACACTAATTAAAACACCAAAACACATCTAACCAGAGGCTATATGAAAAATTTATTGATAAAAACAGAAAATAAAAATATTGGGTTGTCTCCCAACAAGCGCTTTTCTTTAAAGCCTTTTAGCTAGGCATTGAGATTTCAATGATGCTCACACGAAAGACAAGAATTGAAGCACAAAGAGAGCATCATAAAACACATGACAAACACACCTAAGTCTAACATACTTCCTATGCATAGGCATTTTATAAGCAAACAAATTATCAAGACAAGAAATAACTAGCATAGGCATGGAAGAAGAAAGAAACAATAGTGATCTCAACATGACGAGAAGTAATTTAGTAACATGAAAATTTCTACAACCATATTTTCCTCTCTCATAATAATTACATGTAGGATCATAATCAAATTCAACAATATAGCTATCACATAAAAAAAATTCTTCATGATCCGCATGCATGCAAAGTTGACACTCTTCCAAAATAGTGGGATTGACATAGAATAAAGTCATTACTTCTCCAAGCCCACTTTTATCAAAAATTTCATAAGATTGATCAAACTCCAAAGTAGTGGGATTATTATTTCCTAAAGTTGACACTCTTCCAAACCCACTTTCAATATTAATGCAAACACATTCATCATGAGGCTTAAATAAATTTTCAAGATCATAAGAAAAATCAACCCAATCATGATCATTGCAATAAGTAGTGGACATAGCAAAACTAGCATCCCCAAGCTTAGGCTTTTGCATATTATTAGCACAATCGACATCAATAGAATTTATAGTAAAACAATTGCAATCATGCTTTTTATTCAAGGAGCTATCATGAATCACTTCATAAATTTCTTCATCACAATTTTTAGATTCACGAATTTCAAGCAAAACTTCATAAAGATAATCTAGTGCACAAAACTCACTAGCAATTGGTTTCTCATAATTGGACCTTCATCATAATTGGACCTCTTAAAAAGATTAGCAAGTGGATGAGGATTCATAAACTTTTGTTTCTGAATTTCAATAAACACACAATTATATCAAGCGGACAAGCAAACAAGCCAAGTAAAACATAAAGGCAAACGGAAAGAAGGCAAATAAAAAGGCAAAAAAAATTGAAATTGTTTTAGAAGTGGGGGAGAGGAAAATGAGAGGCAAATGGCGAATAATATAATGCAAGAGATGAGAGTTTATGATGGGTACTTGGTAGGTTTGACTTGGCGTAGATCTCCCCGGCAACGGCACCAGAAATTCTTCTTGCTACTTCTTGAGCTTGCGTTGGTTTTTCCCTTGAAGAGGAAAGGGTGATGCAGCACAGTAGAGGTAAGTATTTCCCTCAGTTAAGAACCAAGGTACCAATCCAGTAGGAGAAGAACGCACAAATCACCAACACCTGCACAAACAATCAAACACTTGCACCCAACGCGATAAAGGGGTTTTCAATCCCTTCACGGTCAATTGCAAAAGTGAGATCTGATAGAGATAGATAAACAAAATATAAAATATTTTTGGGTTTTTTGGTATATAGATCTAAAAATAAAAGATTGCAAAATAGTAGATCGAAAAGTAATATGATGGAAAATAGACCCGGGGGCCATAGGTTTCACTAGAGGCTTCTCTCATGAAGGCAAATAATATGATGGGTGAACAAATTACTGTCGAGCAATTGATAGAAAAGCGCAAAGTTATGACGATATCCAAGGCAATGATTATGCATATAGGAATCACGTCCGTGTCAAGTAGACCGACTCCTGCCTGCATCTACTACTATTACTCCACACATCGACCGCTATCCAGCATGCATCTAGAGTATTAAGTTCATAAAGAACGGAGTAACGCCTTAAGTAAGATGACATGATGTAGAGGAATTAACTCAAGCAATATGATGAAAACCCCATCTTTTTATCCTCGATGGCAACAATGCAATACGTGTCTTGCTACCCCTACTTTGTCACTGGGTGAAATCATGCAAGATTGAACCCAAAGCTAAGCACCTCTCCCATTGCAAGAAAAACCAATCTAGTTGGCCAAACCAAACTGATAATTCAAAGAGAAATACAAAGATATTAAATCATGCATAAAAGAATTCAGAGAAGAGTCAAATAATATTCATAGATAAGCTAATCATAAATCCACAATTCATCGGATCTCGACAAACACACCGCAAAAGAAGATTACATCGGATAGATCTCCAAGAACATCAAGGAGAACATTGTATTGAGAATCAAAGAGAGAGAAGAAGCCATCTAGCTACTAGCTATGGACCCATAGGTCTGAGCTAAACTACTCACGCATCATCGAAAGGGCAATGGAGGTGATGTAGAAGTCCTTCGTGATCGATTCCCCCTCCGGCGGAATGCCGGAAAAGTCCCCAAGATGGGATCTCACGGGAACAGAAGGTTGCGGTGGTGGAAAAGTGTTTTCGTGGATGCCTCTGGTGGTTCTAGAATATTTGTGAATATATAGGAGGAAGAGCTAGGTCAGGGGAGTCCCGAGGGGCCCACAAGGTAGGGGGCGCCCCCCCCCCCCCAGGGCGCGCCCTCCACCCTTGTCGCCGCCTCGTGGCTCTTCTGATTTGGACTCCGAGTCCCCTGGGTGTCTTCTGGTCCAAGAAAAATCATTGTGAAGTTTTATTCCGTTTGGACTTCGTTTGGTATTCCTTTTCTACGAGGCTCAAAAACAAGGAAAAAACAGAAACTGGCACTGGGCTCTAGGTTAATAGGTTAGTCCCAAAAATAATAAAAAATAGCATATTAATGCATGTAAAACATCCAAAACAGATAATATAATAGCATGGAACAATCAAAAATTATAGATACGTTGTAGACGTATCACCAGCCATACAATGAAAACAGACAGTAAAGGAGTTGGACGGCATAGCACATGCGTTAGCCCCGTTAGGTGGCTAACGGCAGACTTTGCCGTCTACCTGCAAACGGCAAAGAGACAACCTCCTTTGCCGTCTGCCAGGTGATGTCAGCTGACCTTAGCTAGCTACTGGCCGACTTTGCCGTCTGCCAGAGACGGCAAACCACACCAGCCTTTGTCGTCTGCCATAGACGGCAAAGTGACCAAATGGGTCAGCCCTAGTGCTCCCAGGTTGCACAGGTTGCTGCCACGTGTCCACTTTGCCGTCTGTGGCAGACGGCAAAGACCCCTTTGCCGTCTGTGGCAGACGGCAAAGTGCCTGTATTGCCCCATTTTATTCTGGTTTTTGCTATATCCAAGCATTTTCACAGCAAAATATATATATATATATATATATATATATATATATATATATATATATATATATATATATATATATTCCACAGGGCAAGTTTCACAGCAAATATATGAGATATCCAACACATAAGTTTCATCCATACATACATAGTTTCATCCATAGGTAGCAAGTTCCACATTGTTCATCGATACAAAATCAAAACAGAAAGTAAAAACAAGCACTCCATCAATGCAAGCTTCCGTGAAGTGAATGAAATCTGCAAAATGGGAAATAAAAAAGTTAGAAGAAGAAGACTAGAAGAAGAAGAAGAAGAAGAAGAAGTATATGACATTTATGAGGTTACCAAGGTTATGATGCCATTTTTTACCTAAGTAAGCTAAGTACATGACATTTATGAGCTTAGCAAGGTTGTCATGCCATTTTTTACCTAAGTAAGATAATTATGTCATAAATGAACTAAATAAGCTAAGTATAGGTCATTATTGAGCTAACCTAGGTAATTATGCCATTTTGAGTTAACTAAGCATATTATGTCATTTTGGAGGAAACAAAGCTAAGTATAGGTCATTTTAGAGCTAACTTAGGTAAAATAGGTCATTTTGGAGCTAAGTAAGCTTATTATGTCATTTTGGATGAAAATAAGCTAAGTATATGATATGTATGAGCTTACGAATGTTATTATGCCATTTTTTTACATAAGTAAGCTAATTATGCCATTTTTGACATAAGTAAGCTAAGTATAGGTCATTATTGAGCTAACCTAGGTAACTAAGCATATTAGAGCTAACTTAGGTCATTTTGGAGCTAACTTAGGTAAAATGGATCATTTTGGAGCTAAGTAAGCTTATTATGTCATTTTGGAGAAAAATAAGCTAAGTATATGACATTTATGAGGTTACCAAGGTTATTATGCCATTTTTGACCTAAGTAAGCTAATTATGCCATTTTTGACATAAGCAAGCAAAGTATATGTCATTATTGAGCTAACCTAGGTAACTAAGCATATTAGAGCTAACTTAGCATATTAGAGCTAACTTAGGTCATTTTGGAGGAAACAAAGCTAAGTATAGGTCATTTTAGAGCTAACTTGGGTAAAATGGATCGTTTTGGAGCTAAGTAATTTTATTATGTCATTTTGGAGGAAAATAAGCTAAGTATATGACATTTATGAGTTTACCAAGGTTATTATGCCATTTTTTACCTAAGTAAGCTAATTATGTCATTTTTGACATAAGTAAGATAAGTATATGTCATTATTGAGCTAACCTAGGTAACTAAGCATATTAGAGCTAACTTAGCATATTAGAGCTAACTTAGGTCATATTGGAGGAAATAAAGCTAAGTATAGGTCATTATGCATTTGTTAAGCAAAACACTAGAGAAAACTTACCGTCATCACGGAGGTGAAGCACTGGTGTTGCTCGTGCTGGTACCACCTGGAGAAGGATCGTGCGATGCTTGTCTGGAGTTACGCTGCACCAAAGATCATTTGCAATGTCCCGTTAGCATGATGACACTCAAATGTTAAGACTAGTAACTAATGACCATTCAAGTGAAACTCACCGTGGTCCCCGGAGCAATGACTGGCATCGGCGGAGGGGTCTGACCGATGATGGCTCGTATCCGCGTTAGTATTTCCCCGAAGAGGAAGGGATGATGCAGTACAGCTTCGGTCGGTATTTCCTTCAGTTATGAAACCAAGGTTATCGAACCAGTAGGAGAAGCAAGCAACACTATGTAAACGGTACCTACACACAAAGAACAAATACTTTCAACCCGACGCGTAAGAGGGGTTGTCAATCCCTCTCGGGTAAAACATAGATTGGTTTGTATGATTTTGGATAAATAGATCTCGCAATAAAACAAAATAAAATAAATAAAGAAAAAGTGCAGCAAGGTATTTTTGGGTTTTTAGAATAATAGATCTGAAAACAAAAGCAAATACAAATAGATCTCAAAGCAAATATGATAAAGAATAGACCCGGGGGCCGTAGATTTCACTAGTGGCTTCTCTCGAGAAAAATAGCATACGGCGGGTAAACCAATTACTATTGGGAAATTGATAGAACTTCAAATAATTATGATGATATCCAGGCAATGATCATTATATAGGCATCACGTCCAAGATTAGTATACCGACTCCTGCCTGCATCTACTACTATTACTCCACACATCTACCGCTATCCAGCATGCATCTAGTGTATTAAGTTCATTGAGAAATGGAATAATGCAATAAGAACGATGACATGATGTAGACAAGATCTATTCATGTAGGAATAGACCCCATCTTGTTATCCTTAATAGCAACAATCAATACGTGTCTTGCTGCCCCTTCTGTCACTGGGAAAGAACACCGCACTACCGAACCCATCACAAAGCACCTGTTCCCATGGCAAGAAAAATCGATCTAGTCGGCCTAACTAAACCAAAGATTCAAAGAAGAAATACGAGGCTATAAGTAATCATGCATATAAGAGATCAAAGAAACTCAAATAACTTTCATGGATAAATAGATCTGATCATAAACTCAAAGTTCATCGGATCCCAACAAACACACTGCAAAAAGAGTTACATCACATAGATCTCCAAGAGACCATTGTATTGAGAATCAAAAGAGAGAGAGGAAGCCATCTTGAAAGCACAAGTACTCCCTAGGTGATTTTGGTAATTAATGCCAACATATCTCTTGTTGGACTAATACCTTTATCTAGTATATTTTAGATGAGTTCAACAATGGCATGGCAATGACAAGAGGATGTGGAACCCCTTCAAAATGCTAAGGACAAAGATTGGCAAAACACTACAACAAGAACATACATACACCAACACATAATTAGCAACGGAGAGACATAATGCGTTGGGCCATGGCCTCCTCTCCCACCTCCTACCCCCCCCCCCCCCCCCCCCACACACACACGAATAGCTAACCTCCTCCCCTTCCTTCCACTTGAAAAAAAAGCTAACCTCCTCCCCGTACCCACCTGCTTCTAATTTTCCTCTCCATCTCTACAATCATCTCCTCTCCACCCTGGTTCTCCGATGAAACGCAGATCAAGTCTCCCGGCATGCTTATCCCGGAGTAAGGTACTGAAATGCAGGGTCGAGAAAGGATCAGTAACCCCTCACCCAAATCTTTCTCGCAGGAAATATTGAATTTGATTTCCAAGTACCTGGTGGTGCCACCGGGGGCCACGATTTGGGGCGACGACGAGGACGTCTGGAACGCCGACCTATCCAAGTTTGAGATCCGGGCCAGGTTCGCGTCTGGTATGTCGTCCTCAACGTCGCCATCAAGATGGTGAGCCAGCTAGAGCTGGATGCCGCCATCGCCGCCCAGTTCAGACGCAGCCTTCGAGGTCTCCCTCTCCCTCCGCGCCACCGCAACATCATCACCATACGTACTGCAATCTTTCTCAACCGCAAGTCCTGCCCTCCATCGATCTGATCCACCAGCATCGGTGATGATGCATCCATGTTTCTCTGCTGGATCCTTGAGTTCTTAGTCATTTTAATAATTCAACATCTTCGCTGGATTTCCCGCTATAGTGTTGTAGAATAGGGCAGGCCCAAGCACCCGCTTCTCCTTTCTAGACGTTCAATTTTAGGCATGTTTCGTATCTAGTTCTCCATGTGCAGGTTGTTGCTACTTAGCTGACTGATTTAGATATATGGAACCGTGGCTATCTGTGTTAATTCACAGGAAGAATATTTGGTTCCCCCTTTTCTGACAAATTATTTTTGTGATGCATTAGATTTCTTTGATTTTCTTGCTGCTATATATGTAGGTGAATACTTAATTACTAATATTTTCAATTGAAGTTGATTATCACAAACTCATTCAATTAGCTGCCATATTATCTCAAATTTATCCTAGTTTGTGACCATGTCATCAAAGTGGATCTTCATGGAGCAATGGGTCAACACTATTAATGATTAATGACATTTTGATTACTTTGAGGAGAAAAAAAGATCCCTTATCAGTGTTATGAATCTTATTAATTTGTTTGACACACTTTGCACTAAAGAAATGAGTCAGACAGGCACATCTCTGCACATCTTAACTTGTTCCTGTAGGTTCTGTATGTTTCTTGTGCCGCCCCACTTCTTATCTATTTTGGTGTCCGCATCATCAGTTACACCAATATTATCCATCTGGTTGCCGTCCCAGGCTTCCACTATGCTCACTTTTCGGTTTAAAATTTGGTTTAGTTGTCAACATGCAGGGCAGGAATGATGGCTCCTTGATGGTTTGTACATGCGATGTTAGGTGCGTCTCCTTTATGGACAGCAGCGACTCGGCCGCACTAATGCAGTGAATATAATGCAAGATGCAGTACTGAGAAGTCAGATGGATCAAGTGGGTATAGTTACAGCTATTGATTTTGCACGGGTAACTGTTTGGCCAAGGAGGAAAAGTTAGATGCATGTACAGTACTAGGAAAAAAAATGACATAACCCAAGGATGTTTTGTTTTTGCATTGCCCATCTCATTTAGCAATGTACTTGAAACTGACATAGTATTCTTTTTTACAGCAATTTTCTTGGTTCAAACAACATTAACTGTACGTTGTTGAAAAAGTAGTCTGCCTATTAGTATAGTAATCACTTACATGAAATACTGAACCATGTCCCTTGAAAAAATATATTTATTTATTAAATATATTTTCAGCATACTAACATCACTTTCTCAATATTTCAGATTAATTCAGAGTTCATATTCAGTATACAGTATTTTACAAAAATGAGATAAACAATTTGGGCTAGATACCAGCATATGAATAATGATTTTTTGACGACTGGCAGCCGATCTATAGTGTGTTTTGTAAGCAGAACTTAATTTTGTTTCCCCAGTTCACCAAGGGTGTTATTGGCTCATGAAGGTTACAATTTGTCAACCAATCAACTTGGACGTCAGTATACATATATTTGGTCTTCTAAATTACCAACCATATGCTGAATCTGCAGTTTACAAATAGTGGATATATAATCTTTGTACAGAGCTACCATAGTTCCCCTTCTTTGAATTTTTACTGCTTTAACTAGATTTTTCTGCCATACGTTACTCATCTCATTTATTTGTTGTTGTAGATTGCCAAGAAATGATGGTGCCTTGGTTAGATGTTGATTGCAACATTGAGAATGTGGCCACTATTACATAATTAGAATGTCATATCCGGGGTCAACGTTTCAACCATTGTAGTTGATTGCAAGGTCGACAATTGGGCTACTACTAGATTGTTTCACATCTTGTAATCTTTGGAATGTGTTCTTTGTAATGCAACACAATTGATTTAATACATGATACTTTTTGTTTATTATATTGTGACTCCTATTCGCTAACTCGTAATTCTTGATGGCAATATACAAACTATAATTAATTGTTCATGCTGTCTAACAAAGCTTCTATTCGTTGCAATGATCTCCCATGTTCATTTGAAATTCCTTTTGCTTGTGGAGGCCAGCCACCAACGCATATGAAATGTTGTTAAGCTCTAACTCTATGTGTTGCTATCTTACAACGCTTCTACACGTTGTTTACCAACGCATGTATATACGTTGTTGTAGACCCTTGCAACGCTACCAACGGCAACGCATACTAATCCATTGATGTAGACCATAGCAACACATATATGGACATACGACAACGCATCGATGCATTGCCGAAGGGGGGTTCCTCTTGTAGTGAGCTCAAGACTCTTCATTTTCATTTTAGTGATCCAAGATCACATTGAGTCCATAGGAAAGCCAATACTATTAAAAGGGGATGAGGTGTTGCTTAATGGTCTACTTGATCAAAGTGCTTAGTGATATTGCTCCAAAACCCTCAACCACTTTCTCATTTCCACATATGTCCAAAACTTCAAAGTCAAACTCAGCCCCACCGATTTGATCTATCCGGCGCCACCGAGTTCAGTTGACATAGCCATTGCCAGAAACCCTAGACAATTCGGTCACACCGATACGGATCTCGGTCTCACCGAGATGGCCCTGCAAACTCTCTGTTTCCCTTTGTAACATTTCGGTCTCACCGAAATGAGCAATAGGTCCCACCGAGTTTGCTTCACCAACTCTCTGTTTGCTCGTTGCTGAAATCGGTCTCACCGAGTTCAAGCAATCGGTCACACCGTGATGAGGTTTTGCCCTAGCCCTTGCACATCAGTCCCACCGAGTTGTTCCAGTCGGTCCCACCGAGATTCCTAACATTCACATTTTGAACTGAATCGGTCTCATCGAGTTCTTCTATTCGGTCTGATCGAGTTGGGTCAAATGTGTGTAATGGTTGGATTTTGTGTGGAGGCTATATATACCCCTCCACCCTCATCTCCATTCAAGAAAGAGCCATCAGAACGTGCCTACACTTCCACTACTCATTTTCTGAGAGAGAACCACCTACTCAAGTCTTGAGACCAAGACATTCCAATCCAACCACAAGAATCTTGATCTCTAGCCTTCCCCAAGTTGCTTTCCACTCAAATCTTCTTTCCACCATATCCAAATCTGTGAGAGAGAGTTGAGTGTTGGGGAGACTATCATTTGAAGCACAAGAGCAAGGAGTTCATCATCAACACACCGTCTATTCCCTTTTTGAGAGTGGTGTCTCCTAGATTGGTTAGGTGTCACTTGGGAGCCTCCGACAAGATTGTGGAGTTGAACCAAGGAGTTTGTAAGGGCAATGAGATCGCCTACTTCGTGAAGATCTACCCGAGTGAGGCAAGTCCTTTGTGGGCGATGGCCATGGTGGGATAGACAAGGTTGCTTCTTCATGGACCCTTCGTGGGTGGAGCCCTCCATGGACTCGTGCAACCGTTACCCTTCGTGGGTTGAAGTCTCCATCAACGTGGATGTACGATAGCACCACTTATCGGAACCATGCCAAAAATCTCTGTGTCTACATTGTGTTTGCACACTCCACTCCCATCCGTTTACTTTCCTGCAATTAGCATGCTTTACTCTTTCTGCTGCTTATACTCTTGCCATGCATGCTTGAAATGCATTGTGACTGCTTAATCTTGTGCTAAAACTCCACCTCAACTTGATGAACTTAAAAATTACCACTTTTGCTTGTTGAGGGTCTAATCACCCCCCTCTAGACACCTCTTCTCGATCCTTTCAATTGTTATCAGAGCATTGGTATCCATTGCTTTGGTTTAATCACCATTGGAGGACGATGGATGAGTCTACGATTGGGAGTATTAGACGTAGAGTGCCTATGCTTGACGGAGAGTTCTATAGTGCTTGGAAAAATGAGATGCTTGAGATTTTCAATGAATATAATTTGAACAAGTATATTACTGGCCCTTGTGCGCCTCCTATTGATCCCTTGCATCCTACCCTCGATGAGTATCTTGACATGACCCGCAATCTTAGAACTATTAATCTTATCATATGAGGATTGCCTAGAAATTTGCTTGTATGCTTGCCTACATTTGAATGTGCTTATACTATATGGAGATATCTTGAGGAACGCTTTCCAAACTATTCCTTGAAAAATCTATATGAGATTTTTCTAAAGTCCATTGCTTTTCATAAAATGCATCCTAGTGATCCTAAATTTGATGATTGTCTATTTGAGCTTCGTGACCTTATGCGTGCCAAAGGAGATGTTGGAGTCATTAGTAGCATCATCTCACAAGTCATTAGAATTCATAAAGATGCACACTGTCATGGTCATAAATCTAATGAATCACTCTCTCTAGGTAATGATCAATCACATGATGATGTTGAACATGGATATTATGATGAGGATGATGATAGTGACTTTGATCTTGATGAGTCAATGAGACACTTTGGTCTTATGGCTAACCTTCGCAGTTACATGGCCGGAGGAAAGGAATGGGTTCTTGATAGTGGATGTACCAATCACATGACCGGAGACAAGGACATGTTTTAAGAGCTCACTGAAAATGACGATCCCCGAAAGTATGTCACTTTTGGTGATAACTCAAAGGGTAAAGTGGTTCGCCTTGGTAAGGTGGCCATCTCACATGACAACTCTATCCAAAATGTTATGCTCGTTGAATCTCTTGGTTACAATTTACTTTCCGTATCTAGACTAGCCAATTTCGGATTCAATGTTCTATTCACTGAAGTAGATTGCCAAGTGTTTCGTAGAGATAATCATAATATGGTCTTTACCGGTATACGTAGAGGTGATCTATACATTGTTGATTTCACTAAAAGAGCTCAACCTCGTACTTGCTTAATTGCTAAATCTTCTAAAGATTGGTTGTGGCATAGAAGGTTAGGTCACGTGGGCATGCAAAATCTTGATAAGCTTATTAAAGGTGATCATATCCTTGGTGTTAAAGATGTCATATTTGACAAGGATAGACTTTGCAGTGCTTGTCAAGCAGGAAAACAGGTTGGAGGAAGTCATCCCGTAAAGAATATCATGACCACGAGGAGACCGCTTGAGCTACTCCATATGGATCTTTTTGGTCCCAACGCCTACAAGAGTCTCGGTGGTAACTCGTTCGGTCTGGTCGTTGTTGATGACTTTTCAAGATTTACGTGGGTGTTCTTTCTTGATGATAAATCGCAGGTCCAAAAGATCTTCAAGAACTTCGCTAGGAAGGCCCAAAATCAATTTGAAGTGAAGATCAAGAAGGTTCGGAGCGACAACGGAACGGAGTTCAAGAATGCCAATGTGGATACCTTTCTTGACGAAGAAGGGATTTCACATGAGTTCTCGGCTACGTACACACCTCAACAAAATGGAGTTGTTGAGAGGAAGAACCGGACACTTATTGAGATGGCGAGAACGATGCTTGATGAGTATAAGACGCCAAGACACTTTTGGGCGGAAATGATTGAGACAGCTTGTCATGCTACGAATCGACTATATCTTCACAAGCTTCTCTGCAAGATGGCATACGAGCTTCTCACCGGTAACAAACCCCAAGTTGGATACTTTCGAGTATTTGGCTCAAAATGTTACATTATTAATAAGCATCGTCGTTCGAAATTTGCCCCTAAATCTCATGAAGGTTTCCTACTCGGTTATGGCTCAAACTCTCACACTTACCGTGTCTACAACAATTCCACCCGAAAGGTTGAAGAGACGGTAGATGTGAAGTTTGATGAATCTAACGGCTCGCAAGTAGAGCAACTGCCAATTGATGTAGGAGACAAAGATCCTTCAGAAGCAATTCAAGACTTGTCTATTGGCAAGATTCTCCCAACGGAGGTGAAGGAGAGTACCTCGTCCGTTCAAGTGGAAGCCTCAACTTCACGACAAGGTAAACCACAAGTTGACTTGGAGGCATCCACAAGTGGAACACGTCAAGATGAAGGAAACGAGGAAGTACAACAAGATGAACCTCATCGACCTCCTTCTCTACCTCCACAAGAGAACAACAACGCCAACAACAATGAAGAAGGACAAGAAGAAGAAGAAGACAATGAAGAGGATGTTCCACCCCGACCCAAACAAAAGCTCTCGCAAGTTCGAGCAAGAGTCTCAAGAGATCATCCCGTCGAACAAATCTTTGATGACATTCAAACCGGGAGAATTACTCACTCTAAAACTCGTTTGGCTAACTTTTGTGAACACTACTCATTCATTTCTAGTATTGAACCTATGAAGGTTGAAGTAGCTCTTGATGATCCGGATTGTGTGAACGCTATGCATGAAGAGCTACACAATTTCGAGAGGAATCAAGAATGGACGTTGGTTGAAAAGCCCGATGAGAAGCACCATGTCATTGGAACCAAGTGGGTGTTTCGGAATAAGCAAGATGAGGATGGACAAGTTGTACGCAACAAGGCCCGTCTCGTCGCTCAAGGCTACACTCAAGTCGAAGGTATGGACTATGGTGAGACATATGCCCCCGTTGCTAGACTTGAGTCCATACGCATATTACTTGCTTATGCCAATCATCATGATATCACCTTATACCAAATGGACATTAAAAGTGCTTTTTCTAAATGGTGAAATTGAGGAGGAAGTCTATGTTAAACAACCTCCCGACTTTGTTAATCCCAAGAAACCCGATCATGTTTACAAAATTCACAAAGCTCTTTATGGTCTTAAACAAGCTCCTAGAGCATGGTATAAATGCTTGACCAAGTTTCTTATTGAAAAAGGATTTGAAATTGGGAAGATTGATTCTACACTTTTTACTAAAAGGGTTGATGGTGAATTATTTGTGTGCCAAATTTATGTGGATGATATCATATTTGGTTTGACTAACCCTCATTTTAGTGAAAATTTGGAAGGCTAATGTCGGAGAAGTTTGAGATGTCTATGATGAGTGAACTCAAATTCTTTCTTGGTTTGCAAATCAAGCAAACTAAGTAAGGTACCTTTGTTTCTCAAACAAAGTATACCAAGGACCTTTTCAAGAAGTTCAACATGCAAGAAAGCAAAGGTATGAAAACACCCATGCCTACTAGTGGACATCTTGACTTGACTAAGGATGGCAAACCGGTTGACCAAAAGGTTTACCGCTCTATGATTGGTTCATTTTTATATCTATGTGCCTCCCGTCCCGATACTATGCTAAGTGTGTGCATGTGTGCACGATATCAAGCGGCCCCTAAAGAATGTCATCTTAAGGCAGTGAAAAAGATAGTGAGATACTTAATTCATACACCAAATTTTGGCATTTGGTATCCTAAGAGGTCTTCTTTTGTTCTTGTTGGCTACTCAGATTTGGACTATGCCGGTGACAAGGTTGATAGAAAGTCCACTTCGGGTACTTGTCAATTTCTTGGTAGATCTCTTGTGTCTTGGTCCTCCAAGAAACAAAACTCAGTATCCTTATCCACCGCCGAAGCGGAATACATTGCCGCCGGATCATGTTGTGCTCAATTACTTTGGATGATTCAAACCCTTAAGGATTATGGGATACATGTGAAACATGTTCCATTGCTTTGTGATAATGAGAGTGCTATTAAGATTGCTCATAATCCCGTGCAACATTCTCGAACTAAGCATATTGAAGTTCGTCATCATTTCATTCGAGATCATGTTGCTAAAGGAGACATCAATCTTAAGCATGTTCGTACCGATAAGCAATTGGCGGATATATTCACCAAACCTCTTGATGAGAAAGTATTTTGCCATTTGAGAGGTGAATTGAACATCATTGATGCCTCAAACTTGGAGAAGAAACTCCATTTGGACACATGCAAGGCATGAGCCTTTTATTTACTAATCCTTGATATTTCTCTTATGATCATATGTCTTGGATCTATACTTGTACCCTTGCATGTTAGCTAACCCTTGTAGGTACTTGGATGAGCATAAATCTATGAGATTGCAAGCCACTCACATTTTGAGCAATCTCTACATCACCAAGATCCTATTATATGGATGTTGAATACAAGGAAGCATGAACTCACTCAACATATCCTTTGACAATTTCTATATATCAAATTTCATTTGGTATCAAGTTTCATGATTGTCATTTTGGATACACAAGTGCTCTTCCTTGCAAATCTAACCCATGTAGGAAGATGAACTCAAAATCCAAGTGGTGCTCCAAACTCTTGATGGACTACATCAACCTTGAGCATCCAACACAAGTTCGACTACATGATCAACATCAACACCACCCAAGGTATGATATTCCATCTTAGAGAAGCTTTGCTCCAAAGTCATGAGTCAAAGCAACTCAACAAGATGTGAATACATCAAAATACTTAAACGAAAAATGGTAACCCCATTTTTGAGCTTAAACGATGAGTATGACCTATGATCAGGTGATCTCACTTGACTCCTAAGTCAATATACTCTAACATAGGAGACTTTGTCGCTGACACTTTCTAGATGAAGTTCTCTAGTTTTTCTCTGTTCACTTACTTTGTGCTGCATATATCTCTTGCTAGCTTGTTCCCCTTATCAAAAAAAAAACTTCATCTAGATCTCTTTTCTGTTTTTACTTCTGTATCAAATTCCTTGCAAATCTTTCAGTTAATTCATTGCAAATCCTTGTGAGATTTAAATTGCCTAGTGAGCTGAGCTGACAAATTTTTTACTCTGCATTGAACTCGGACTCACCGATCCAAGCCTATCGACTAGACCAAACTACAAGAATATCTTGTAGATAGTTCATCGGTACAACCAACGAGGACTAACCCGGTCTGACCGATATGCATCATCCATGACACTTCCAACTCGGTGTCACCGATGGAAACAGGTCGGCGTTACCGATTTCACTGCTGAGAGAACTTTTTGCCATTGCATATTTCATTTCTTCTCTAGCTCCACTCAATGATTCTTATCCTCTACCCGCATCTTAATCTACATGCTGCTTTGTAGTGTGTCTCGAGGACCAAACCTATTTGACTCGTACTCCAGAAGTTCCCTTCTTGGAAATTGATGTCAAAGGGGGAGAGAGAGCACATCAAAGCTTATCACATGGGAGAGAGAGCACATCACATCTAAGCTCTTCCAGATGCTTGTTAACAAAAAGAGGAGAGAAGTTACATGTCTTTAAGAGGGGAAAGACATGTCAATATATGGTTGATTGCATCATTTCCTGCTCTGATTTTTCTTGCTCTGATTTTCTCTTACCCTACCTTCTCCCATTATCCAATATCAGATTCAGGGGGAGAAAGAGTCCATATCTAGGGAAGAAAATCTCTGGAATTCATTGCATATCTTTAATCTTTGGGGACATGTCTATATCCAGATGAAGTACTAAGTAGTCACTCATTACATGTCATCCCAATCTTGGTACTCTTGTTGTTTCCTGAAATTGCTTTGTCTAGAGTGTTCTTGTGTTATCTAACCCTATTTTCTCAGGTTCACCTATTCCAAAGCCAGCTCAAGACTACAAGGTAAGTATATGCATCACACTCATGTGCATGATGATCTCTTGTTGATATACATATTGTTTGCAAGAAGGATTCATGAACATGAAGGTACACTTCTCTTTATCTACATCATTTGCTCTGATGCATATAGCCAAGATATATGTAACTCATTGCTTGCTCTGACATGCTTATGCATTCATGTGTTCTTATATTCCATTCTTACATGATTGCATACATGTAGGGGGAGCCTATGCATGTTGCATGTCTTTCCAAAGCTTTACTTGTTACTCTTCATATCTTTTATCTAAAGCTTTGATGTATGTTGTCATCAATTACCAAAAAGGGGGAGGTTGAAAGCACAAGTGCTCCCTGAGTGATTTTGGTAATTAATGTCAACATATCTCTTGTTGGACTAATACCTTTATCTAGTATATTTCAGATGAGTTCAACAATGGCATGGCAAGGACAAGAGGATGTGGAACCCCTTCAAAATGCTAAGGACAAAGATTGGCAAAAGCTCAAGACTCTTCATTTTCATTTTAGTGATCCAAGATCACATTGAGTCCATAGGAAAGCCAATACTATTAAAAGGGGACGAGGTGTTGCTTAATGGTCTACTTGCTCAAAGTGCTTAGTGATATTGCTCCAAAACCCTCAACCACTTTCTCATTTCCACATATGTCCAAAACTTCAAAGTCAAACTCAGCCCCACCGATGTGATCTATCCGGCGCCACCGAGTTCAGTTGACATAGCCACTGCTAGAAACCCTAGACAATTCGATCACACCGATACGGATCTCGGTCTCACCGAGATGGCCCTACAAACTCTCTGTTTCCCTTTGTAACATTTCGGTCTCACCGAAATGAGCAATCGGTCCCACCGAGTTTGCTTGACCAACTCTCTGCTTGCTCGCTGCTGAAATCGGTCTCACCGAGTTCAAGCAATTGGTCACACCGAGATGAGGTTTTGCCCTAGCCCTTGCACATCGGTCCCACCGAGTTGTTCCAGTCGGTCCCACAGAGATTCCTAACATTCACATTTTGAACTGAATCGGTCTCACCGAGTTCTTCTATTTGGTCTGACCGAGTTGGGTCAAATGTGTGTAACGGTTGGATTTTGTGTTGAGGCTATATATACCCCTCCACCCCCATCTCAATTCAAGAGAGAGCCATCAGAATGTGCCTACACTTCCACTACTCATTTTCTGAGAGAGAACCACCTACTCATGTGTTGAGACCAAGACATTCCAATCCAACCACAAGAATCTTGATATCTAGCATTCCCCAAGTTGCTTTCCACTCAAATCTTCTTTCCACCATATCCAAATTTGTGAGAGAGAGTTGAGTGTTGGGGAGACTATCATTTGAAGCACAAGAGCAAGGAGTTCATCATCAACACACCGTCTATTACCTTTTGGAGAGTGGTGTCTCCTAGATTGGTAGGTGTCACTTGGGAGCCTCCGACAAGATTGTGGAGTTGAACCAAGGAGTTTGTAAGGGCAAGGAGATCGCCTACTTCATGAAGATCTACCCGAGTGAGGCAAGTCCTTTGTGGGTGATGGCCATGGTGGGATAGACAAGGTTGCTTCTTCGTGGACCCTTCGTGGGTGGATCCCTCCGTGGACTCGCGCAACCGTTACCCTTCGTGGGTTGAAGTCTCCATCAACGTGGATGTATGATAGTACCACCTATCGGAACCACGCCAAAAATCTCCGTGTCTACATTGCGTTTGCACACTCCAATCCCGTCCCTTTACTTTCTTGCAATTAGCATGCTTTACTCTTTCCGCTGCTTATACTCTTGCCATGCATGCTTGAAATGTATTGTGAATGCTTAATCTTGTGCTAAAACTCCACCTCAACTTGAAGAACTTAAAAATTGCCACTTTTGCTTGTTGAGGGTCTAATCACCCCCTCTCTAGACACCTCTTCTCGATCCTTTCACATCTAGCTACTAACTATGGACCCGTAGGTCTACAATGAACTACTCACGCATCATCAGAGAGGCACCAATGAGGATGATGAATCCCTCCATGATGGTGTCTAGATTGGATCTGGTGGTTCTGGAACTTGCGGCGGCTGGAATTGTGTTTCGTCGACTCCCCTAGGGTTTTTAGATTTTTGGGGTATTTATAGAGCAAAGAGGCGGTGCGGGAGGCGGCCGAGGTGGGCATAACCCACCAGGGCACGCCTTGGCCCCCAGGCATGCCCAGGTGGGTTGTGCTCCCCTCGGAGCCTCCCTCTGGTACTTCTTTGGCCCAACAGTTGTCTTCTGGTCCAGAAAATTTCTCCAAAAAGTTTTGCTGCGTTTGGACTCCGTTTGGTATTGATTTTCTGTGAAGTAAAAAACAAGCAAAAAAACAGCAAGTGGCACTACAATAGGACCCCACCTATAGCAACACATTTTTCCGTATCTAAAAGTCCATATATGCGTTGTTACGTTCTTTACCAACGGTTTGGGATGCGTAGCCTTATCCAGTGTTGCTAGCACATAATACAACGGTTACACTTCCGTTGGTAAAAGGAACCGTTGCAAGGCTACAACACATAAAACCGACTATTACAACACTCATATACGTTGGTGGTTAATGTACAGGGACTCAAATCTCATTGCTTGGCCACAAAGAATTTGCAACGCTTCAGGTGTTTTACATATAAAATATGAATAATATTTTATATATTGCCAGCAATTAAATTAATGCTCCACATAATGGTGATAAGTATGTATATCAAGTTAGAAGAAAAATATACGCACGAGAGGAAGAAATCATATATTAAAAACTGTGGGATTATAATTGTTGATATTACAGGAGGAATAACATCCAAATGTGATGCATAATCTGAATATTCTCTTTACAGCGAAACTTAAACTGAAAGCATCCATCGACATCCCTACAACTTAACTAAAACTTAACCGAGGAACATCATCTAACAGGAATAGCATCCCTACAACTTAACTAAAACTGAAAACAGCCATCATAACTAAAACTGAAAACAACCATCATCGTCATCATCGTGAACCAGAACATCATCATCATCGCAGTATACTTGCCACACACCCATATAAGCGTCCATATATCTTTTGAATCTACAAAGAAAATAACAAAATGAAATGTTAATACACAATGCATCGACATGATGCAAATAGTGACGGGTTGCCCACAATAAGAAATATTACTTCTACAAAAGGTCATTACTTTCGAAACATTGGTTGCCCGACTAGATTACGACTATTACAAAGAAAGTTGTGATCTGAAAGTATTCCCTTAAAACTCAATATACTACTTCAGGTCACAAAACAAACTAAACAGACTCGGAGAAAAATAAACAGATGTAGTTGTGGCCTAAAAGCAAGCCACAATAACATAGTACCTACTTAGTTCACGGGTTAAAAGCACAATAGACATTGCTCATATGGAATAGTGCAAGCGACATAATGGGAAATTCAGTAATTAATGAACCGTGACAGCAAGAGTTCAGCGGGTAATTCAACAATTCATGATCAAAGTGGTGAGAGCTTAGTGGTCAGTTTAGCAATGTACGAATCAAAAGGGCAAGAGCATCTAAGAAGAACATTACTTGCATTTTTGTCTTCACAAACAGATATGGAGATCATAGACAGTTACCAGAACCATGACTACGAACACTGCCGTATCTTGAACAAATCTACTTGCAGCTCTAGCCGTCCATGATGTTGGCCTCCATCTCGATAGTGCCTGAATGGATGAGTGCGGTGCCTCACATTAAATTACACACAACAATAGGTATACCATTGGCGAGATAGGAGTACATAAATAGTTGAATAAGAGCAGGAAAGGAGGCTGAAAAATGGTTAGAGCTAATGTAAGAAATAAAGGAATAAATAAATAATCACCACAATGGAAATAGTCTTACTTGAAGGTAAAACTCAGTGACGTATGTACTATGAATGTAGAGACTGGCACATTGAAAACTACCGAATGGCATTGAGTAGTTCTTTCTTTGGAAACCTGCGCACAAACAAACTGTGAGTCTCTACTTAACGAATGACAAACATGATGATTAACAGTGAGCCGCTGCCGGTGTATATGTGCGTGTGCTTGCTGCAAGCTTTAGTATCTGAATGTTTGCACATGAACATGCATAAAGCTCAGGTGTACATTGCATCTAAGTGGGGTATTGGGATTCAGTTTTATTTTCACTATGATGTACAACGGTAGTAGATAAGTACCTTTTTTAGATTAGTAGATAAGTACTTGGTATAGATGAATCCTCTGCATTGACTTGACCCAAGTGCATATATAATAACTGCATGCTATGAGGGGACAATCACATAACCAAATGATAAAGAAAATGTGTACTAAATCTCAAAAAAGAAAATGTGTACCATCTTATGGTGAGTTTTTTAGACGAAGAGGCTAGCAAGACCGAGGAGTTTAACTGGGGAGTTGTATAATAGCTTTTGAAACCAAAGGAAGAGAAGGACATCAGTGTATGGAAATATAATTGGAAAGTAACAGTGTATCGCATTTGACGTGTTCATGAAATTGAATGTTTGTTATCCCGTAGCAGCGCACGGGTATTTAGCTAGTAATCCAAATTGTGTAGAATAGTAAGAGCATACAACAATCAGTACATTAACAGGCGTGGAGAGAAGTATTTATCAGGGTTTTGAATCATATCAACAGCGTCAAAGCAACATCATAGATGAAACAATGTGCATTATTAATTCACCGGCTCACTAAAACAAAGGTGTACGTGCTTCCCCCAACAGGTCCACGTCCTCTAGTATTTGAGCTGGATGTGAAAGCCACCATTAGCAAGCTACTACCTCGACCTAAATAACCTGACCATCAGACTCCTGAAAAGTGTGAAATTGCAACAAAAAACTTTGATTAATAGCTCATCAAAACTGCCATACAGAGATCTTTAAAGATTGGATCCCTCCTTCAATATTGTAACTCTTGCAATAGACTATTTAATACGCGGTCCGCATATATGAAGTAGTGCTTCTCTACATCAAAAAAATTGAAAGGATTACCGACTCATCTATGAAGGATTCATGAGTTAGCAGCGTATAAGATTTTTTTTTAAAAAAATTGATGCCCCAATGATATGTAATAATTACTAATTTAATAGCATAGCAATCAGCGCATGAATGTAAATCAACGGAGATCACGAGTCAGTCTGCAGGCCTATCAGTGTTCGTAAATGAATTGCAGGAGGGCCAAACTTTTTAACAGGGATTAGCTGCAATAGAATCGGGGGTGCATACCTAGACATCTACAGGAGAAGAGAAGAACAGAGGTTAGAGAAAAGGGTTAGAGAGAGAGAGAGAGAGGACAAAGCTAGGGGAGGGGATTCACTCACCGGCGAGAGGAGGACGACATGGCCACCGGTGCCGGAGCCGACGGCCGAAACCCTAGTCATCGGGGGAAGGTCGCGGGTGGGCTTTGGTGGCCGCGACCGCCGGATCTAGCCGCATGGGTGGGCGCCGCGGTGTGAGGGGACCTCGGGCTGTGCTTCGCGATGGTGGGATTCGCCGGAATCAGCCGCCGCAGATGGCGCAACGAGGAGTTGCGTCAAGAGGGAGATGGGATGTGAGAGGGATGGGTGGGTGGGGGACACGGCGGATCCGGTAGCCTCCGGAGCTGTGATGTGGGAGGAGGGGAGGGGAGGGCCGGCGGCGAGGTGGGAGGAGGAGGGTGACGAGGCGGTTGGTGGCGGCGATTTGGGAGAGACGAGGGGCATCGGGGGCTCTGTTTCTCGGCGTCCCTCTCTCATTTCCTGTTTTTTTTCATATGTCCCACTCCACGATAGGGTCAAGTGCTGCCAATCTGCAACGCACAACTGCAACAAATTTTTTTTTTGAGGGGACACAACTGCAACATTTAATATGTGTATCTATTGTGAATTTTACAACGTATAGCCAAAATGTTGTAGAATGTGTGTTGCTTTATTAGGGGTATCCTTGTAGTGTGGCACTGGGCACTATGTCAATAGGTTAGTCCCAAAAAATGGTATAAAGTTGCTATAAAATGATTGTATAACATCCAAGAATGATAATATAACAGCATGGAACAAGCAAAAATTATAGATACGTTGGAGACGTATCAACCGGTCTTCTCGCACACAGACTGCACATTTGGTTTTGATGAGTCAGTCATGCATGATTTGGCTAATATGCAGAAGAAACTTACCACGAGGAGCTCGTACATGGCTCGGTTCGCCATGTCATTACGTGCCCTCTCCTCCTTCAACAACCTAGCCGTCCTGTCCTCCAACTCCCGCTCCTTCTCCGCCGCCTGCTGGCCCCTCTCCTACAGAAGTGCCTGGGTTGCCTCTCTCTCTCTCTGAAGAGCAGCCTGCAACACCACTCCTCGTTAGCATTGTAATCATCGATGGCCACACACACAATGTAATGGAGGAAAGATATCTGAGTCCGTATAACTAACCTCGATGGCGAGCTCCATTGGCCATGGACGAGGCCTTATCTCAGGATAGGAGCTCGTTTGGCGCGCCTTGATCTTCGGGACAGTGCGAGGACAACGTATAAGTCCATCTCCAATGGCTATCGAGCCATGGGGCCTCCCGCCACCAGATATCATCACCAGCTCTGGATCAATGGGACCCTGGCTCGAGTTAAAGTCCTCCCCTTTCCTCGCCTTCCCCTCATATCTGTACCTCACGAGCTTGTTGTGCGAGGAGATGTTGGTGAAGCTCTCTGGATGATCGAGGTCAGACGCAGAGAATGCCTTGGCCTTCTTGTACGAGGCAGTATGGGCCATGGCATAGAGGTCGTACACCTCTGGCACCTCCTTCTGATTGTGTCGCGCCTAAAAGAGAGGAAAAGAGTATTAGTAATTAAAGGGCTCAAGCTAGCATGAAGAATGAATTGCATGAATCATGAAACAAACCACATACTCAGTTCCGCCCGAACTGAAATAAATTGGCGCTGCCTTGATGGTGTGGCACACCTTCCATTTGGGCACACCGGTCCTTGGCATTATTGTGGACGGCTAGCCATTGGTCTGAGCACAACTCATCCACCAACGCCTCCCAACAATCCATCTTATCCGCACACCATCTCGGGGGCACCTAAGTTAGTAAAGAGAAATTTGAGCGCTACGCCTACGAATCAAATCAAGGAAACTAAGAACAAAGCCTTAAGAATAGGTCATTACCTTCATGTACTGCTCCTTCTTCAGAAACTTTGCGCGGCAAGACGACTTGTCCTTCTTAACACCCCGCGAGGCGTAGTAGTCTCGAATAGCCTGCGGCCGAGCCTCGTGCCGTAAGTTTTGTAGTAGGTGCTTGCACTCGGTATCGATAACCTGTGCCGCGGCCTCCTCGTATCCCTCCTCACACCTGTAGAAGGTCTGCAATCAAACGAGACAACACTGATTAGTACAATAACTAGCTATTATTGATTTTTAATTGTGTAAAGGAGAAATTATCCAAAACTTTCTGATCACCATCTCGGCCCTCGTGTGGCACAAGACACCGTCGATCATCTCCTCCGGCGGAGCCGGGGCAGCGAAGTAGTGCTCCCAGCTCAATCCTAGCTGTGGAAGCTGAACCTCACCGGGTAACGTGACAAACCCCGGGAAGTTTTGCCGGCAAATCACACCAAGGACGGTGTGGGGCCTGCGGACATCCTGGGCGTGTACCCAACCCTTGCAGTATGACAAGGGCAACACATTAGATATTTGAAGAAACATGAAGGCAAAAGGTACAAAAAGAGTAAATGCACTTACCTCTCCCCATTAGGCCTAATCAACCACCTCTGCTCGCGGGTCGCCGGCACGGGCGGGAGCCGTGTGCTACCACGCTGGTAGACGGTGGCCCCCTCAACCACCTCGCCATCGCAATCAGAAAACCGATCCCCGCCACCATTAGCATGGCCACTTGGCCCCTCAGGCAGCGGATCCGGCCAGGTACCCCATCCGGACATCTCCTGGGACTTAGCCTGGTCCGGAGTCTCATGGACCGAAGGCCCGTCGACTCGAGGCTTGTGGACCGGAGTCCGCGTAGCCTCCTCCTCAAACGGGTCCACCCTAGCAGTCTAGTGCTCGGGTGAATCAGCTGGGGGTGGCGGCGAGGAAGGCGTAGGAGCCTGCCTACCTCTCCCGCGGCCACGTGCACCTCTACTACCTCTCTTCTTCCCTCCCCGACCTCCTCTCCCAGTGGGCAACAACGCCGATGAAGAACCGCCCACCGGTTTCTACATACTGTCGAGCAACTCTCTCCAGAGAGACTGGGGTGGAATGGAAGTACCCCTCCCACCACGCGTCGACGAAGAAGGAACCTCGGAGCGCTCCGGACCCGCGCCCACCATCTTTCAACACCTGACATGACAAAGAGTAAACGAAATTAGTACAACATAAAAAAAATTAATACCGACATGAATAATAATATGTATATAACTTAAGTGTATCATCATCATGTACAACATAAAAAAAATTGAATAGCTAACATGAACTAATAATATATATGTATATAATACAAATTGAATACCTGACATGAACTAATAATAATCTTGATCATCTATATATGCTCCGGGATCAATAAATGCATCATCATCATCACTATCATGAATGACGTGCTCATCGGGTTCAGCGGCATCAACATGTGGAAGGCCACCTTTATGTAATCGGTGAAGCATTGACAGGTCATCCGCAGCAGTAACCTCTTCTTGTTCCGGCTCAGGTGTGAAGCCAGATTCACTGTCGCTGTCTACTTCAATGTTCTGGGGTGAAGTAGAGCGGTTCTTCAAACGTTTTTTGGAAAGACGCGTTTCTTGGAAGAATTCTCCTTCATATGTGTCTGGGTTAATGTGAGGTTCATAATCCTCTTCATTGGGTGGAGGTGGTCTAACACATGGCGGCATTTCATAAACGACATCCCAACCATTCAGATTTGGATCAGTTTGGCAGGTCCACGGTAGATAGAAACTTGGGTCGCCTATCGAGCCGTAATATAGAAATCGGGAACATCTAAATGGGTGCTTTGTTTGATTTCGACTAGCCCTATATGTTCATGAGTCCTTCTAGTCTCCTTCGGCTGGAACCAATAACATTTGAAGACTACGACGTTCGATGGGTTTTCACCATAGAATAGAAGTTCATAAATTGCTTCAACTCTCCCATAATACTCGGTACCTCCTTCGCCGATAGCAGAGACACAACAATTTTTAGACTTTCGGTCAGTCATAGATAGCTCTTTGCCAAAGGTACGAAAGCGATACCCGCTGATGTCGTATTTGTCAAATGAACGGACCTTATAGTCAAAACCATTAGCGACTTGTCTCAATTCGGTGTCCATAGACTCTGAATTAGCCTACAAGTTTAATACGAAAGGATTGTTGCATTAGCCGGAAATTAGACGAAGAAATGAAATGGTCTAATGGAAATTACCGTTTATTTGAACCAAGTAATGAAACCGGGAAGCCGCCTCCATGCTTTGCGAGAAGCTCATACTCTTCGATGGATTCTTTTTGGATCACCGCTCCATCCGAGAATTTGGTGACGTATCGACTGTATCAAATATCCGGGAATAAGAGCAGTTCAAAGGAATTAGAAGTTGCGAAACAATTACCAAGAACTTACTTGATGTACGGCCGCACTTCTGTTAGGTTGTTGAAGATATACAACGAAACGGTCCGCCATTCTTCCACATCCAACGGTATTGGTTTCGAAGCACCGGCTGGTGCGAGCTTCCCTTTGAATAGGTTGAGGTTGGATCCACCTTTTTTAGGGTCGCCAGCATTGTACCGAGGCTTCGGATTATGCAAATGGCGATTTTTGGCTTCGTAGTGTGCTGTCACGAAGTTTGCCGCCTCCTCAGTAATGAATGCTTCAGCCATCGATGCTTAAATTCTACGTTTATTTTTACATTTTGCTCGAAGCGTCTTCTGCATCCTCTCAGTTGCGTAACACCAATGATTTTGCACGCCCCCCCTCCCCAATCTTGCCTCGGTCGGGAGATGCAAAATCAAATGCTGCATTGGATTAAAGAAGCCCGGTGGAAAGATCTTCTCTAACTTGCAGATCAACTCCGGCGCCAACTCTTCCATTTCTTCTAGCACGCCAGGCGATAGTTCTTTCGCACAAAGAACACGGAAGGAATAGCTCAGCTCTGCCAGTACTAGCCATTCATCCTTAGGGATAAAGCCACACAACATCACCGACATTACCCGCTCAAGCCATATGTGCCAATCATGACTCTTGAGACCAAATATTTTCAATTTTTCAAGACATGCTCCCCTCTTTAGATTCGCTGCATACCCATCGATGAACATCAACTGCATTTTCACCCACAAGATAATTCCCCTCATAGCTGGCCTTCCAAGATTGAACCATGCCTTTGGCTTCGTCCAGTTCTGCTTTCCTTTCGGTTCTTGCATGTTTTGTAATAGTCTATCACATAGCGCCTCCTAGTCGACTCTAGCCTTAGTATTGTCCTTTGACTTCCCCTCTATGCCGAACAATGTACCAGAAAGGGCCTCGGTGATATTCTTTTTAGTGTGCATCACGTCGATGTTGTGTGGGCAAAGGAGTTCTTTGAAGTAAGGCAGATCCCACAAGCATGTCTTGTGAGTCCAGGCGTGTTCCGAATTATACCCCTTGAAATACCCTGGACGCTCTGGATCTGGCTCGAGAGCGTTTAACTGATCCAGGGTCTGTTGGCCTGTCAACGCAGGTGGTGTAGAGTTTTTGACAACTCTACCTTTGATGAAGTTCTTCTTGTCTTTTCTAAACTTATGGCGAGGATCCAGGAACTGTCTATGCAAGTCGAAGCAAGAAAACTTGCGACCCGCCTGCAGCCAAGGAAGCTGAAGAGCTGCCTTGCATGTGGGGCACGGGAACCTTCCATGCACACACCAGCCAACGAATAGCGCATACGCCGGCAAGTCATGCATGGAGTACATATGTACCAGACACGCATTATGAAGTTTTGTTTGCTAGCGGCATCGTATGTCTTGAACCCATTATCCCAAGCTTCTTGCAATTTATCCTTAAGAGGCTGCATGTGCACATTCATATTCTTCCCCGGATAGTTGGGCCCTGGAATTATCAATGTCAGGAAAATGTTCTTTCTTTGAATAATCTGTCCGGGGGGAGGGGGGAGATTGAGTGGAATGACAAATACAGGCCAACCACTGTATTGGGTTGCCGTCAGACCAAACACATAGAACCCATCCGTGCTGATGGCGACCTGAGGATGCCTTGGACCTGCCGCTTTTTGATCATGTAATGCATTGAAGTGCTTCCACGCAGAACCGTCCAATGTGTGTACCATCATCAGATCCCCATCTGCATCTAGTTCGGTTCTTTTGCCCATTTTGTGCCATGTCATCTGTGTGGCCGTCTCTTCGACCATGAAAAGATGTTGAAGTCTTGGTACGATTAGCATATACCAAAGAACATTAACGGGGATTTTGGTCTGCATCTTCTCACCCATACCATTGTCTACCACAACATACCTAGAAGACTTGCAAATGGGACAATAGTTCAAGTCCGCATACTCAAGTCCAAAGAAGGCACATCCTTTCTCACAGGCATCTATCTTCTCATAGGGCACCTTAAGTGCACGGAGGATTTTGTCCGACTGGTACAGGTTTGAAGGCATTACATGGCATTTGGGTAGAAAGCATCCAAATAATGTCATCATCGCGACGTAGCATTCTCTGCCCTAGTTGAATTGAGCCTTCAGAGCCAATACTTGTGAGATGGCATCCAGCTGACAAAGCTTAGTGTGCTCGTGGAGAGGACGTTTTGAAGACTCCAACATTTCATCGAAGGCCTTTGTAGATTCCTCCATCTCATCGTCCGAATCCCGAGCATCATCAAAGTCTTGCACCGTGTCTTCCATCCCGGTATCATGCTCGTCGGTGCGACGATGAACCACCTCAGCTCTAGCACGTTGGGCAGACTCACCATGAAATGTCCACACCGTATAACCGGGCGTAAAACACCTCTTCTGCAGGTGTTTACCCATTTCATCCTCTGTCCTCTTCTAAAAGTTGTCGCATGATGTCTACTACACAACTTGTTCTTGTAGACTCGTGTTGGGCCTCCAAGCGAAGAGTTTTGTAGGACAGTAGCAAATTTCCCTCAAGTGGATGACCTAAGGTTTATCAATCCGTGGGAGGTGTAGGATGAAGATGGTCTCTCTCAAACAACCCTGCAACCAAATAATAAAAAGTCTCTTGTGTCCCCAACACACCCAATACAATGGCAAATTGTATAGGTGCACTAGTTCGGCAAAGAGATGGTGATAAAATTGTAGTAATAATAGTAGATATTGATTTTTGTAATAGGAACAATAAAAAACAGCAAGGTAGCAATTGATAAAACGGCGCACAAACGGTATTGCAATGCTTGAAAATGAGGCCTAGGGTCCGTACTTTCGCTAGTGCAATCTCTCAACAATGCTAATATAATTGGATCATATAACCATCCCTCAACGTGCGATGAAGAATCACTCCAAAGTTCCTATCTAGCGGAGAACATAAGAATAAATTATTTGTAGGGTATGAAACCACCTCAAAGCTATTCTTTCCAATCGATCTATCCAAGAGTTCATACTAAAATAACACCAAAGCAAATTCAGATTCGTAATACTCAATCCAACACAAAGAACCTCAAAGAGTGCCCCAAGATTTCTACCGGAGAAACAAAGAAAAGAACATGCATCAACCCCTATGCATAGATTACCCCAATGTCACCTCGAGAATCCGCGAGTTGAGTGCCAAAACATATATCAAGTGAATCAATATAATACCCCATTGTCACCATGGGTATTCGTATGCAAGACATACATAAAGTGTTCCCAAATCCATAAAAGTATTCAATCCGATAAAATGAAATCTCAAAGGGAAAACTCAATTCACAACAAGATAGAGAGGGGAAAACACCATATGATCCGACTATATTAACAAATCCCGTGATACATCAAGATTGTGCATCTCAAGAACACGAGAGAGAGAGATTAAACACATAGCTACTGGTACAAACCCTCAGCCCCGAGGGTGGACTACTCCCTCCTCATCATGGTGGCCGCCGGAATGATGAAGGTGGCCACCGGTGATGATCTCCCCCTCCAGCAGGGTGCCGGAACAGGGTCTAGATTGGATCTCGTGGATACAGAGGCCTTGTGGTGGCAGAACTTCTGATCTAGGGTTACCCCCAGGGTTTTTGGAATATTTGATGATTTATAGGGCGAAGAGGGGGGTGCGGGAGGCCACCGAGGTGGGCACAACCCACCTGGGCCCGCCTGGGCCCCCAGGCGCACCCTGGTGGGTTGTGCCCCCCTCGAGGCACCCCCCCCAGGTGCTTCTCTGGCCCACTGGATGTCTTCTGGTCCATAAAAAATCCACAAAAAGTTTCGCGGTGTTTGGACTCCGTTTGGTATTGATTTCCTGCGATGTAAAAAACAAGCAAAAAACAGCAACTGGCACTGGACAATATGTCAATAGGTTAGTCCCAAAAAATGATATAAAGTTGCTATAAAATGATTGTAAAACTTCCAAGAAAGATAATATAATAGCATGAATACTTCATAAATTATAGATACGTTGGAGACATATCAGCATCCCCAAGCTTAATTCCTACTCGTCCTCGAGTAGGTAAATGATAAAAGAAATAATTTATGAAGTGTGAATGCTAGCAAAGTGCATAAGTTTGATCAATGAAAATTTCAATCAATTTTTCGAGCATCATAACAGCAATTCTTTCTTATAAAACTTCTCATGTTAAAGTAGCGACCAATTCACATGTTAAGGTTCAAACAATGAATTCTCTTGAAACTCTACAACCAATGTTCTCAGTCACCAAACAATTGCAATTCAACTTATTCAACAGAGTCTAAGTAAGTGCTCCACATACTCAACCATCATATAGCCTTCTATGATTGCTAACACTCACCGCATACACATGAGCAAAACATTTCAAACGGACACATAGAAAGATAGGGGCTTATAATTTCGCCTCCCAACGTATTCACCTCAAGGGTGATG
This sequence comes from Thinopyrum elongatum, assembly GCA_011799875.1. Lineage (NCBI taxonomy): Eukaryota > Viridiplantae > Streptophyta > Magnoliopsida > Poales > Poaceae > Thinopyrum > Thinopyrum elongatum. The sequence goes on from CM022301.1 coordinate 422,610,621, forward strand.
TCAACAATAATAACTCATGCCACCCATATCCAACAGGACATATGTGCCTAGACCTTTCCTCACCACATGATGCTTGCCAAAGGAGAAAAATAAAAAGGAATAGAGAGAAAAACTTTGACTCTTCCATAAAAGTAAATACATAAAGGTAAAAGATAGGCCCTTCGCAGAGGGAAGCAGAGGTTGCCATGCGCTTATTTGTTTGTATGCTCAACCCCTTAATGCAAAAGAATGTCACGTTATATTGCCCCTTATGATGGCAACCTTTATTATGCAGTCTGTCGCTTTTATTTCTTTACCATCACAAGTTCGTACAATGCTCAATTTTCTCTTACACTAAATGATCTTACACTTTTAGAAGCAATTTTTATTGCCTTATTGCACCGATGACAACTTACTTGAAGGATCTTACTCAATCCATAGGTAGGTATGGTGGACTCTTGAAAATAAGATTTGGGTTTAAGGGTTTTTGGATGCACAAGTAGTATCTCTACTTAGTGCGGAATTTTTGGCTAGCAAAGATGGGGGGCAAGCACCACATGTTGAAGGATCTATGACAATATAACTTCTATGTGAATATGAACAAACATAAATCATTACGTTGTCTTCCTTGTCCAACGTCAAAAATTTTGGCATATAATATTTTGATGGGGGCTCACAATCACAAAAGATTTCCAAGATAGTGTATTTGCACGTGAAAATTCTCTTCCTTCTACTAATCATTCAAGAATTGCTTGCATGACCAATATTGTGATTGTCAAGCCTCAAAAGATTTCACTTTCTAAACCCAATGTGAAGTTACCACTAGGCATGATATGAACATATAATTTCAACTTCATGATATTCAATTCATTCAACAATTTACTCTTAGGATATAAGTGAAGCACAAGAGTAAATGACAAGCTACTCCAAAAAGATATAAGTGAAGATCAAGCGAGTAGTTAAGTAAATACCTAGCTAATTGTGGACTATCTCTTATTTAAAAACTTTCAGATCTAAGTATTTTATTAAAATAGAAAGTAAAACAAAACAAAATGACATTCCAAGAATAGCACAACTCAAGTGAAGAAGCAAAAACTTAGGCTCAACCGATACTAATCGATAATTGTTGATGAAGAAAGGTGGGATGCCTACCGGGGCATCCCCAAGCATAGATGCTTGAGACTTCTTGAAATATTATCTTGGGATGCCTTGGGCATCCCCAAGCTTGAGCTTTTGTGTCTCCTTAATTCCTTTTATATCACGGTTTCCCTAAATCTTAAAAACTTCATACACACAAAACTCAACAAGAACTCGTGAGATAAGTTAGTATAAACCAATGCAAAAACCTTATCATTCTCTACTGTAGCAAATCACAAAAATTATTATTCGACATTGCATACTAAATTCCTCTGCATATTTAATACTCCTATCCTCAAATAGAATCATTAAACAAGCAAACATATGCAAACAATGCAAACATAACAGCAATCTGCCAAAACAGTACAGTTTGTAAAGAATGCAAGAGTATCAATACATCTTTAACTCCAAAAATTATGAAAATTTACCACACTGTAGAAAATTTGTCAGGTGTTATTGTGCAAAAAGTTTCAACATTTTATCGCATTCTGACTTTTCTCGGGAATTTTTGCAACATCGATAAACTTTCTGTTTTGAAACAGCAACTCATATACTTGCAAAATGAGCATGGTAAAGGCTATCCTTGACATTTTTATTGAAAGGAAAGATGAAAAACCTTATTATAAATAAAAGTAAGCAAATCCTAACAAGAAAATGACGCTCCAAGGAAAACACATATCATGTGACGAATAAAAATGTAGCTCCAAGTGAGGTTACCGATAATGTTGGAGACGAAAGAGGGGATGCCTTCCGGGGCATCCCCAAGATTAGTTGCTTTGATCTTCCTTGAATATTACCTTGGGGTGCCTTGGGAATCCCCAATCTTAGGGTCTTCTCACTCCTTATTCTCCTCATACCGACATCTCACCCGAAACTTGAAAACCTCAATCACACAAAACTTAACGGAACTTCGTGAAATAGGTTAGTATGATAAAGAGCAAACCATTTCACTTTGGTACTGTCAAAGACAAGATTCATAATTGTTTCCACACAGTGACTACTGTAGCATATCATTTCCACAATTTATATTGAGCAATATAAGCCATAGAAACTAGAAAACAAGTAAACTATGTATTGAAAACAGAATCTGTCAAAAACAGAACAGTCTGTAGTAATCTGTACTCCAACCATACTTCTGCTACTTAAATAATTCTGAAAAATTAGACCAACGTAAAGAATTTGTATATCTATCACCTGTCAAAAATTCAGATCAAAAGCACGTTCCAGTGAATTTTCAAAATTCCGGGCTGAGCGCAAAAGTTTCTGTTTTTGCACAGATTCAAGTCAACTATCATCCACACTATCCCAACGGCTTTACTTGGCACTTTATTGAAATAAAAGCTATAAAACATGATTACTACAGTAGACTAATCATGTGAACATACAAAAAACCGTAGGTAAAAGTGTTGGGTTGTCTCCCAACAAGCGCTTTTCGTTAATGCCTTTTAGCTAGGCATGATGAGTTCAATGATGCTCGCATAAAAGATAAGAATTGAAACATAAAGGAAGCATCATGAAGCATATGACTAGCACATTTAAGTCTAACCCACTTCCTATGCATAGGGATTTTGTGAGCAAACAACTTATGAGAACAAGAATCAACTAGCATAGGAAGGCAAAACAAGTGCAACTTCAAAACTTTCAACATAAAGAGAGGAAACTTGATATTATTGAAATATGTAAAAGCATATGTTCCTCTCTCATAATAATTTTCAGTAGCATCATGAACGAATTCAATAATATAACTATCACATAAATCATTCTTTTCATGATCCACAAGCATAGAAATTTTCTTACTCTCCACATAAGCAAATTTATTCTCATGAATAGTAGTGGGAGCAAACTCAACAAAATAACTATCATGTGAGGCATAATCCAATTGAAAATAAAAATCATGATGACAAGTTTCATGGTTATCATATTCTTTATAGCATACATGTCATCACCATAATCATCATATATAGCAACTTTGTTTTCATAATCAATTGAAACCTCTTCCAAAATAGTGGATTCATCACTAAATAAAGTCATGACCTCTCCAAATCCACTTTTATAAAATTTGTGAAAAGATTCAACACCCTCCAAAATAGTGGGATCATTCTTATCTAAAGTTGACACTCTTCCAAACCCACTTTCATCAATATAATCATCATAAATAGGAGGCATGCTATCATTATAACAAATTTGCACATCAAAACTTGGGGGACTAAAAATATCGTCTTCATCAAACATAGCATCCCCAAGCTTGTAGCTTTGCATATCATTAGCATCATGTATTCATAGAGTTCATACCAACAACATTGCAATCATGCTCATCATTCAAAGATTTTTTGTCAAACATTTTATAGAATTCTTCTTCTATCAATTGAGCACAATTTTCCTTTCCATCATTTTCACGAAAGACATTATAGAGATGAATAATATGATGCAACCTCAATTCCATTTTTCTTGTAGTTTTCTTTTTATAAACCAAACTAGTGATAAAATAAGAAACTAAAAGATTTAATTGCAAGATCTAAAGATATACCTTCATGCACTCACCTCCCTGGTAACGGCGCCAGAAAAGAGCTTGATGTCTACTACACAACTTGTTCTTGTAGACTCGTGTTGGGCCTCCAAGCGCAGAGTTTTGTAGGACAGTAGCAAATTTCCCTCAAGTGGCTGACCTAAGGTTTATCAATCCGTGGGAGGTGTAGGATGAAGATGGTCTCTCTCAAACAACCCTGCAACCAAATAATAAAAAGTCTCTTGTGTCCCCAACACACCCAATACAATGGCAAATTGTATAGGTGCACTAGTTCGGCGAAGAGATGGTGATAAAATTGTAGTAATGATAGTAGATATTGATTTTTGAAATAGGAACAATAAAAAACAGCAAGGTAGCAATTGATAAAATGGAGCACAAACGATATTGCAATGCTTGAAAATGAGTCCTAGGGTCCGTACTTTCGCTAGTGCAATCTCTCAACAATGCTAATATAATTGGATCATATAACCATCCCTCAACGTGCGATGAAGAATCACTCCAAAGTTCCTATCTAGCGAAGAACATAAGAATAAATTGTTTGTAGGGTACGAAACCACCTCAAAGCTATTCTTTCCGATCGATCTATCCAAGAGTTCGTACTAAAATAACACCAAAGCAAATTCAGATTCGTAATGCTCAATCCAACACAAAGAACTCAAAGAGTGCCCCAAGATTTCTACCGGAGAAACAAAGACAAGAACGTGCATCAACCCCTATGCATAGATTACCCCAATGTCACCTCGGGAATCCACGAGTTGAGTACCAAAACATATATCAAGTGAATCAATATAATACCCCATTGTCACCACGGGTATTCGTATGCAAGACATACATAAAGTGTTCTCAAATCCATAAAAGTATTCAATCCGATAAAATGAAATCTCAAAGGGAAAACTCAATTCACAACAAGATAGAGAGGGGAAAACACCATATGATCCGACTATATTAACAAAGCCCGCGATACATCAAGATTGTGCATCTCAAGAACACGAGAGAGAGAGATTAAACACATAGCTACTGGTACAAACCCTCAGCCCCGAGGGTGGACTACTCCCTCCTCATCATGGTGGCCGCCGGGATGATGAAGATGGCCACCGATGAAGATCTCCCCCTCCGGCAGGGTGCCAGAACGGGTTCTAGATTGGATCTCGTGGATACAGAGGCCTTGCGGCGGCGGAACTTCTGATCTAGGGTTACCCCCAGGGTTTTTGGAATATTTGATGATTTATAGCGCGAAGAGGGGGTGCGGGAGGCCACCAAGGTGGGCACAACCCACCTGGGTGCGCCTGGGCCCCCAGGCGTGCCCTGGTGGGTTGTGCCCCCCTCGGGGCACCCCCCAGGTGCTTCTCTGGCCCACTGGATGTCTTCTGGTTCATAAAAAATCCACAAAAAGTTTCGCGGTGTTTGGACTCCGTTTGGTATTGATTTCCTGCAATGTAAAAAACAAGCAAAAAACAGCAACTGGCACTGGGCACTATGTCAATAGGTTAGTCCCAAAAAATGAGATAAAGTTGCTATAAAATGATTGTAAAACATCCAAGAAAGATAATATAACAGCATGAATACTTCATAAATTTTAGATACGTTGGAGACGTATCATCGCACCTAGCATAGGGGCACCAGGTTTTTCTCTAGCCATTTGCAAATGCGGCTCTCACAAACCCCTTGGTTTTTGTTAACCATTAATTGGTTATGTCTTTTTGACTAGGCTGACCGGTGTACATCCACGCACGATCACTCATCTTGCCTAGCTACTGGACACACAAGAAATATATATATAATTCAGCATGTATATTCATTAGTTAATCTAGTTTGTCAATTTTATTACGTCCATGCAACCTACACTCTAATAGGTAAAGATAGGTCCTAATCCCACCCGAGTATGTGTAGATTGGGTTCGTTTTCCCATGCTCTGCTTCGGATCTGACGCAAAATTTCGGCAGCACCTCCCCACTGTTCTCCTGATACACGTCTCGGCAATAAACAGAGAGGATGTGTACCCGGAGAATAACTGGGAGGCAATGACGAAATTATGCATCGGATCCGGAGCAGAGCATATGGGAAAATGAACCCAATCTACACATACTCGGGCTGTCCATAGATAACGTTGGACAATTCGAAAGAATCACTGTTATAAATATGCAAATGCATGCATATTTATAACTATAACCCTTTCGAACGGGAGACGCATACTGGTCACGCATACTGATGATTGAAGACACCTATAGCTAGCAACTTTCATCGGCACGAAGACCGGAACAGAGCAAATAATGAAGGGGGGAGGAGGAGATGTCATTTGTGCTCACCCACGAACGCAGGGGCGGAGCTCGTCGAACACCAGACCCTCGCAGCGACGAAACAACTGCACATTTAAATCCAAAGATGAGTAACATAGCATTATTATTTGTTCCGTCAACCTAACTAAATATTTACAACAGGATGCCACCGAAATATATGTCATTCAGGGTTCCGTCGACGTCGAGGCACCCCTAACCTATATAGATGTCATTTAGGATTTCGTCGACGCCAAGGCACCCCCTAACCTAAATAGCCATCATTTAGGGTTCCATCGATGCCGAGGAACCCCCTAACCTGCTCGTCCCCGGGCGCCCTCAGGTATGGCGACACACGATCGACGGGTCAGCACTCGGACCGGGGGATTCTCGGCCTGGGCGACGGCGCCGGGACCAGTAGGACCCACTGGCTCCACCATCTATCCCCTCGACGACCGGCGATCCTCGACCCTCTGCCCCAACCCTCGGCGACCGGCGATCCTCGACCCTCATTCCCGACCCTCGACCCTAGTTTTGGCGACCAGCGATCCTCGACACGGTTCTATCAGCGCCGACGCACCCCTAACCTATATAGATGTCATTCAGGGTTCCGTCGACGTCTTCTTCTTCTTCTTTTCCCCTCCTCCTCCTCCCCCTCTTCTTTTCTCTTCTTCTTCTTCTTCTTCTTCTTCTTCTTCTTCTTCTTCTTCTTCTTCTTCTTCTTCTTCTTCTTCTTCTTCTTCTTCTTCTTCTTCTTCTTCTTCTTCTCCTCCTCCTACTCCTCCTCCTCCTCCTCCTCCTCATCTTCTTCTTCTTCTTCTTCTTCTTCTTCTTCTTCTTCTTCTTCCTCTTCTACTTATTCTTATTTTCTTTTTTTTCATCTTTCTTCTTCTAATTATGTAAATATAATCTAAACTAAAACTAAACCTAAACCTAAAAAAACAGAAGAAAAAAAAGAGGAGAAGAGAAGCTCACCTTGGGGAGTCCGGTGGAGGAGGGCCGCCATAGGGGAGGGGGGCGGCGCCGCGGCCTACCTCACGGCGGGGCTCGGGCGGCTGCCGCAGGGGAGGGGGGCGTGGCGGCCTGGGCAGGGCGGCGGGGCGATGTGGCCGGCAGGCGCCGGGGGCGTGATAATCCACAAGTATAGGGGATCGCAACAGTTTTCGAGGGTAGAGTATTCAACCCAAATTTATAGATTCGACACAAGGGGAGCCAAAGAATATTTGTAAGTATTAGCAGCTGAGTTGTCAATTCAACCACACCTGGAGATTAATTATCTGCAGCAAAGTGATCAGTAGCAAAGTAGTATGATAGTTTTGATAGTAGTAGCAATAGCAATAGTAACGGTAACAGTGATAGTAGTGATTTTGTAGCAAGTGCAACAGTAACAGTAGCAGTAGTAACTTAGCAAGAACAATATGTAGGAAAATCGTAGGCATTGGATCAGCGATTTGTTGGATGATATTCATCATGTGACTGTTATAACCTAGGGCGATACGGCACTAGCTCCAGTTCGTAAATATAATGTAGGCATGTATTCCGTAAATAGTCATACGTGCTTATGGAAAGAACTTGCATGACATCTTTTGTCCTACCCTCCCGTGGCAGTGGAGTCCTATTGGAAACTAAGGGATATTAATGCCTCCTTTTAATAGAGAACCGGAACAAAGCATTAACACACGGTGAATACATGAACTCCTCAAACTACGGTCATCGCCGGGAAGTGTCCCGACTATTGTCACTCCGGGGTTGCCGGATCATAACACGTAGTAGGTGACTATAACTTGCAAGATCGGATCTAGAACATAGATATAATGGTGATAACATAAATGGTTCAGATCAGAAATCATGGCACCCGGGCCCAAAGTGACAAGCATTAAGAATGGCAAAGTCATAGCAACATCAATCTCAGAACATAATGGATACTAGGGATCAAGCTCTAACAAAACTAACTCGATTACATGATGAATCTCATCCAACTCCTCACCGACAAGCGAGCCTACGAAGGAATTACTCACTCCCGGTGGGGAGCATCATGGAATTGGCGATGGAGAAGGGTTGGTGATGACGAAGATCGAAGATCCCCCTCTCCAGAGCCCCAAACGGACTCCAGATCTGGCCTCCCGATGAAGAACAGGAGGTGGCGGCGGCTCCGTCTCACGGAACGCGATAATTCTTTCTCCCTGGTTTTTTTTTCTGGAAATATGTGATTTTATAGTGTCGGTTTCACGGTCTGCGGGGCCACCAGGTGGGGACAACCCACCTGGGCGCTCCTGGAGGGGGTGGCGCGCCCTGGTGGGTTGTGCCCACCCAGGTGCCCTCCTCCGGTGGTTCTTGGCTCCAGAAATTCTCTTTTATTGTATAAAAAATCCTCGCAAAGTTTCGTTCCATTCCGAGAACTTTTATTTCTGCACAAAAACAACACCATGATAGTTCTACTGAAAACAGCATCAGTCCGGGTTAGTTTCATTCAAATCATGCAAATTAGAATCCAAAACAAGAGGAAAAGCGTTAGGAAAAGTAGATACGATGGAGATGTATCAACTCCCCCAAGCTTAAACCTTTGCTTGTCCTCAAGCAATTCAGTTGATAAACTGAAAGTGAAAAAGAAAAACTTTTACGAACTCTTTTGCTCTTGTTTGCATAAATAAGCTTAAACAGCACCCAGGTTTTCAGCCAATATTATAACTAACCATGTCGACAATAACTCTTAAAAATTATATTAACTCATATCAATGACATAATCAACTAGCGAGCAATAATAAGATATCTCAAACAGCAACACGTTGTCAAAACAACCATGATATAATATGACAATAGTGGTATCTCGCTAGCCCTTTCTGAGACCGCAAAACGTAAATGCAGAGCACCTTCAAAGTTCAAGCAGCGACTAAACATTGTATTTCATGGTAGGAAAGATCCAGTCATGATGCACCCAATATTAGCTACACACAATGCATAAGCATGACAGCAGTGCTCTCAGGTTCTGGCGCTTATTTGAGAAGGTGATGACACAACATAAAAATAAATTGATAGTCCCTTCGCAGAGGAAAGCAGTGATTTCTAGAGGTGCCAGAGCTCAAGTTTTTAAAATAGAGGTTAAATAAATTTTTGAGGCATGCACCCTTCTTGTTTACTTCGCGACCATCAGTTATCAGTATCTTCCATGCTAAACACATTAGTGGCGGTTCCCAAGCGATAAAAGTAAAGATTTACTCCCCCTCCCCCAACAAACACACTCCACGGCTAGCCGAATCCACGGGTACCGTCCATACCAACATCAGTCCTGGGGGAGTTTTGTTTAATTATTTGCAATTTTTGAATCCGGGACTGGGAATCCCTATTACTGCCCCTTTCTCTTGCAATGGTGAGTGAATAAACACTCATCCTGAGAATAACCTACTTAGCATGGAAGATACCGACTACCTCCTGTCGCTCTATGAACAATGCAGGCACACAAAAAAGATATTTATTTGAGGGTTTTTTTTAGAGGTGGCACATGCAAATTTACTTAGGACGGCAAGGTAATACCGCATATAGGTAGGTATGGTGGACTCATCTGGAATAACTTGGGTTCAAGGTTTTTGATGTACAAGCAGAATTCCCACTTAGTACAGGCGAAGGCTAGCAAATAGGTTGAGAAGCGGCCAGCTAGAGAGCAACAACGGTCATGAACATGCATTATGCATAAGTAACATTGGACACTAGCATGAGTAGGATATGAACACCATGAACATAAATATCATAGAGGCTATGTTGGTTTTGATTCAACTACATGCATGAACATGTGCCAAGTCAAGCCACTCGAACATTCAGACGAGGATACCATATCATCATACTACATCACAATCATTTTAACGCAATGTTGACATCCAAGATAAATCATTATCCACTCCTAGCTACTTATGCATGGCATGAGAAACTATAATCTCTAATTGTCATTGCAAACATGTTTAATCATAATGGGCTGAATCATGGATACTAGGTTAAACATATTTACAAAAACAGAACAAGTCGAGTTCATACCCGTTTCTCTCTGCCACGGCCAGTTCATCGAATATCGTCATTATTGCTTTTCACTTGCACGACCGAACGATGTGAAAATGATAATAGTGCAAGAGTGCCATGGACTAAGTTGGAATCTGCAAACATTTTATTCAAAAGGAGAAGACAAGGTAAATTGGGCTCTTTGTTAGATTAACAATAATGCATATGAGAGCCACTCAACATTTTCATCGTGGTCTTCTCCTTGGTATGACTCAATAAAAGAAAAGAAGTTCAGAGAAACACACTGAAATATTTTTGGAGTTTTTGGTTTTCTGAAAGAAAGCAAATAAACGGGGAAAAACAAAAATGAGAAAACTATTTACATGGGAAAGCTCCCAACAAGCAAAAGGAAATCTTTTTGGGTTTTTCTTTTTAGTGCTACAAGAATTTAAACTAGGAAGAAAAATCAAAAAGAAGCAAGAAATATATTTTTGGATTTTCTCAAAGTTTTTCAAACACACAAGAAGAAAGCAAGAAAATAATTCTAACATGGATAATACAATGAAAAAGTGTGAACACTGACGAATGAAATGTGTTAACATGAATGTAATGTCGGTGGAAATACGTACTCCCCCAAGCTTAGGCTTTTGGCCTAACTTGGTAATCTTCAGTAGCCTGCATAATGGTCGGAGTGATAACTCACGGAGGCTCTTGGTGCGGATGCAGCCTGCCGTGCAGCCACCACTGCCGCGTTATGAGCTCGGTCCTTGCTCTCGAGAACATAATATCTTCCCCTACTGTGAACATTAAAGAGAGCAGGCGCAGGCAAATATGTGTCCACATCAGAATCCTTATTAAACAGCAATTTATAAGTGATATTATGGGGTTCACCTCTAATGATCTTATGACGTTTCATAGCTTCAAAATCTAGGTACTGCGTGGGTAAAATAGGATCATAGAGCAAAGGTGAAACCCCCAGCTCTCTTGCTAAGCGTGTGGCATAAATTCCACCATAAAAATATCCACTACCAGCGTTGTGTTGCAACCTACGTGCAACAATCGCTCCAAGATTATAACTTTTTTCACCGGTGAGAGCGGTGCGAATGAGGCTCAAGTCTGGAGCACAAAGTGTACTGCAATTTTGTTTGCCTACAATGCATTTTCCATTGAATAATGCGAAGTACTGGATTGCGGGAAAATGAATGCTCTTTATTCTACCTTGCGTCACTCCCCTATTTTCACCATAACAAAGACTAGTCAAGAATATCTCAAACTCAGACCTTGGTGGTCCATCAAGCGAACCCCAAAATGGGATTTTACAGTGGTGAGCAAATCTCTCTAAAGAAATGGTAAATGAATTTTTCATATAAATTAAATGACACCCTAGACTCACGGGGATGGAATTTAAATCCTTTGACAAATGATTCAGTGAGAGTGAGGTGTTGGTTGCACTTATCTGAAATGTAAGGACCGAGCTCGGCATTGTGAACATATTGGTCAAATTCTTCCTTAATGCCCACGCTCACCATATAATCATCGCATGGCCATAAGCATGTTTTGGTGGCGGCATCTCGTATAGAACTTTCACTTGGCTCAACATAAGACCGACGAGCGGAGCTGCTACTAGAAGATGCCTCCAAGGACCTCTGCCTCGAAGAACTCCTTCCAAAGGAGTTCATAATATTCACGTACAATTTTCTGAAAAAAAATTGTGTCACAAATTTTCGTCAACAAAACTTTGTAAGATTGAAAACAACTATTCATAGAGATGCATAGAGGCCATAACAAGCATTCAAACTACTTAGAACTCTAAGAATTCAACATGCAAGCTCATCTACAGCAGCACCAAGAGTAGCTAATTATTCAAAATATAAACAACTAAAGCAAAAACTAATTGGACACACAGAGGAGTCACCTACCAAGCAACAATCCCCTGAAATAGTTTCAGAAACGGAGCTTCGAGCAAAGAGATTGAAATCCGCGGGTTTGAGAGCAAGAACACGAGAGAGAGAGAGAGCAATGGTGAATTTTTTCTGGAGGTAGGTGATGATGTGGGATGAAGAGATAAGTGAGGGGGCCCACGTGGGGACCACAACCCACCAGGGCGCGCCTGGGGGTCCTGGCGCGCCCAGGTGGGTTGTGCCCACCTGGTGCACCTCCCTCTGATATTATTTGCACCAAAAATTCTTAAATATTCAGAAAAAAAATCGTATCAAATTTTCAGAGCATTCTGAGAACTTTTATTTTTGAGTCATTTTTTATTGCACGGAAAACTCAAAAAACAGACAAAACATGGCATTTTATTTTATTTAACTAATAAAAACAGAAAACTAAAGGTAGGGACAGAAGGTAATGCTCACTAAATTCATCAACTTCATACCTCTCAAAAATGATCCATTAATAACGTTGATCAAGTCTTATTAACAACCACTTTCGATTAGCATGAAACCGAAGAACTTTCGTAAATCACTAAGTTACCTCAACGGGGATATGAATTTCCCCAACAATAAGCATTTCATATTTCTTTTTAACAGTAGGTAGAGGTAGTTGAAAACTTCCAATAGTGATTATCGGAGATTTGTCAATAACATTAATACCATTCACTTGGAATTGTTTCTTCGGAAAGTGCACCGTATGCTCATTACCATTGATATGAAAAGTGACCTTGCTTTTATTACAATCAATAACAGCCCCTGCAGTATTCAAAAAGGGTCTACCAAGGATAATCGACATGTTGTCATCCTCGGGCATCTCAAGTATAACAAAGTCAGTCAAAATAGTAACATTAGCAACAACAACGGGCACATCCTCACAAATACCGATAGGTATGGCAGTTGATTTGTCAGCCATTTGCAAAGATATTTCAGTAGGTGTGAGTTTATTCAAGTCAAGTCTTTTATATAAAGAGAAAGGCATAACACTAACACCAGCTCCTAAATCACACAAAGCAGTTTTCACATAATTTCTTTTGATGGAGCAAGGTATAGTTGGTATTCCCGGATCTCCAAGTTTTTTAGGTACTCCATCTTTAAAGGTATAATTAGCAAGCATAGTGGAGACTTCAGCTTCCGGTATTTTTCTCTTATTGGTGATGATGTCTTTCATGTACTTTGCATAAGGAGGCATTTTAAGGATATCAGTCAAGCGAGTACGCAGAAAGACTGGCCTCAGCATTTCAGCAAAGCGTTCAAATTCTTCATCATCTTTCTTTTTAGTTAACTTAGGTGGAAAGGGCATAGGTTTTTGAACCCATGGTTCTCTTTCCTTTCCATGTTTTCTAGCAACAAAGTCTCTTTTATCATATCTTTTATTCTTAGGTTGTGGGTTATCAAGATCAACTGCTGGTTCTATCTCAACATCATTGTTTGGTTCTTATTATTTGTTTGAGTTTCTTCATGAACCTCATCATTATCTTTTTCATTATCAGAAGGTGAGTGTTCACTACCAGATTGAGTTTCAGCATCAGAGATAGAAACTTCATTATCATTATCAGGAGGTTTTTCTACTTCAGGTTCACTAGAAGCATGCAAAGTCCTATTGTTTTTCTTTTTATTTTTCTTTTTAGAAGGACTACGTGCATCGGTGTCAAATCTTTGAGAGTCTTGTTCAATTCTTTTTGGGTGTCCCTCAGGATAAAGTGGTTCCTGAGTCATTCTACCTCCTCTAGTCATTACTCTAACAGCATGATCATTGATATTATTATTTATTTCATCTAAAATTTCTCTTTGAGATTTAGCAACTTGTTCTAACTGAGTTTGAACCATAGAAGCATGCTTCCCTACACCTCTAACATCATTTGAGATTCTAAATAACAAGTCACTCAAGCGAGTAATCATATCAGAATTGTATTTCAATTGTTTCATAACATTTGCATTGAAGTGATCTTGTTTTCTAATATAGTTTTCAAACTCATAAAGGCATTGGCTAGGGTGCATATTGTGAGGATTATCATTATCATTGAATTTCATTAGAGAATTTACCTCTACCACCGCAGGTGGTGGTGGTGTATCAAGCCCATGTATTTCTTCAATAGGAGGTAAATTTTTAACATCCTCAGCTTTAATACCCTTTTCCTTCATAGATTTCTTTGCCTCTTGCATATCTTCAGGACTGAGATATAGGATACCCCTCTTCTTCGGAGTGGGTTTAGGCGGTGTTTCAGGAGGAGTCCAATCATCATAATTTTTCAATATGTTATTCAATAGTTCTTCGGCTTGTATAATAGTTCATTCCCTGAAAACACAACCAGCACAACTATCTAGGAAGTCCCTAGAAGCATCGGTTAGTCCATTATAGAAGATATCAAGTATTTCATTTTTCTTAAGAGGATGATCAGGCAAAGCATTAAGCAATTGGAGAAGCCTCCCACAAACTTGTGGGAGACTCTCTTCTTCAATTTGCGCAAAGTTAAATATTTCCTGTAAGGCAGCTTGTTTCTTATGAGCAGAAAAATATTTTTTTGAGAAGTAATAAATCATATCCTGGGGACTACGCACACAACAAGGAGCAAGAGTATTGTACCAAGCTTTAGCATCACCCTTTAATGAGAACGGAAATAATTTGAGAATATAGTAATAGCTAATTTTCTCATCATGAGCAAAAAGGGTGGCTATGTCGTTTAACTTAGTAAGATGTGCCACAACAGTTTCAGTTTCATAACCATGAAAAGGATCAGATTCAACCAAAGTAATTAACTCTGGGTCGATAGAGAATTCATAATCCTTATCATCAATAAAGATAGGTGAAGTAGCAAACTTAGGATCATATTTCATTCTAGCATTCAGAGATTTTTCTTTGTACTTGCATAATAATTTCTCTAGATCATCTCTATCCTTACAAGCAAGAATATCTCTAGTTGCCTCCACACCCATAACATAGCCTTCCGGTACATTTGGCAATTCATATCTAGGAGGGCTAGTTCTAGCAGGTGTTTCAAGATTTTCAATTTCAAGCTCATCATCAGTTTCAACAATATCATGTTGTCTTACTCTAGCAATTTGTTCATCAAGAAATTCACCTAGTGGCACATCATCATCAAGCAGGGTACTGGCATCATCATAAGCATTCATAGCAGAAGTAGCATCATCAATAACTTGCGACATATCAGAATTAATAGCATGTGGTGGTGTTGCAAGTCTACTTATAACAGAAGGTGAATCTAAAGCGGAGCTGGATGGCAGTTCCTTACCTCCCCTCGTCTTAGAGGGAAAAATCTTAGTCTTAGCATCCTTCAGATTCTTCATAATGATAATTTGATAATAATCCCAAGTGACTCAACAAATATAGCTATGCTCCCCGGCAACGGTGCCAGAAAAAGGTCTTGATAACCCACAACTATAGGGGATCGCAACAGTTTTCGAGGGTAGAGTATTCAACCCAAATTTATAGATTCAACACAAGGGGAGCCAAAGAATATTTGTAAGTATTAGCAGCTGAGTTGTCAATTCAACCACACCTGGAGATTAATTATCTGCAGCAAAGTGATTAGTAGCAAAGTAGTATGATAGTTTTGATAGTAGTAGCAATAGCAATAGTAACCATAACAGTGATAGCAGTGATTTTGTAGCAAGTGCAACAGTAACAGTAGCAGTAGTAACTTAGCAAGAACAATATGTAGGAAAATCGTAGGCATTGGATCAGCGATTTGTTGGATGATATTCATCATGTGACAGTTATAACCTAGGGCGATACGGCACTAGCTCCAGTTCGTAAATATAATATAGGCATGTATTCCGTAAATAGTCATACATGCTTATGGAAAGAACTTGCATGACATCTTTTGCCTACCCTCCCGTGGCAGCGGGGTCCTATTGAAAACTAAGGGATATTAAGGCCTCCTTTTAATAGAGAACCGGAACAAAGCATTAACACACGGTGAATACATGAACTCCTCAAACTACGGTCATCACCGGGAAGTGTCCCGACTATTGTCACTCCGGGGTTGCCGGATCATAACACGTAGTAGGTGACTATAACTTGCAAGATCGGATCTAAAACATAGATATAATGGTGATAACATAAACGGTTCAGATCTGAAATCATGGCACCAGGGCCCAAAGTGACAAGCATTAAGCATGGCAAAGTCATAGCAACATCAATCTCAGAACATAATGGATACTAGGGATCAAGCTCTAACAAAACTAATTCGATTACATGATGAATCTCATCCAACTCCTCACCGACCAGCGAGCCTACGAAGGAATTACTCACTCCCGGTGGGGAGCATCATGAAATTGGCGATGGAGAAGGGTTGGTGACGACGAAGATCGAAGATCCCCCTCTCCGGAGCCCCAAACGGACTCCAGATCTGGCCTCCCGATGAAGAACAGGAGGTGGCGGCGGCTCCGTCTCGTGGAACGCGATAATTCTTTTTCCCTGATTTTTTTCTGAAAATATGTGATTTTATAGCGTCGGTTTCAGGGTCTGCGGGGCCACCAGGTGGGGACAACCCACCTGGGTGCGCCTGGAGGGGGTGGCGCGCCCTGGTGGGTTGTGCCCACCCAGGTGCCCCCCTCCGGTGGTTCTTGGCTCCAGAAATTCTCTTTTATTGTATAAAAAATCCTCGCAAAGTTTCGTTCCATTCCGAGAACTTTTATTTCTGCACAAAAACAACACCATGGTAGTTCTGCTGAAAACAGCGTTAGTCCGGATTAGTTTCATTCAAATCATGTAAATTAGAGTCCAAAACAAGAGAAAAAGCGTTAGGAAAAGTAGATACGACGGAGACGTATCAGGGCGGTGTCCGGCGGGTGCGGTGGGGGTCGGGGTAGGAGAGAGGCAAAGAGAGAGAAGAGAGAGAGGAGGCGTGGGGGGTGGGCCGTTAGTCGTTAGGTACTGATTTCTAGCAGACGGCAAAGATGTGGGGGGTGGGCCGTTACATCGCTGGCCTCCACTGGACCCACCCACCTCTTTGCCGAGCAGACGGCAAAGAACTGACTGATGGCAAATAGTATCTTTACCATCAGCTCGTTCTTTGCCGTCTATTTTTTGTAAGCAGACGGCAAAAACCTTCTTTG
This sequence comes from Thinopyrum elongatum, assembly GCA_011799875.1. Taxonomy (NCBI): domain Eukaryota; kingdom Viridiplantae; phylum Streptophyta; class Magnoliopsida; order Poales; family Poaceae; genus Thinopyrum; species Thinopyrum elongatum. The sequence goes on from CM022301.1 coordinate 422,627,540, forward strand.
CCGTCAGCTAGCAGACGACAAAAAACTGGCTGATGGCAAATTCTCTGATTCCAGTAGTGATTGAAGCACTTTGCAGATCATACAGCCTGAGCATGAGATATCTGGTCAAGTTTGTAGCTCATATCTTAAAATTTTGACTATACTTCTTTATTGTGTCGTGTCGACCAAAGACGTTCAACTATTTGTGCTCTACATGATTCAAGGCTCCTTGGGAATTAGCTACTTATGAAAGGTTTCTCGCCGAGGTGGTGTTAGTGGATACAAAGCTTTGTTGCTGGAGGAGGAAAGTCAATAATGACGTTGGTCATTCCTTCTGGAGAAAGAAAGGTTTACGTTACAGGTCCGCTTTCTCCCATCATGTTCAAAATTTTGGCAAACATGTAGACAACACTCACTGAACATGCCGAAGCAGATGGTCACATCAGTGGGGTCATGCCTCATATTGTACTCCTCAGCGGAGTAGACGATAACTTTGTCCATCCTTCAATGTGATGATGATGCAATCCTCTTGATGGATCATGATCTCTTTTTTTATGCGAAACTGATGAATCATGATGTTGAAAGAAAAAATGTCTCAACTTGTGCATATTGCGCTTTTGAGCATGCATAACTTCAGTAAGCTATGTTCTACCTTCTTGTTTTTAGTGGTTATGTAGCATACCATGGCATCTTACTAGTTTAGATAAAAAAAATGAAAATCGACTGATTAGTTAGTGACGAGTGTGCGCCAACCATCGAGGCCTCGGACTACAGCAAAAGCATCAATTAAATGGTATCGCTTGCAAAGGTCACTCACACCTTCCTAGGTTGCGACAAGTGCATTTATCTCTTAAACAGAATGTCTAAATCGCGAACCATTTTCACCATTAGATTTTTCGCGTTGAGATCTTCGAAATTAGAAGCCATGTTAATAGGTTTTGACGAACTTTTTTTCACGAAAAAAACGGAAGAAAAAAACCCGAGCAGGAAGCATGGTTTTTTCCCCTTTCCGAGAGGCAAATATGTGCCTCTCGTGGAAGAAAAAAATGTGTTTTTTACATTCGGTGAGACGCACTTCTGTCTCTCACAGAAGTAAACCTATGCCTCCACGAGAAGCAAATATGTGCCTCTCACGGAAAAAAAAACATGTTTTTTTCCTTTCCACGAGCCACACATGTGCCTGTCACATAAGCTAACCGGTGCCTCCACGAGAAGCAAATATGTGCCTCTCGCAGAAGAAAAAACATGTTTTTCCTTTTCTGAGAGGCGCAGTTGTGCCTCTCGCGGAAGTAAACGTATGCCACCATGAGAAGCAAATATGTGCCTCTCGCGAAAGAAAAAAATATATATTGCGCAATTTTTTTCTCCAAAACCTAGAGAAAACAGGGGAAAAACGAAAAGCCAAAAAAACCCACCTAAAATCCAAAAAATGCGTACAGAAATGCAATGTACGTGAAGCCCAGTGGTCGGTAAACGAGGTTTTGGAGGTGTGTGGGCTTTGTTTTCTGGGGCAGGCCACACGGCCACACTGATCCGAATTCAGCGCTCGCACCCAGGCCGAGTCATTTTTCTCAAAACAAAAAAAAAAATAGCGAGGCCGAGTCGAGTTGGGAGACGGAGAAGAGGACCTTGTTTTCTTTATATAAGGCCATAAGGGCACATGGTTGTTGATTCTCCAGGAGAAAGAGAGAGCTCGAGAAGTCTGGGTACGTACATATTTTCCTTCGAGAGAGGAGAAAGAGAGATCGATCGTGGAGGAGGAGGCGGATAACATCCGGAGCATGACGATGGCAACAGAGGAGGAGCACTTCAGGTCTATGGTGGATGAAGGTGTAGATCGAGAGTTGGAGGAGAAGCTACCCCTCTTCCGTTCAGAGCTGACGAGGACCCTTCAAGAGATGGAATCTCCAACCCACGACGACGCCTTCGAGAAGCTGGGTTGGTCAGAGAGCCTCGAGGACAGCACCGTCGACGTCGTCAAGTTCCTGGCGGCGGACGGGGACGAGTGCAGGCGCGGCGCCGCCCTCTTCGCCGGCGAGCAGCCGCTGGCAGATGCCCTGCGTGGCCAGGCCGCGTGGTACGACGCCAGGCGCGCCGAGGCCGAGGAGATCGCGGCCGGCGCGCGTCGCCTGCGGCACACGTGCCTCAAGACGGTGGCGACGGCGGAGACGGAGGACATCGTCTGCCTTGGGGCGGTGGACTACATCGAGCACGTCTTCATGGTGATGCCCCACTTCGCCTCGTCCCCGGCCGAGCAGATGGCGGCGGCGAGGGCCCAGGCACAGGTCCAGGGCCCCGCCGCCACGCGCTTCGTGGAGGAGTTCGCCGAGGTGGCCGGGAGGCTCAGGCGAGGCGCGGCGGATTTCGGGGGCGAGGACCAGGGGCTCGCCGAGGCGCTGACGGAGAGCGCGGCGACGGTGGACGCGCTGTGCGCCGACATGGAGGCGTTCGTGGACAAGATGGAGTCTTCCGCCTACCAGAGGATGTTGAAGCATCTCAACTAACGGGCATGCTAAAACTCAGTCGACTGAGTTTTTGTCAAGTCTCAGTCAACTGTTCCGACCGTTAGATTTCTTTGCTCCTTTAAAATATGCGCACTGTTACGTTTCGTGTGAACAGCCCACAACGCCTGGGGATGGGCTCCTCTCTTTTGTCTTTGTTTTTTCTGTCGTGGCTGGGGTTTACGTGGGGGTCAGCCAGGGGGTTGTTAGTCGGCCTTTTTTTTTTGTTGGGCTGCCATTTTTATTTTTGTTTATTCTACAATTTCTATTTACTCTTTTTTTTCTCAGAAAAGACTACTCTTTTCTATATGTTTGTTTTTCCTTCCTATTTTATTTTTTCATGTATTTTTGTGCTTTTGTATCTTTTATTTTTTAGATATATTTTTCTTCCTTTTTTTGTTTTTTATTGTATTGATAAATTTATTTTATTCTTTATTTTCGCTAAGTCTTAGATGACTGCGAAGTCTCGGTTGGATCGTTCAATTCTTTAGGATTTGTATAACTGTAGTGTTTTGTATCATTTTGACCTGTTAAGGCACGCTACCAGCCCATTAGTATTTTATTATGTTTGTTTTTGGTTTGGGCTATGTCCTTTTGTTCTTTATTGTCGAGGTTGTGGGTATACGAGGTGGCCTGGGGCAATGGTGGGCCTTTTTTGTTGTTTGTTTCGGGCTTTTTCCTAGAAAAAAATTTGTGTCGCAAATTTTAGCAACCACGAGAAGGGGGTTGAAGCAGTCACGTACGAAGGGAAATTCAAAGGCCCTCTTAGATGTTGATATTTCTTTTGAGGGAATATGTTGCTATTTTATTAGGTGACCTCTTATTTGTTGTTATTTTTATAGTACAATGTTTATATATTTAAATTGCATGTAATTTCTGGTGCAACCAACCATACTAGACTGACAAACTTGTCATTTTGTATTTTTATTTTCAATAATTTATCCAAATACGAATAATCTTTTATAAATGTTTATATTTTCTTGTTTCTTGCAGTTATGTTTTTCTTGTATTTTTTCTCCGTGGTGTTTTGTCAAAAGGGATGGTTGCATGTCCGCCACTAAGCATGCAACTGCAAGTGTCGCCCCCTACTACAACTCGATGGTTTTTTTGTTGGGAGCTACAGTTGCATGTCTACCACTAGGCATGCAACTGCGAGTGTCGTCCCCGACTGCAACTCCATGTCTTCAACGCGCTTGCAACTCTGTGATGTTTTGTCGAGAGGGACAGTTGTATGTCTACCACTAGGCACGCAAACTGCAAGTGTCTCCCCTTGCTGCAACTCGGTGGTGTTTTGTCGGGAGCGCCAGTTGCATGTCTGTCATTAGACATGCAACTGCAAGTGTCGCCCCCAACTGCAACTGCATGTTTTCAACGTGACTGCAAGTCCATGTGTTTTTTCGGACAGAGGCAGCTGCATCTATGGCACTAGGCACGCGACTACAAGTGTCAGGGGGTAGTAGCATGTCTGCCACTACGCATGCAACTGCAAGTGTCGCCCCGACTTCAACTACATGTCTTCAACGCGACTGCAACTCTATGGTATTCTGTCAAGAGGGGCAATTGCATGTCTGTCATTGCGCATGCAACTTCAAGTGTCGCCCCCGGCTGTAGCTGCATGTCTTCAACGCGACTGCAACTCTATGGTGTTTTGTCAAGAGGGGTAGTTGCATGTCTGCCACTAAGCATGCAACTGCAACTGTTGCCTCCTACTGCAACTCAGTGGTTTTTTGTTGGGAGCTACAGTTGCATGTTTACCACTAGGGATGCAACTGCGAGTGCCGTCCTCGAATGCAACTTCATGTATTCAACGCGACTGGAACTCTGTGGTGTTTTATCGGAGAGGGGCAGTTGCGTCTCTACCACTAGGCACACAACTCCAATTGTCGCCCCCGAATGCAACTCTACGGTGTTTTGTCGGGAGGGGTAGTTGCATGTTTGTCACTAGGCATGCAACTGCAAGTATCGCCCCCTAATACAACTCAGTGGGTATTTGTTGGGAGTTGCAATTGCATGTCTACCATTTGGCATGCAACTGCGAGTGCTGCCCCCGACTGCAACTGCATGTCTTCAACACGATTGCAACTTTGTGGTGTTTTGTCGGAGAGGGGCAGTTGCCTCTCTACCACTAGGCACGCAACTCCAATTGTCACCCCCTAATGCAACTTCATGGTGTTTTTGTCAGGAGGGGTGCACTAGTAGAAAACAGGGCTTTGGTTGAGGCCAGAAAAGAGCATTAATCCCGGTTGCATTACGAACCGGGACTAATGTGAGCATTAGTCCTGGTTCGAGCGGCTAGGGCGCCGTGCAGGCATTAGTCCTGGTTCAAATGGGACCTTTAGTCCCGGTTGAAGACACTAACCGGGACTAAAGGGTGCGATGCCCTTTAGTCCCGGTTCGTGGCTCCAACCGGGACTAAAGGGGTTGAGGCTTTAGTCCCGGTTCGTGGCTCCAACCAGGACTGAAGGTTAGACCTTTAGCCCCGGTTCGAGCCACCAACAGGGACTAAAGGGGTTGAGGCTTTAGTCCCAGTTCGTGGCTCCAACCGGGACTAAACCGGGACTAAAGGGGTTCTGAAATTTGTTTTTTGTTTTTCCATTTGTTTTTTGTTTTTAGTTTCTGTTTTAAATTGCTTATATCTTTTAGGATATTTGATGTCTTTGAGTGGTTCTTTTTGCATTAGATTCAATATTTTGTCTAGTTTCTGTTTGTGCAATTAGTTTTCAAATTTGAATGACTTAAATATGAATTTGTTCAAATTTACTTCAAACCCTAGATTCTGAATAATTTGAGTTTAAAAATAATTTTTAATTTAATTCTTTTTGCTCCTAGTCACATGTTAGATTGTTGTCACAGCAAGATTTATTTGATTATTTTTAGAATAATTTTAATTAAAACAGTACTGTTTTGCTTATATAGTTGTTTTAGTCCTTTAATTATTGTTTTCAATTATTTTTAGTTAGTTCTTCTCGTAGATTTTAACATATTGTAGTATGCTTCTGTTAGACAATAGTAGATAAATTTTTATAATTAATTAATATTAATTTTGCTACTGTTTTGTATTAATAGTTGTTTAGCCTTTAATAATAGTTGATAGAATTAGTTTTGCTATATTAAAAAGTAATTCTTTTTGCCACTTTAATAAAACGTGACTCTGGCTTGGTTAACCTTAGTTGTGACTCTGGCTGGGACGGTGCTAGCAGATGTAGTCGACGGTAGAATTGGATGGACACCATCCCGGACTAAAGGGGTTCTGCAATTTTCAAACTTTACCCCTCCCCCCCCCCCCGGTATCGCCATTTCAGTTAAAAAAAATAAAATGATAAAAACTTCAAAAATTAAAATCCTTCGAGATATAGTTATGTTACTACATCTACTAGTTAGAAAAATTAAAAAACTAAATTTCGACATGTTTTGCAAAAAAGTGTTATGAAAAAGTAAAACGGCTATAACTTTTGCATACGATGTCGAAAAAAAAGTATAATATATCAAAATGTTCATCACGAAAACCCGATTCCGATTTCGACGGCCGTATGCCATTTTGCAAATTTTTAGAATCCTCAAATTCTGAAAGAAAAAAAAAGTTATCCTCAAATTTTAGTTTTTTTGAATTTTTGGTCAAACTCTTGTCAAATTGTGGTCAAACTACTTATTCAAGAAATATTAGTGTTACTAAAAAATTATTATTTTTAGAATAATAGTTTCAAACTCAAACGTTGCTTCATATTCAAGTTCAACTCCTAAGGGTTAATAGGATTGACAGCTTACTATTGTCAGGAAAACAGCGAGTGCAGACTTGAAAACTAGGTGGAATAGAACTCGGAAGTTAAGCGTACTTAGGCTGGGGTAGTGAGAGGATGGGTGACCAGCCAGGAAGTTAAACGATTTGAAATGAGTGGTCCATACTTGAGCAATGATGAGGGGTGATTAGAGATTAAATTGTCAAATAATTCAGAAATTTTAAAATCAGGAAAAAAATAAAAATTTTCTTTTTCAAAAAATATCAAAAAAACTAAATTTCAAAAAAAATCCTTTAGTCCCTAAAGGTGGTGCTCCAGACAGCGGCCACGTGGAGCCCCTTCTGTCCCGGTTCGTAAGCGAACCGGGACTAAAGGTTTTGGGCTTTAGTCCTGACCTTTTTTTGCTGGTTCCAGAACCGGGACTAAAGGCCCTCTGGAACCGGGACTAGTTCCCTGTTTTCCACTAGTGATGGTTGCATGTTTATCACTAGGCTTGCAATTGTAAGTGTCGCCCCCGACTACAACTTGGCGTTGGTTTTGTCGCGAGAAGGGGACAGCTGTATGTCTACCACTAGACACACAACTGCAAATGCAACCATTTTTCATGTTTTTTTAATATATTTTATTTGCCAACGATACGATTCTTGCTACTGTTTATGTTTTTAATTTTATATTTGACAATAATTTTTTCTAAAAAAATAACATTGCTATCTGGTTGCACAATCACCCTCGACTATAACTTCATGTGTTCAACAAAATTTAGTGTTGCTTTTTCTTCTTTTAATTTTTATTTTATACTGCTTTTTAAAATTTTAATACTGCAAACATGTAACCTAGTTCCACTCCTATTGCGCATGCAACTGCATATACTTCACCCAGTATGCAACCGAAAGCGGCATAACATTGCGCGCAACTAGACGCAACGCAGGGGGTGGGGGTCTGTGGAGCCGATCGGTAGGTGTGTTTTATTATTATTATTGTTGTTATTATTATTATTACTCCCTCCGTTCATTTTTGTAGGTCGTTTCAGACAATTCAAAATAGGTTGTTTTGCACATTGTCTGAAATGTCTTCAAGGCCTTATAAAAATGAACAGAGGGAATTTTTATCTTCATTTTTATTCATTGTTTATGCACGCATCGGACGCAGGTAGCATGTCGGTCATATGTGTGCAACAAAATTATTATTTTTCTTCAATATCTTTTCTTGTGTTCAAATCCTTATATTTTTTCACGGATGATAAATGACAATAAAGTGCATGCCCATCTAAAAAAAACTAGAAGCACCGTACTGCATGTACAAGGATTTTTCCGGCAAGAACAAATGCAATGATTTGAGCAAAAAAAAAACTGCCTCACTCGTTGAGGTTGTAGGCTTTTCTTTAGAATTGTTCAGGCTGTAGCTGGATAGCAAAACACACATATATTTGCAGTCGTACAGCCCAAGCACAAGAGAGGAAAAAAATTCTGCACAAACAAGCGTTTACGGAGGAAAAGGTGAGACAAAAGCCCAGTAGGAGTACAAAGACAGCCTATAACGACAAAAACACACAAACAATTTCTGAAACAAAATAGGCCTGGTTTGTACACATGTTGATGTCATCAGTCGACTTAGACTTCGCGAAGTCTCAGTCGAATGAGATCTAGACAGACCCACCTCAACTAAACCCGCAGCAACCTGCCGGAACGCAAACGCCAACGCAACGCCTCCCAAATAATCTCACCCCTTGATTGTTCTCCGCCTCAAACCATCAATCTTTATCAAAAATTGTACCAGTGCACATCTATCTATATATGAATGAAACATGATTAGTAGCCAAACTGGAGGCGTGTCTGAGTGAATTTTCAGGTGGATCATTCTTGTGAGTTTTGATTGACTCAAGTTACTTTCGTTAGAGTGCCTTTTTTCCTTTTGGGAGACAGGGTTAGATGCCAGATATTTTGAGATGTAGTAGTTGTTTTTTTGGGACCATGAGTATGAAACTCAGGTGTGTTTATACATAATTCAGACGTCATAAGCTGATGGAGGCTACTGGGAACCTTTGCGATCATCAATTAGTCTCCTGTTCTCCTCGCCAACGCTGCCAGCTCGTGCGCGAGTCCATTACACTTCCTTCCCACCACGTTTATGTGATAGATTGACAACTCTTACAGTATCCTTTTTATGTCTACCATCAGAGTTCAGGGACGAACTCCTTCCCAAGAGTCTCACAATCAGTTTCCAGGACCACAGGTCCCTTGTAAACCGGCTTCTTGCACTGACGAGCATGGGCCGATGTGACGGTCAACAGATGTGAGTTGTTGTGGAATGCAAATTGTCAGTGGTGGGGGTGTGTTGTCCGATCCGTCAGCACTGGGATGTTAAGGAATATGTTGCAAATCGTTGCCTCGGAGAAGAAGACGTCCAAGAGAACCCGTAGATACTCCAAAGACCCTAAACGCTTATGCTGAAAGATCAACTGGAGACCAAAAGCCGGTCGGATTCAGGAAGATCCATCGATAACACACCTCCACACACTCTCCACTGCCGCAAAGGCACACCACTAGAACGGAGATAGGTTGAAGAGGACATTATTCCTGCAATGTGGCAACGACATCACCTCGCAGCCCCAACCAAGACACGGACCCTCCTAGAAATAGACTAAACTAGGAGACCCATTACGATGTACACCAAATCTGGGCCAAAGTCAAGCGTGCGAGCATCTAGGGCCTTGTCTCCAGAGACCTGGGCACTGGCCTTGTCTCTAGAGACCTGGGCACTGCCGGCCCAGTGCCGCCGCCCCCCGACCGGCGAACGGACATCCGTCACCACCACTAGCCCCAATCCAGCGCAATTGGCCAACCCCGCTGCATTGAACTCAGTGGCGTTTCAGCTGACCCCACACTACAGCTTTTCAGAAAAACTACCTAAAACACTGTACAATTATTGTACATTGTGTTGAAAAAAATTCAGAAAATTAGACATGATCCCACTGATTTTCTAGGCTGGCTTCACCACTGATTGAACTCCCCTGTGGAAAGATCCTACACGCTGCCACCAGCGCCGAGGGGGCCTTGCCCGGCGACGCCCTTAGGCGGTGGTGAGAGGCTTGGAGAAGATTGACGGCGGCCAGGTCTCGTGGGATGAGAAAGCCTATCAACATCAACAGTTTCTTGCATTGTAGCGGCAACTCATGTATAACTAGATCGGGAACGCGCCTTGGCGCGAGGGTGCCGGTCCCAATGTTTTGATCAAGCAGGTAATGCCACGATGGAAGCCAAATTATTAATGTGATACAGTCGCTCCAACATACTCCCTCTGTAATAACTTAATGTGTAAGGAGCTTTTTGGTATAAAAAAGGTCTTATAAGATACAGAGGTTGTAGCTTCCATAATTTCATCTGAATCTCTTAAATAGAAAGAACCACACATACATTTACTCATTATGTTCCAATCAATAAGGTGTTAATTAGAAGGACTGGCTAAGAATAAGCCACTTCTAAGAAAAGGTGACACTTTCATGCCTGATCATAAGAAAAATGTACATCAATAGTCATATTATTTTAGCACACAAAAAACACAAATTATCAAATTACAGTACTCAGATCCCTAGTTGCCTGATCTCCTTTTCCATTGTGAGAGCAGGAGTAGGAGAGGCCTGGTGCTTGATGTATTGAGCAAATAGTTAACTCAAGTAGTCCACGATTGAGTCTACAGTTCTTCCTTTCTGTTAGTGCTGCATTCCACTGTTTTACAGGCCTTGCAAAAAGTTTGGAGGGCTCATCATACACAATACTCACTCACCTTATATTCCATATTGGCACGCTGATTCTTATCGAACATGTTTCCGTATGCATCACTTCGTCGTCACTAAACATGGGGAGACAGAGAGCAGTAAATATTTAAATTGTTGCATTCAAAATAGGCGCTTTCAATACCCAATTGTAATAAGACAGAACAATGGAGTGCACAGCGGAAGCATCTATGTTCAGGCAGAACATAAGATCGTATCTGAAAGAGAAGAAATGGAGCTCATTTGCATGCTAGCTGATCATTCCAGTAACATGCATTGCCGACTCCATAACTAAAATAGCTGATCATTCCAGTAACATGCATATGTGTATTTAGAAGCAATATCAATAAAATAGAATGGGTGGAAGAGGGATGTCGTAGGTGGTTTGAAGCATAAACATGGTACTACATGAACTATAAGCGAGGCAAGGGGACCAGGAATAAATTGTTGCAGACTGGAAGGGTTAGCATATCATCCCTACTATTTCTTATAGCCTCAAAGTATCAAAGTGTATATTGCTGTTTTTCACATCCAACATATGCAAGTGACCGGCAATATTTTGTGGAAATTATAAGCACGACGTCATGTTAGATCTAAATGGAAATTAAAATTGGCAAGCGAAGTACATATGTACTATGTTTAATACAGTATTTACTTTTTTTTCAGTAAATTAGCTTTCCTGCCCTGAATTACTCATCCAGTAATCATATCACAATCGTCACTCGTTATTATAGGTTTCACTTTTGCTTGCAAAACTCCACATCATGTCTGTATATGGCAAGGCAATGACGATAGACACTATCGATGCAGATACATAGTAAAAGATCATGGTGAAGTATAAAGCCCAAAACACATTATCTCTCAAATAAATTTCGAAACATAACAGCTTGCTACTTGAAGGCTACTCATGGCTTAGCTGTATGGATTTTAGAACGGCGTACCTCAGGTGGAGCATAGGCGGTCGACGTTCCGGCGAAATTGGTAGAACAGGGATACTGGATGCTTCCCTAGAGGGGCTTGAGTCTGTCTTCTATGTATCAGACCATCTTACAGTAGTATCCTGCACAAAGAGGAATAAGAATTTACCTTTTAGTGAGGGCTTCAATCTTGGAGGTAAATAAAAATATTTAGAGTTCACAAGTGTCTTTCAGTATAAATTCCATGGAAGACTACAATGCTACTCATTGCATCACTTATCTGAAGAAACATTAAATATCTGGTGTGAAAACATTTACTTTTTGGAAGGAGATGTTTCCAATACAACCACCGCTAGAGAGAAATTTCTAATTAAGAATAAATCTGACACACTAATTCACCCAATTCTCTGAGCAGCTTCTGTGAAAATATTTCCACCACATAAATCTAATTTATGTAGCTGAACAATTGAACATGAAACAGAGAAGAAGGGAGGAGGAACGAGCTGTGGTGAGCTAGCTGTACCCCCTTGAGCGGGCCCCTCCTCTTGGAGAGGACAACGATCTGGTCGTTGAGCGCCTTCCATGGCGCCGTCCTTCAAGCGGATCTCGACGATGTCGACGGCATACTTCCTGCTGCCGGCCACTTCGCCAGCCAAGTGGCACCCCTTCTCCCTGGGAGCGAGCAAACTACATGAAGACAGGAGCAAGGTAGTCCATAAATATCAAAAGTGTTGGCCTATTTATGCACGGTGTATGAACCTAGCTAAGGCCCTGTTCGGAATCTATCCACTCCGCTCCAATCCGCGGAGCTGTGGAGCTCCCTTTGAGCCGCTCCGTGAAAATGAGCTGCAGTCTGCTCCGCTCCGGGAGCACAGTCGAGGGAGCGGAGAGGAACCGAACAGGCTCTAAGAATTTTCTTTTCGACACCCATCATGTCAATAAGGAGACCATGGTCTGAAATATAAATAGATGAGCATTACCTGCTTGAAATGCTGACAACATATCTCCAATCCAAAAAATAGGCGGTGTGGATCCAGAGGAAACTTCTGGTCGGCACGGCGGCCACATCAAAGTCAACACCTTTGGGTGCCGATCCCCTCCTTGGAGGCTCCGGTGAGGATCCTCCCCCGTCTATGAATGAGAAATTAAGCAACATGAGAACAAAAAGAAAGGTTTGTACATAGGTATGCCAAAGAGCACTGGACAAGTTATCTTACCCAAAGATCCAGAATGCTATAGCTCACTATAAAATCAGCAAGGGGACCTGCAAAACAAACCACAGTCAACACGCCAGTTTTTTAGCTTCTCATATTTTTAATATTTGTGATCTCAATCTTTGATTTATGTTAAACAACATCCACATGTTATATCTGCTCCAGATTAATGATCCAAAATGCACTCTATACAATGGGGCATATAAACCTGAAGCATTTGACAACGCCTAGATCAATTAAGAAAAGTATGCCTTCCCCGGCCACCAGAGAGAAAGGGAAGAACCTGGGAACCCGTAGATACAGCAGATTACGAGCACATGCATCCACACCAATCTGAAGGAGCACCAGCGGCATGCCCAAACCCCGCCACCGTGCAGCAGCCATAGCAGTGTTCCCCATCAGCTACAGTAGCAAGGAGCCTGGCACTAAACCCTAACCAAAGGCTGTGGAACACAGGAGAATAAACATACATGAGCCACAGCCCGACACACAACGAGCAGAAAAGGGGAAAAGTGGAGAGGACGCTCACCACTTCCTTGTCGGCATCGGTGCCGATGCCTCCCTGCTCCCGGAGGCGTCAGCGGTAGTGTCGAGGCTGAGGGCGAGGGAGAAGGGCTGGTCGCCGGAGGGGAGGCCGGTGGATCCTACCACATCTCGTCTCTCTGCTTCCTTCTTGTCCCCTGCTCTCACTGGCAGCGGCACACCATATCAGCACCACGAAGGAGAGGCCCATGGAAGGACGCGAAAAGGATGAGGGGGCTCACCTCGGCTCGATGCCAGTCTGGCAATGGCATCCTCCTAATGGAGGTCCTTCGGAGTTCACTGGAGGCTCATGACCACAACAACACATGTTTGCCAAACTAACGAACAAACACTGGCTAGTTTACATCAGGGGTTTGCAGATGTTACAATTTACTATCTAAAACAGTCTGACGTATACGGTAGCTACTACTTTTAAATAAAAACTAAACCTACAGCTATCTGCTTTCTGATTTTAGAGTAGCATAGTTCAATTCATGTAAGGCAAAACATATATCAGTTTGAGGCTATTAGGAACATGGGCTCAAGTGTAGTTTAAAATTGAAACAACTAAATGTACTTTCTCCCTCCCTCTCCCTCCCTCTGTGTGAAAATTACAGAGCTAGAAGATATCATCATAGATGGTACGACATAAAGAGAAAACAAGGACCAAAGCGCATGCCACTTATGCATTTTATCTACAATTTGAACATACAAAGAAGAAAGAGTGGATGCCAGTATTAATGCAGGAAAGGATCTAATAATTCTCCAATACACAAGTAGCCTAAGCAATATATTTACTGAACATGCATATATATAGAACTTAGTAAGTATTTTCTTATTACTGATTAGAGTAACCATAGCATAAAAGGTTTTGAGATATTATGAATCATATTTTCTCAACTTTAATATTTTCAGGATAAAATTAAAAGTCTTTGAAAACCAATTGCTGGTTGCACTACATTAACATCCTTCTTCTGGACATTATCATGTTATTCCAACGACACTGAATGAACTATAGATAGAACTTTTTGTTAAGACAACCTTGCCATGCAACAACAGTAAGGGCCATATTGTCCAAAAAATCGATGAAATCAAAATGGAGAGTTATTTCTAATTAGGCAAGCAAATGAACCAGTCTAGACCTTTTCAGCGGGTTGTAGAGCCATGTCACACAAGGATAATAAAAGGGACCAACAGCAAACAATAAAAGATCAAGAACCAAAAACAAACAATAAAAGATTAAATCAAGTATAACAATAAAATATCAAGAACAACTTATATGGAACTTACTCTTACTCTTAACCAGATTAAATCAAGGACCAACTTACTCTTAACTAGATTAAATTAAGGACCAACAACAAACAATAAAAGATCAAGAACAACTTATATGCAATAAAGATATAAGAGAGAAGAGATCTATACATAAGACGACTATAAACACCGGAGCATAAATAAGCAACACCTTTAAATCAAATAAAAAGGGTTCAGGGTCCATTGCATAGTGGGCTCAGATTCGCCTTTCCTCAATCATATAACCTACCTCCGTCATCTCTTATCACCAGATCAATCTGTTTATACAGTTGAGCTGCCCTGGTTATCACTCAACAAGAATGACCATCCAAGGACAGAACAATAAGTATCACAGGATCACAAAGGATTCTAGAGACAAGAGGGAGGATCCAACTTGATACCCACGGGTGCCTCGATTGCTCAAAGGCACACTTATTTCAGCCACGGTTAATCATCATCGCCCTAGCACGAACGCCACTGATCAATTTAGCAAATCCAAGAGCATAGCTATATGACCAAGGCATTCACATGTAAACCACATAAGACGGCTATAAACACTAGAGCATAAACAAGCAACACATTTAAATACAAATAAAAGGGTACAGGGTTCATTGCATAGTGGGCTCAGATCCCCTTCTCCTCGATCATGTAACCTACCCCCATCGTCTCTTATCACCAGATCAATACGTTGATACAGTGGAGCTGCCCTGGTTATCACTCAACAAGAATGACCATCCAAGGACAGAACAACAGGTATCACAAGATCAAAAAGGATTCTAGAGACAAGAGGGAGGATCCAACTTGATACCCACAGGTGCCTCGATTGCTCAAAGGCACACTTATTTCAGCCACGGTTAATCATCATCGCCCTAAAAAGAATGGCTTCCGACCGGCCGGCTACAGCCCCTCGGCGGGGCACTGGAATTACACGCGATGGCACGAACAAGAGATTGCCGGCACACCAGCTCGAAGGACAGTATCCAGCATCCCAGCTGTCCGATATCTCAACACAAATGCACTATGTTCAGGAAAGAACCCTATATGTGCGCTAAACAATATAACTCGTTAAAAATGCTCGCAACCCAAAAATGTAAAAACATAATGACCAAGAATTTTATGCCTACTCATGATCTCAACAAATGCGACTTTGGTACATGTATTTCTTTGATCATTTTTCATTTGAATAATCAAAGTATTAAAATTATGACGGTGCAGTTTGATTATAATCAAATCAATCAACCAGCTATGCAAGTATGATTTTTATCAACAAAGAGCAACATCACGCCAGTCCTAAATTGCAGGAGAGGTGCTTACCATATTTTCCATGATTGGCATGCATCTATTAGAATCAAGAAATACATGTATACACCAGCAGCTAGTGCTGGGGGGGGGGGGGGGGGGTATTTATGCTTATGCGGCGCCATGAATATACAAATATATATTTTATTGAATATATGATGCATTTACTTTGGTTTTTCAGCCATCGCGGTCGAAAGCTTTAAACTTGACTTGTATTCTACAAAGTCACCGCAAGAGGCAGAGCCGCTGGCAATGCCATGCCCACCACCACCGCGTGGCTGCATCACGTTGTTTTACCCGCGGCATTGCGGGAGCGCCCGCGAGCAGCCGCGGATGAAGGATGACCAACACATAGCCAAAAGGAAAAATGGCAGTCGACTATAAATAAAGAATTTGTTTATTTTTATAGAAATGACGGCTGGGTAGACCTTAAAACAAGTGACCAAACTTCAACTTGAAGCAACAACACACGGAAGTAATTTTCACCGATTTGTTATAAAACTAACATGAATATGGGACTGATCCAAAGATCCCCTTCCTTCGAACCTAGCTGGACCATATAACATATCAAACTAACTATATAACATTGCCCATGATCACCGGCCAGCACAAAGGTCTCATCAGTGACACCTCACATCCTTCACATATTTATCAAGACACATATATGAAGTAAAGTAGTAGTAATGTATAAGAGTGTGGATTTTTCATACCCTCATGTAGAATTAGAAGAACATGAACTGGAGTTATATATTGATAGTTACCATGGATGGAGAACTGAAAATTTCTAACACTTCCATGCAGCTGCAAATATAAAATTGTCAAGGATGATAATAAACATGGAGAACTAAAATGTACTATCACTTTCATGTAGCTGAGAACCTAATATTGACAGGATCCACGCCATGTTTCAAGGCACAAGTAAAAGCTTGTCGTGCTTACCGAGAGGAAGGCATAATGGATCTTCTGTAAAGGCACCAACACAGGTACACATCACATAGGCTCCTGAAAAAAAGAAACCATGCTTAACAATAACACAAGTGGGAATCAAGCAAATTGCAATATTCATGGCTTCTTTTGGGGCAAAATCAGTACATCTTCAGCCAAAGCAAAGAAAACACACACATATATGCATACAGATGTATCTTAGCTAGCACCTCTACGCATACACGGACATAGAGCAGAATACGGCCAACAAGCCAAGCAAGGCAACAAACATGTGCTCTGTAAATAATTAGCTAGATCCAAGGCCTTCCTTGGCAGCAAGGTACAAACAAATCAAGAAAGACAAAGAAAAATCTCTTCTTTGGAACCTAGCTAAATCTGAGAATCTCCTCCACAAGAAGAAAACAAAAATTGCTAATCCCTCTCCTCAAGGTAGACTGCAGCACACAAGATTACATCTCAGAGGGGTAGAATACCAACCTGCGGCTGGATGTCACACCCAGTACTCCATTGTGACTGTGAATCCGTTCCCTAGCATACTGAGCTGCAAAAAAGGGGATCAGCAGTGTGGAGAGAGAGAGAGAGACCTGCGGGTTTAGCAGCCACCGTCGAGGTCAGAGGCCGTGCCAGGGCGGGGAGGATCGTTGGGTGATAATGGTGAGGAGGACGAGCGCCGGGGCCGTGGCGGATGGAGAGGCGACCGCCGGTGAGGAGGACGAGCGCCGGAGCCGTGGCGGATGGAGAGGCGACCTCCGACGAGGCTTGTGGCGCCCCCATCCTCCCCGGTGCGGTTGACCCGCGGCGCCCACGCCTCCGGCAACCGCGGCGCGAAGCCGCGGAGGCACGCGCACGCCCGGCGACGCCCTCCCTCTCTGGCCGCTTCCTTCACAACGGGAGGAAGGCCTGGGCGAGCGGCGGCGGCGGCGGCCGGCGGGCACGGGCCTAGGGTTTGGACCGGGGGGGGGGAGAGAGAGGCGAGGCGGGGTGAAGAGGAGAGGGGCTGGCGCGAGTGGGAGAGGAGCGACGGCTAGGTCATCTCCACGCGAGCCGTCGCCTTTTATACACCTCTAGGCGAAATGACAAAAATGCCCTCGGCGGCCACCCAATTTTATAGGCGGTGGCCCGACCGAGGCGCATACTGTTCATTGCAGCGGTCTCGGCTTCGATCCGACGGATGAGATCGACCGGGAGCGAGATCCGACGGCCGAAAATGCATCAGGAAACAGATCCGACGGCCGAGAAGCCCAAATGTACCTCGACTCGTCTCATCTTTCTGGATTTTTACTCCCTCTGTTTCAAAATATTTGTCATGGTTTTAGTTTAAAATTGAAATAAAACCACGACAAGTATTCTTAAGTACAGCATCTTTTCAGAGTATAAACATCGACTGCGACAGACAGTGTTGTGGCTGGCATGCAGCTACCTACTCGTCAATGAGCGGCGCCTGCCCGGTCTGATCTCGCGGCCTGCAACTGCGACGAAACACACCGGGCAGCCTCGACGAGCCACGCCTGACCGACGGCAGCCGCCGTCTTGAGTTGCGACGCCGTCAGGTCCCTCGCCCTGGCCCTCAGCTCCAGCAGGCCCCGGTCGATGTCGTGCTCGTGCCTCGCTACCAGCGGACGGAGGAGGCCATCGTACACATGGCCCGCACCCTGAAACCCGAACACCATTAAGTTTCAGATTCAGAATTGGCCACATACAGACATACCGAATCAAGTGTATCTGAATGTTGATCATCTCTCGGGCTCCGGGTGTCTGGTCGACTGCTTACCCGTGTGCCGGGGTGCCAGAGGTAGAGGACGAGCAGCAGCTTCGCCTCGCCGTACATGGGCAGCCACGACACCATCCAGTCCGCGAACCTCTCGACGACCGTCAGCGTCGCCACCAGAATCCTGCAGCAACAGCAACAGAGGTTCAGAAACTTCAGAAGAATGACACGGAAAAACAATGCGGTACATGTCGATGCCAATGCGCTCACATACCAGTACTGGCACCAGAAAAGCAATTGCTCGATCTGCGGCGGGTGCAGTTCCAGCATCTTGTAGCAAGCGTACGCCGGGTACGCGTACCCCAGAGCCAGGCTGCGCGCAAGAGCAAAGAGAATTGGTATTATTTTGATGGAAGAGCAAAGCGAATTATTATGGACTTTTGCCATCAATTTCGCGAATTAATTAAAGGGCTTGAAGGCAACGTGGGTGCTGCTACTCACGTTAGCAATCTGGTGATGAGTGATAACGCCATCGTCTCTAACTGCAAAGCCGAAAAAACACAATGTTCAGAGATTGACCGTTCTTGAGGGAAAGATAATGCACAGACAGAGAATGATCGTCCATTCATGTCACTGAAACAGAAATGAACCATGCTGATCAAATGAATCTGATGCGCACTGAGCTTAAAGTGAACAAGGGGAGAAAAGGCGATGGAATCTGGATGCGATTCGTGCAGAGCTTGATCGGAGGAGGCATTAGGCAAGCAAGCATTGGAACATCGGCCGACGATTATGCAGCAAAAACAAACGAGAGTGGCGATTACCTTGTGGATTAGTGTCTGGTCTCGTTCGAGGTTGGGGAGGATTGGAATCGAGGGTCGGTGCGGACGAACTGGAAGGGAGAGGGCAATGGCGAAGGGGGCGTGGTTTGAATATGTGCGGGGGTGGGGGGAAGCGGTTGCGCTGGAGGTGGAGGTGGAGATGGATGCGCGTGCGTCCAACCGCCCCGTCGTTTCGCGCCATTGGGCTCCGGGGAGGCGGTTGCAACCGAAGCGGCAGATAGATAGATGGGCTAAAATGAGCACGGCCACGGGTGCGTAACTTCTCCCTTCTAATTTTCACACCAAAAACAGAGCCCCCTCTATTCGTGTAGCTTCAATTTGGAGCAGATTCTTCTTCTTTTTCATGAAGAATTTGGTGCAAATTCAGGTTTGAGCTCATACGTGTTTGCCGCAGTTGAGGTGGCATATGAGTTCCCAGGTGCGCCATGACATAATGGCCAAGCTGTAAGATTAGGACAGAAATGACTGGGTTTTTTTTTTTTGCGGGTAGAAATGACTAACTATAGTTCCACGAGGAATGCCAAGCTTTAATTCAGGGATAATTTCTTTTTATATGGCCTAAATTTACTCTTTAGTTCCATATAAAACAAAGAGAGAATTTGTATTTCGGAAACTAAGTGAATGTTCCTTCATTTCTCGTACCGTGAGTTGCTACTTGCAACAATTCTCTACTACTCCCTCCGTCCGGAAATACTTATCGGAGAAATGAATGTATCTAGATGTATTTTAATTCTAGATACATCCATTTTTATTCATTTATGCGACAAGTAATTCTGGAAGGAGGGAGTATTAAAGAGCAATCTGCCGTCGTCGTCGTTGTGATGGTTCGACCTCCTCGATCTATGTCCCTCCCACCCATCGCTTCTCCCATCCCCACCAGAAAAAAAGGCAAAAAAGAAAAAGAAAAGAGACCCACGAACGCACGTCCCACGCACACACGACCTCCTCATCTCCCGCACCCCGTCGCCCCTGATCCCATCTCTCTCCTCGCTCTCGAGAATTTTTTTTCTCCGACTCTCCCTTCCTCGTCCGCCCCGCCGTCGCAGTTCTGGCCGTCGGCGGTAGGAGCCAGTCCCATCGAGAAATTCTTCACTTCTCCCTCTTATCTACATAACTCTTGATAGCGTCTGTCCATAGGCGAGCTTGGCGGCGGCGCAGAAGGAGAGTTCGTAAGCAGCACCGGTTCCTTACTGCCTACGTGAATTGCACCAGCACCAGATCGTCGCTGCCGTTGGTGTACGACACCTTTGCCTGCGTGGCCGGGGGTGGTCGTACTACAGGCTATCCAACGTACGTCGGCGCCGGAGGACGTACTGGGCCTGGGGGTGCTGTGCAGGTGCAGCTCGATTTTGGTTGTCCCGTACTACTCGGCCATGGAGGATGCGCTGGCCGCCGAGAACGCCACCGGCGGGGACGCCGTCAGGGCGGGATTCTCGGTGCGACGGAAGGCCGATGCCGGGTGGGGCGGCGAGTGCCAGGCCTCCGGAGGGCGTTGTGGGTATGACAGTGGGGCGCCGATGATCACACGTGCTTCTGCTCCGGCGGTCAGGCTAGCGGGGTCGTGTCCTACACTCCTACTCCTTCGTCAGGTTCAGGTAACCAATAGTTGATCTGAGAGGTAATTTTGTTGGTCAACGATGTTTGATTGATTTAAGCAGCCTTGAGATGTGCGATGGGCGGGACGAACGCGAGCGGCCGCCGATGGCGGACATGGACTTAAGCCAACACAGGTTCACGGCGGAGCATCTCACCTGCTGGTCTCCACTTCGTAGGCGGCATCAGCTGCCTCACCAATTTATGTGGTCTTTTTATTTTTTTCAGATCCATTTTTTCCACATAAGCCACAATAAAAATTGGGGATCAACAAATTGATCGCTTTGAAGTACTGAGCTGCATACATATTCTTTCTTATGCATGAGGGCATGAAACATGGTTTTGTTGTCAATTCTTGCAGCACCGGGGATTTTTGGTGGTCAAGTGGTCAGCCCATCAGCCAATGCCCTCATGATCTGCATTGGGTGTGCTTACACTTTTTTTAGACGATGGCAGTAGCGCTGCTTTAGTATCTTATAAGAGAAGATTTACAAAATCAGGAGGTGCTTAATTACACTTTGACCTATGCATCTTTACCCAGATTTGAATAACTGTGAGTTTGTAACCATCGCACTTGCATCTTTTCTGATGTATTTTTTGTTTTGCTAGATCAAGTAGTTCCTGTGAAATGACTTTGGAATGGGGTGGTTCACCGGGGTAATTAGCGGTAGCACCTCATGCTGACATGGAGTGCACGAGGTATGTATTTTCAGCTTGTTAATCAGGATGAAGTGGAATACATATACATAATATTTCTCTACATGAACGGTCAGGGACATATCACCATGTCCACTTAATCTAGTTTATCAATGTTCATTTCCTTAGATTGCGTACCTGTGTCCGGATTTACAATGTATTATTTGACTGGAAAAATTGCATTGTTAATCGCTTCAGAGAACAAGTGAATATGTAGGTTGTATCCCTCTTAGTTTGTTAACAATCTGTTCATGGAGTCAATACTCCATCATCACATAAGACACATATATTAATGTCACGAATTTGTCATCTATACTTGTGGTCCGATTTTAGTTATGCTGAACTTGAGAAAGTGAATTATTGGAACAAGTGAATGAAAAGTAAATTTTCAGTCTGTTACATGTGGGAAGAGGCCTTTTGGAACAAGTGAATTATTTGAAAACTAAAACCTCAAATTTGTTAAAAGTGAAGTTACTCTCCAACTACAATTGTATGCAAGCACTGATCTTTAAATTTAAGGTGATTATTCTTTTTAAGGGAGAATGATTCAATTTGGTGTATATGATGCTATGGTCTTTTTTTATTGATTGCTATGCATGTTCCTAATATCTCCTCTAACTGACCCAACTTGCCATTTCATACTCATGCTATTTCTATTTTTATGTTGTTTTGAGATTTAGATCGGGTGCTCATGGACGACGATTACTTCTCTTAAGGGTGTGTCACTGTTTTATTTGTGGTTTAGACTTGAACAACTTCCGTTTGAAAACAATAAGTGCTAGCCTCTCATGATTACGGTAACTAATTATTCATGTAACACATGCAGATTATCAGATACTACTGGATGCCGCCAGCCCGCCACTTTGCAGTGTCAGATTTATGTTGGTGAGTTGCCCCATGTTGTGTTCATGGAATGGCTTGATGTGAAAGGAAACGGGCCCGTAGGTTGAGAAGAGAGACTTTCATTGGGCATAAGTGTGGTGTTGTAGGAATTTCCGATAGTAGTTAGATCTTCAGATAGCCTTGGTTTGGAGGTAGGATAGTCTTATTATGAGAATCAAGTATGATATTATGACAGTCTATGAGGACTATGTTTAGGCACATAAATGTGCGAATAATTTATTCCTTCTTAGAGTTTTTTCAGGAAAATACTACTATGAGTTCAGAATTTTAGCAAAACATGCAAGTTGTCATCTTGAGATTAGTCATTGACTAGCATTTGAGGGCATGCGATAAACAAAGAGACTAATGGGTATATATTGTGATTTTATATAAAAATATACAATATCACCTATTGTGCATGTGGAATCTATCTAAAGATTTAGGCTACCCATGATCGGTGTTTATCTATCGGAATTTTTATGTTCCCGTTGCAACGCATGGGAAGCTAACTAGTATAAATAGGGGGGGGGGGGGGGGCACGCCCCCCTCCCCCCTTTCCCCCGGTTAGGCACATTTGCGAAGAATTTTTTTGGTGAGCGAGATTGGACTAGGGAAATAGTGTTCCCTTCGAGTTGCAACACATTGATATCCGCCTTTCTGTTGTTGAAGATGTGAACGCGCGCCTCATCAGCACAGGCAAGTGTCTGAGAGACCCAAGAGCGGTTGCAGGTCCTCCCTCCTTCCCCAAAACTCTCGACGGCCGACCCATCAATCTACGAAGGAAAATGGAGAGAAGAAAGCAAGAAACAACACTTTCTGAACTTGTATAGCACGAGGACATGTTGAATGGTAGCATATCAGGCTTCTCAGGGATATCTTGCCCTTTGTGATGTTAGTATCAACAAAACTTGCAAAGGTTAGCTTGTACATGTTCTGGTTCATAGATGACCAGCACCGGACAAAGAAGCCCAACGTCAAATCAACGCTAGCTAATATGTGTATGTTACATGCGTGAGATGATGAATTTAAGGACAAATGAGAATCAGAAGATACCATTACCAGGTGGGGTCGGAACACATAAGGGCACTAGTAGAAAACAGGGCTTTGGTCCAGGCCAGATAAGGGCATTAATCCCGGTTCTCTTACGAACCGGGACCAAAGGGTGCATCAGTCCCGGTTCGTGAGGCCAGGGCGCCAGCCAGGCCTCGGTGGCCATTGATCCCAGTTCTTCTGACCCCTTTGGTCCCGGTTCCAGACACGAACCGGTACCAATGAGCCTCGCTCCTGGCGCAGCACCTTTAGTCCCAGTTGGTGGCTGGAATCGGGACCAAAGGTCAGTCTTCTGTCCCGGTTCTGGCCACCAACCGGGACTAAAGAGATGCCTATATATACCCTCGCCCCGGCCCACCCTCTCCTCTGTTTTTTGGCCGTGTGGGAGGTATGCATGCGCTGCTCTGTTCTCCCTTCTATGCATGCACATGAGGTGTTCGATGAAATGCCCGAGCCACACTTAAGCTTTCTCCTCTCCAAGCTCGACCTCCAAGCTCCATTTTCGTCAAGATTTGTCTAGGTTTGGCGGTCCGTCCCGTCCCGTCCCCGTCCTCACCGCCGTCGATCGCCCGCGCCGATCTCATCGCCGGCACCACCATGGTGAGCCTCTTGTTCTTATCTTCTTTCTAAAAGAAAAAAAATGCTTATTTGTATGATTTAGATAGATATATACTTGTATAATTTTCTTACTTTTATTATTGTTTGTTATTATATAGTGCCATGGTTTTGGTATCCACCCCCGTCGGCCCTCGTCCTGTCTATGATTCGGATGTGGTATATTATCTTTTATAAATATTTGTTTCATTTAGTGTTTTTGACAATTATGCCGACCAACGTGACATAGATGTTTTTATCTAGGAGGTATGTGAACCGGAAATTCCAACCGACCCTCTTATCGAGAGGTTAAATTTAGTTGAAAAAGAAAACAATTACTTGAAGAAAAAATTGAAAAGAATTGAGGAGGAGAAGATGGAATTGGAGTTGCATGTTGCGGATGTCGTCGATGATCACAAGATCAAGATGGATGCAATGCGCTTGAAGATTAGAAAGATTAGAAAATATGCCATTGATATTGAGGCTTGGTATCATTATGCCGTTGGATCAATTGTTACCTTAGTTGTGATTATGATCGCATTTGTTGTTGCATTGAAATGTTTTACATAGTTTCAATGTATGTTTTAATTAGATGCTCTAGAGAGCTATATGTTGTTCAATGAGAACTATGTATGAACTTTATGTATTTATTTTTTCAGTAATAACATTTGATCACTACTGTACTTTGGTTTTAATGTGATGATGAACTTGTATTAATTTGGTCACTTCTCTATTCATGATGTTCTGTAATGGTTTTTGATACACTTAATTATATAATGCATGCAGATGAACCGGCAATGGATGTACGGTGACAGACGCACCTCCGAGTACATTGAGGGCCTGCATAATTTTCTCGAAGTGGCTGAGGCAAACAAGCAGAATGGTTTTATATATTGTCCATGCCCTGTCTGTGGGAATACGAAGGATTACTCTGACTCGAAAACCCTTCACGTCCACCTGCTTGAGAAGGGTTTCATGCCACACTATAATGTTTGGACCAAGCACGGAGAAAGAGGGGTTATGATGGAAGACAACGAAGAAGAAGAGGATGATGACAACTATCCCCCTGAATACGGTGATACTGCAACGGGGGAAGCTGAAGATCAAGAGGAACCAGACGATGTGCCCGATGATGATCTTCGCTGGGTCATTGTTGATGCAAAGAGACAATGCCAAAGTGAAAGCGAGAAGTTGAAGTTCGATCGCATGTTAGAGGATCACAAAAAAGGGTTGTACCCAAATTGCGAAGATGACAACACAAAGCTCGGTACCACACTGGAATTGCTGCAATGGAAGGCAGACAATGGTGTATCTGACAACGGATTTGGGAAGCTACTGAAAATAATGAAGAATAAGCTTCCAAAGGATAACGAATTGCCCGACAGTACGTACAAAGCAAAGAAGGTTCTATACCCTCTAGGATTGGAGGTGCAGAAGATACATGCATGCCCTAATGACTGCATCCTCTACTGCGGTGAGTACGAGGATTTGAACGCATGCCCGGTATGCGGTGCATTGCGGTATAAGATCAGACGAGATGACCCTGGTGATGTTGAGGGCGAGCGCCCCAGGAAGAGGGTTCCTACCAAGGTGATGTTGTATGCTCCTATAATACCATGGTTGAAACGTCTGTTCAGAAACAAAGAGCATGCCAAGTTGATGCGATGGCACAAAGAGGACCGTAAGAAAGACGGGAAGTTGAGAGCACCCGCTGACGGGTCGCAGTGGAGAAAATCGAGAGAAGGTGGCGGGACTTTGCAGGTGACGCAAGGAACATATGGTTTGGTTTAAGCGCAGATGGCATTAATCCTTTTGGGAAGCAGAGTAGCAATCATAGCACCTGGCCCGTGACTCTATGTATCTATAACCTTCCTCCTTGGTTGTGCATGAAGCGGAAGTTCATTATGATGCCAGTGCTCATCCAAGGCCCTAAGCAACCCGGCAACGACATTGATGTGTACCTAAGGCCATTAGTTGAAGAACTTTTACAGCTGTGGAATGGAAAAGGTGTACGTGTGTGGGATGAGCACAAACAACAGGAATTTGACCTACATGCATTGCTGTTTGTAACCATCAATGATTGGCCTGCTCTCAGTAACCTTTCAGGACAGTCAAACAAGGGATACCACGCATGCACGCACTGTTTAGATGACACCGAAAGTATATATTTGGACAAATGTAGGAAGAATGTGTACCTGGGACATCGTCGATTTCTTCCGACCAACCATCAATGTCGAAAGAAAGGCAAGCATTTCAAAGGTGAGGCTGATCACCGGAAGAAGCCCACCCTCCGTACTGGTGATCACATACTTGATATGGTCAATGATTTACAAGTAATCTTTGGAAAGGGTCCTGGCGGACTATCTGTTTCGAATGACGCTGAGGGACGGGCACCCATGTGGAAGAACAAATCTATATTTTGGGACCTACCCTATTGGAAAGACCTAGAGGTCCGCTCTGCAATCGACGTGATGCACGTGACGAAGAATCTTTGCGTGAACCTGCTAGGCTTCTTGGGCGTGTATGGGAAGACAAAAGATACACCGGAGGCAGGGGAGGACCAGCAACGTGTGCACGAAAAAGACGGCATGCATCCAAAGCAGTATGAAGATCCTGCCAGCTACGCTCTTACCAAAGAAGAGAAGGAAATCTTCTTTGAATGCCTGCTCAGTATGAAGGTCCCGTCTGGCTTCTCGTCCAATATAAAGGGAATAATAAATATGGCAGAGAAAAAGTTCCAGAACCTAAAGTCTCATGGCTGCCACATGATTATGACGCAACTGCTTCCGGTTGCATTGAGGGGGCTTCTACCGAAAAATGTTCGATTAGCCATTGTGAAGCTATGTGCATTCCTCAATGCAATCTCTCAGAAGGTAATCGATCTAGAAATCCTACCAAGGTTAAAGAATGATTTCGTGCAATGTCTTGTCAGTTTTGAGCTGGTGTTCCCACCATCCTTCTTTAATATCATGATGCACGTCCTAGTTCATCTAGTCGACAAGATTGCCATTCTGGGCCCTGTATTTCTAGACAATATGTTCCCATTTGAGAGGTTCATGGGAGTCTTAAAGAAATATGTTCGTAACCGTGCTAGGCCAGAAGGAAGCATCTCCACGGGCCATCAAACAAAGGAGGTCATT
Source organism: Thinopyrum elongatum (assembly GCA_011799875.1). Classification (NCBI taxonomy): domain Eukaryota; kingdom Viridiplantae; phylum Streptophyta; class Magnoliopsida; order Poales; family Poaceae; genus Thinopyrum; species Thinopyrum elongatum. The sequence continues at coordinate 422,654,221 of CM022301.1, forward strand.
GGGTTTTGTGTTGACTTTATTCCTGACCTTAAGCCGATTGGTCTCCTTCAATCACGGTATGAGGTGAGACTGACTGGTAAAGGCACGCTAGGAGAGGACTCAATAATATGTAGGGATGGGCATTCTTGGGCTCAAGCACACTACACAGTTCTACAGAATTCTACCTTGGTGACCCCGTATGTCAATGAACACAAGAATATTCTGCGCTCCAAACACTCGGAGCAGTGTGATGACTGGATTACATGTGAACACATTAAGACTTTCGGCAGTTGGTTGCAAACACATCTCATGGGTAACACCACTGTTGCAGATGAGTTGTACTCGTTGGCCAGGACATCATCTTCGACTGTATTGACTAACAAAGGGTACGAGATAAATGAGAATACATTTTACATGATTGCCCAAGATCAAAAGAGCACGAACCAAAACAGTGGTGTCCGCTTTGATGCAGCAACCAAGAGGGGAAAGGACACATATTATGGTTACATAGTGGACATATGGGAACTTGACTATGGACATGATTTTAAGGTCCCTTTGTTTCGGTGCAAATGGGTCAATCTATCAGGAGGCGGGGTACAGGTAGACCCATAGTACGGAATGACAACAGTGGATCTGAACAATCTTGGGTACACAAACGAACCATTCGTCCTAGCCAATGATGTGGCACATGTTTTCTATGTGAAGGATATGTCTACCAAACCGAGAAAAAAAAAGATAAGGAAGCGAATACATCATACGATGAGCCAAAGCGCCACATAGTTCTTTTAGGGAAAAGAGACATCGTGGGAGTGGAGGGCAAGACAGACATGTCTGAAGATTATGAAAAGTTTCATGAAATTCCTCCCTTCAAAGTGAAGGCTGACCCGAGCACCCTGTTAAACGATGAAGATTATCCATGGTTACGGCGCAATAAGCAAGGGACACACGCGAAGAAAAAGTGAAGGAGGATACGATGATGGCTCTCATGATGGCTCTGATTATGTGAAGAAAAAATGAAATGCCTTTTGTAACAGATGAGTTTTCGTCCAAAACCCTAATACTTCGAAAGAGATTGTCCATTTTGTACACGAAGTGCATCCAGCTTTTACCGTAACCCTCTCAACTTTTTAGCACATGCTATGTGGGTGAAATGATGATACCATGCCAACTTTCAACCTTTTCAGAGTTAGTGTTTATCAATTTCAGGGTCATTTAGCTAAAAAAAATAGTAATGCATGAAAAATACCAAATGAAGTCAGAAAGGGTTGAAATTGATGATGTGGCTTTGAATGGTGCAGGTTGAACGAACAAAAAGTCTGGAGTTGAAATAAATTCAAAAAAATTAAATCCCTTTGTAACAGATGAGTTTTCGTCCAAAACCCTAATACTTCAAAAGAGATTGTCCATTTTGTACACGAAGTGCATCCAGCTTTTGTCGTAACTCTCTCAAATTTTTAGCACATGCTATGTGGGTGAAATGATGATACCATGCCAACTTTCAACCTTTTCAGAGTTCATTTGTAGTGCTTTTCAATTTCAGGGTCATTTAGCTAAAAAAATCAGTAAATGCATGAAAAATACCAAATGAAGTCAGAAAGGGTTGAAAATTGATGATGTGGCTTTGAATGGTGCATGTTGAACGCACAAAAAGTCTGGAGTTGAAATAAGTTCAAAAAAATAAAATCCCTTTGTAACAGATGAGTTTTCGTCCGAAACCCTGATACTTCGAAAGAGATTGTCCATTTGTACACAAAGTGCATCCAGCTTTTGCCGTAACCCTCTCAACTTTATAGCACATGCTATGTGGGTGAAATGATGATACCATGCCAACTTTCAACCTTTTCAGAGTTCATTTTTAGTGCTTTTCAAAAGAATGAACTAAAAAGCTTTTATAAAACTCTAATAGCAAAAAGAATGAACTAAAAAGCCCACACTTAGGAAATTTTCATAGTTCATCGACGCCGAGCACCTTGACGCCGCCAGGCTGCCCCGACGCCGTCCGCCGCCCCTGCCGTCGCCGTCGCTGTCGCCGCACCCCTGCCCCGTCGTCGCCGTCGCTGTCGTCGCCCCCGAGCCCACGCCCCTGCCCCGCTCCCCACTACAAGAAATATGTCAACTTGTGACCTTCTGTCAGTGACCCTGGAAGAATTGGTCATAAATCTACGACCATTTGAGACCAATTGGTCAAAAGTTGTTCGGGGGGCTCCAAACCCTAAACCATAGCGACCATTTTGGTCAGAAAGGTCGTAATTTCCTTACACGAAATGGTCATAAAGCAAACAGCGCTGGTCCGCTTCCTTATTTCTAGCTGATAACGACCAATATAGATGGTCATAGCCTTGTAAATTGTGGGGGGTTGCGATGACTAGGCGCCACCTCATCAGTTTTGCCTATGTGTCATGTCCATGTGTCAATTTTTACCCTAGGTTGTGAAGCAACCTATATTTCTGTCATTCCCAAAATTCCCAAAAAAATTGGGCATTCTTTACTATCCAAATCATTGACTCATGACAATATTCAACTCCATTTGCCAGGTAAATCTTCCTCGGCAAATTTCCAAAGTTTTTGTTCAGCTCGAACTGTTGTGAAGGAAGTACTAGCTAGGCATATCCTAATGAGCTAAATTTTTGCCACATCTTCTATATTCCCAAATCATAGCTCTCCACAAAATTTGAGCCCCATCTAACAATACATGTGAGCTCATCATCCAATCTTTGTTTCTGGTGATATTTTCAGTTTGTGAAGCAACTATATTTTATGTTAATTTATAATTGCTGAAAATTTACCACGATATGACCCTACCCATAGAACCTCCCTCCCCCAAATTTTAGCTCATTTATTCTAGCCAATTTCCCTCAGCATTTTTCCCAATTTTCTGTTCAGTGGAGAGCACTGTGAAGGAAGTACCATTTTTATTTATCCAAATGGTATGAAAATTTTAAAGTACCTTCATATGCCCAAATTATCATCCTCCTCCAAATTTTAGATCAATCCATTCATTCATTTGAGTCTAGCTTCAACATTCATATTTCTGTCCAGTGTGGTACGTTGCAAAGCAAGTGACACCTAGGCTCCTCCATTTGAGCTGCAAATTTTCCAAGATAGTGTCCTTAGTAGATGATCATCCTCGGCCAAAACTCAGGCCCATTGGCCATGTGCATTTTCCCCACCACTAATCAAACACTTGGGTGCTAATTCATGTTTGAGCTCAGTTCATTCTCCTCGTGAGATTCTTCTATTGCCTTCTTCTTCCTAAAACCTATCAGGGGAGTGCCCAACACACTAGACATGCCTAGGCTGCCCGGAACGCGTGGCAACACCACGGTCATGCGGTGACCATGCGGCGGGCATGCGAGTTTACGCGCTCTGGAGTTGCGGCCCTCGGCCATCATCCAAACCTCAATGTATCACCACCAAACCATGTATTTCTGATTAAATAGATATTTATGTACCTATAAATGATTTTTAAAAAAAATAAAGAGCAAACTATGAGGCAGCTGCAGTTCAAATTTGACCTGCTTCCTCCTGAATCGGTGGAAATTTGTCTTTTTCACCAGAGGTGTATAAATACTTTTGACGACCAACCATTTTGTCAATTGTACATTAAATATGGCCTAATATATTATAAAATTTATTTGGTCCAATTTTGCAAGAAATATATGGTAGTTCCTTCACACAAAAAACTCATTTCGGGCACTCGAAAAATGGAAAATGAATTTTCCGTGCAAAGAAAATGAAAACTCCCTTAGGCAACATTGTTTGGAATTCCAATATGCACCCTTGTGCACAATATGAGATCATTTGAATAAACTATGCCATGAATGTGGCCATAAGATTGATCATTTGGCTTGAAAGCATGAATCTTCACGCATGATAGCTCATTTCTGAGAACACTTTTTTAAAATAATTGCCATATTACAAGTTTATTATTTTTTCTAGCAACTTGGTCACATATAATGACACAGTGCGAAGGTTTTCCAATTTTTTGAATTTTTTATGCCCGTTTCAAAATGCGGTCAAAACGGCGGGCTTCACCGTTCCTAGCTAGTGGTTGAATCTTGGAAACCTTTTGATATTTCTCTGATTAAATAGATACTTATGTACCTAGAAATGATTTTTGGAAAAAATAAAGAGCAAACTATGAGGCAGCTACAGTTCAAATTTGACCCGCTTCCTCCTGAATCGGCGGAAATTTGTCTTTTTCACCAGAGGTGTATAAATACTTTTGACGACCAACCATTTTGTCAATTGTACATTAAATATGGCCTAATATATTATAAAATTGATTTGGTCCAATTTTGCAAGAAATATATGGTAGTTCCTTCACAAAAAAAACTCATTTCGGGCACTCAAAAAATGGAAAATGAATTTTCCGTGCAAAGAAAATGAAAACTCCCTTAGGCAACATTGTTTGGAATTCCAATATGCACCCTTGTGCACAATATGAGATCATTTGAACAAACTATGCCATGAATGTGGCCATAAGATTGATCATTTGGCTTGAAAGCATGAATCTTCACGCATGATAGCTCATTTCTGAGAACACTTTTTTAAAATAATTGCCATATTACAAGTTTATTATTTTTTTCTAGCAACTTGGTCACATATAATGACACAGTGCGAAGGTTTTCCAATTTTTTGAATTGTTTATGCCCATTTCAAAATGCGGTCAAAACGGCGGGCTTGACCGTTCCTAGCTAGTGGTTGAATCTTGGAAACCTTTTGATATTTCTCTAATTAAATAGATACTTATGTACCTAGAAATGATTTTTGGAAAAAATAAAGAGCAAACTATGAGGCAGCTACAGTTCAAGTTTGACCCGCTTCCTACTGAATCGGCGGAAATTTGTCTTTTTCACCAGAGGTGTATAAATACTTTTGACGACCAACCATTTTGTCAATTGTACATTAAATATGGCCTAATATATTATAAAATTGATTTGGTCCAATTTTGCAAGAAATATATCGTAGTTCCTTCACAAAAAAAACTCATTTCGGGCACTCGAAAAATGGAACATGAAATTTCCGTCCGAAGAAAATGAAAACTTCCTTAGGCAACATTGTTTTTCATTCCAATATGCACCCTTGTGCACAATATTAGATCATTTAAACAAACTATGCCATGAATGTGGCCATAAGATTGAGCATTTGGGTTGAAAGCCATGCATCTTCACATATGATAGCTCATTTCTGGGAACACATTTTTTAAAAGAATTGCCGTATTACAAGTTTAATGCACAATATTGTTTTGCAACAAATATATGGTAGGTCCTTCACAAAAAAACTCATTTTGGGCACTCGAGAAATGAAAAATTGATTTTTCGTGCAAAGAAAATAAAAACTCCCTTTGTCAATATTGTTTGCCAATCTAAGATGTAAACTTGTGCAAAATATGGTATCATTTGAACAAATCTTTGGTAGGTCTTTTACAAAAAAACTCGTTTTGAGCATTGAAAAAAGAAAAATGATTTTTTCGTGAAAAACTTATCTTTGATTACGACCAATTTAGATGGTCATAAGGTCTTCAAATTGTTTGCTGCGTTCTGATTGGTCCATAGGCATATCATGTGGATCATGGATCATTCACCGTCGGATGGTCGAGGATCCAACGGCAGTCATCAACCCTTCCACAACAACCCTAGCTCTGTCCTCGTGGTCATTTTGCATCCACCCCTCCCCCCCCCCCCCCCGCGCCTCCTTTTTTCCCCACATCCAATCGAGAGAGAGCTCGCTTCCTCCATCCAGCGGAGCTGCCGCCGTCCTCCTCTGCTCGCGCCCTCCCCTTCCCTCAGATCTTGATCTCCCGCCGCCCCAACCCCACCCCACCGCCACCGTCGACGACCCTCACCGTAGACAAGGTCGAGGCTGACCCAAGACGAGCCCACGCCTAGATTCACGAGTGGAGCTCCGCGAAGCTGCTCGCAAACTGCTCCTCTTCCCCACCCCCGATTCCTCTCCAATCTCCGCCGTCGCCACCGATCCCCACCCCCACCGGCGACCTCGTCTCCCCGTCCCTGTCCCCATCCCCACCTCCGGCCGACCTCCCTCCTCATCTCGTCCATCCACCCATGGAAACCCCCTTTTCCACGGATTCACCCACCCACGCCCACCCATGGATGGTGGATGGATGGGGCGCACCAGTTCCGGCGACGGTGGCGCTGGATCCGCACCCACCTGCGCGATGGAGGCCGGCCGCATCGGAATCCACCGCCTGCTCTCGGTCTGGTGAGGCACACCGGACCACACCGGAGATTGCTACTACGGTGGCCGTCGACGACGGCGCATCTCCGGCGGGACCTAGATGCCCAAGGTACGTACGCCGTCCTTGCCAAGTCTTCCATCTCCTCTCATGTACGGCGGGACCTAGACTGATTACATTCATCTCAGGCATGCATCAGTGGTTGGTGACCTCACGTGCCGCCATTGCCGGAGGCTGGCTGGCTGGATGGATGGGCGTCCACGGCGCCGGTGTTTGCAGCCTTACATCTCAGGTGTGGTTTCTTCCTGCTGTCGTTCCGTACTCGTCCCTTGCTGTTATAAATTTTCTTGAGGCTTGTGTTTGACATCTCTTGTCGGTGTTGTTTCCATCGCAGGGAAGACGCTTGCTCTGAATTCCAATGCCATGCCGATTTGGAGATAAATTCCAATGCCATACCGATTTGGAGTTAAATTCCAATGCCATGCTCTAAATGTTAGGATGGTCAATGTAATAGTCCTTTCTGTAGTGTAAGGTTTTGGATTGGAAACTTAGTGTGAAGTTTGGCTCTTAGGCTTGCTTTTGCTGCCATTTTTTATTGATGAATGCATTACCTTTTTCTGATTGATCCAAAATGTCATCTTATCTCTAGCGCCCTAGAATAATACCAGCCTCTTTATTAGCACTTCCAAGTAAGCGCCGCTCTCACTCTTGCCATCTACTATGTGTAATTAGGAGTAGGACATGGTCCTCTTGCTTGTGCTACACAAGGATTTTCACTCTGTTATGTAATTAGGAGATATCGTACTGAAGAGCATGCGAATGATGTTCACTCTGTTTTGCTTCTAAAGCATCTGAATGATGTTCATTGCTGTTTAAAATTTCAGGCAGGAGTAAATTTTTTTTGTTTTTTGTTTTTTTGTGAATGCAGCTGTAGGAAATCTTCAGTCAACGTTTACCCCTTCTTATCATGTTACCTGTTATAGGATTATTATTAATTTTGGCAGCCAGCGCATGAGTTTCCCGCGGATCTGGATCCATTCGTATAAGTTCTAGCGGTACCATATATACGCTTCTTGCATGTGCATCGCAGCTGCACAAATCTGGCTAAACATGCATCATTTTTACTTACACTGGAACTCTGAATGTTATATGCTATCGGACATGTGGAGCTCTGAATGACAGCAGGTGTTAGGAATTACTCATGGTTGTGCATGTACTTCTCATGGAATTACTCATGTCATGTCATGTCCAGTTCCTTGGCAGCTAGGTTGCTCTGCCTGTGAATGATAGTGTCTCTTACCCTCTACATGTTGACCCAGTTTGTGTAAAGAATATGCTCCATGTTAGATGCCATTGCATCATTTTCACCTAACATCATGTGGCGATTAGAAATATAATAGGGATGGATGCGTCTTGGCAACCACAAGAAAAAGGCTACTCTGCTTTTGTTATGTTTCACTTTCCTGTTTACAGCTTGACCCTAGTATATGCTTCCCTGTTGCTCTTATACCACCATGGCTCAGCTAACATTACTCATGTGATGATGTCCAATGGCCTGGCAGATGCATTGCGCTGTCCGTGATAGCATCTGTTTGTGTAATAGGATATGCTCATCCATGTTGCTGCACCATTTTCGCTTAATTTCTTACCATTATATGACAATTAAAAATTCAGAATGGAATTGGGATGGACAAGTCTTACTGATACACCCCTTGGTCAATATTTGTCTTTGGGGGCCATGACAATGCTAATGTTCTGTTCTTCTTTTCAGCCTTGCCTATGTACAATTTCTTCTTGATATGCTTCACTTTTAAACTGTACAGTACATGGTAAAATGGAATTGGGATGGTTATGTCCTGGTTGTCATGAGAATATGTTACTGCTGATTTTGTTATTTATCGCCTTTCCTGTGTACAGTTTATCCCTGGTATGCTTCCCTGTTACTGCTATATCATCATGGCTCAGCTAACATCTCATTGTGCTCTTTTTCATTTCAGAAGTCAGCCTCCGGCCATGGCGGATCTGCAGACGCCGCTGGTGCAACCAAAGAGGAAGAAGGTTCTGGTGGACTACCTGCTACGGTTTGCTTCAGCTCGTGCGGATGGGAGGAGGATGCCCGCACGGATCCGGCGTCTCCGACCTCGGCATCCACAAGGAGGAGCGGCGACAATTACATATCCAACCATGGGGCAGCAGCAATTAATGGTTGAGCCTCCCTCTACCTGTCTCACGTTCCCTGATTTTGCTGCTGCTCTAAATTCACTTTCACTTGACTGAATCTAGTGCTACTGCTGTCAGTCCCTAGTCCCTAGTGCTACTGCTCTAAATTCACTTGCATGTTTGACTAAATTCACTTGGCATTGCACTGCTTGCCAAATTGAGTTGCTTTCTCGCTGCCACAAAAAGTCAGTACTCCCTAGTGTTGAATCAGTATTTAAATGCTTGCAAATATTGGTCTGAATCCGCGATGCTCCCTAAAGTTGACTAAATCTCATGGAGTAGATTTCATTTTACCAATTGGTCTGAATCTATTTATACGCTTTACTGAATTTTGCTTGGTGCTGTCGCCGTCGGACTCTCATGTTGAATCAGTTGGACAGTGCATTCTTTGCCAATTCATTTGCTTACTTACTGCCACAAAAACTGTCTCATTGCATTGTTTGCCAAATTGCTTGCTTGTTTACTCTACAACCTGTACTGCTAAAACATGTTATCCTACTCCATGATGTTGTATCATTTGCAAATACTCCTGGACATCAGCTCCCATCATGGTGCATTAGCTATAATCTGTACTGCTAAAAGAGGAGTATAAACTGGAGTAATCATATGGTATTTGCAAAAACTATAATTGTTGTTTAGTTGTAATTCCTTTTACTGTCCCATGCACAAGTGATATTCATGTCCAGCCAAATGATATCTTGTGCTTTCCAAAGTGATCTGTACCCAACTGCTTATATACGTATTTTGTTCTTAACTGTAGATTTCCTCTCACAGTAGCTCCATGCAAAAGAAGGTTGAAAGGAGAAGGAGAGTTTGTGACTGCTATAGAAGGACTGAAGGAGGTCCATGTTGAAGAAGGTCGACAGAAGCAGTACAGCTTGTAATACTGTCATTTCCATTGTATTTGTGTTGTATGATGTATCCGCGTTTACCCACAAAAAAATGTATTCACGTTGTAATACTGTGATTGCCATTCTAGCTACTATTTCAAGCAGTGTATTTTGCCAGTGCTGATTTAGATATTGGTTACTTATTTACTATGAAATGAAATCTAAAGAACTTGACCCTGACAACCGGGTCCCATTACTAGAAACTGACAATTGGGACCAATCTTTTGAGAAAAAGAAAAACTGAAACTCTTGAGCCAAGAAGCCCATGACCCAACATTAAAACGCCCGGATTGTTGGGCTTGGCCCATGAAGTCGACCAAAAATTGACAGGAAAAAAATATAGAAAGGCTGAATTGTTGGGCTCGGCCCATGTAAAGTGTCGAATTAGACCGGGCTGATTCTAATCAATGACCTTTTCACTTGGTCGCAATTTTGCCACGTCAGCTAGCCACGTCGGATCCGACGTGGCCTGGGCAGACAGCTAGCGACCAAAACAGAAGGTCGTAGGATCCATGACCTTTTGTTTTGGTCGTTGCCTTCCACGACCTAATCCCGAAGGAGGTCGTTAATTTCAGTTTACGACGGCCAGCTTTTGACCATCTGTTTTTGGTCAAAAAAAGGTCGCAAATGGAAAACAATGACCATTCAGTGACCAATAGTGATGGTCGCAAGTTGACGTATTTCTTGTAGTGCCCGAGCCCGCGCCCCTGCCCCGCCCCGCCCCGCCCCCACCGTCGCCGTCGCCGTCACCGTCGCCGCCCCCGAGCCCGCGCGCTCTCCCTCCTCCCCGAGCCCTTGCCGCCCCCGCTGTGAGCCGCCGCCGCCCCGGCCCGCTGTGCATTTTTTTTATTAATCATGTTTATGTATGTATGTATATGTAGATGTATATGTAGATGCTTAGTGTATTTTTTTGATATGATGAATTTTTTAATCATGTTTATGTATATGTATGTAGATGTAGATGTATATGTATATGTAGATGCTTAGTGTTTATTAATCATGTGTATGTATGTATGTGTATGTATATGTAAATATTGATATGATGAATTTTTTTTGTTCATAGAATTTTTTTTTCAAGTAGATGTATATGTATGTGTATCATAGAATTAATATTTTTTTTGTTTATTAATTTTTTTGTTCATAAATAATGTAGATGTATATGTATGGATGGATATCGATGGATGTATGTATATAGAAAATTCGTAGAAAATTAACCGTAACTCCGATGAAAATAATTTATATATGAAAATTGATCAAAAAAATATAACGAATCCGAATATGCCCTCCATTCGTCTGTCACAAGAAGCTAGCATAGCGCACCTGGAACCGTCCCCCTCCGGTTCATCTGTCCGAAATTAATGCAGACTTCGGTAAAACATTCCCGGATGTTATCCCGCTTCACCTATATCGTGTAGTGCCGCGTTAGAACACCCCTAACTCTCTCGGGAATTCAACATATCCCCGATAACTTCAACATGAGGGGGGGTCCGCAAGTATCCTCGGCGACCATGAGAGAGGCGGTCCGCAAAGTATCCTCTCTCGAAAGATAGGACGATTCATCAGACATGAGGGGGGAGTAGTCCTCGACGATCGTCTGAAACTAACTGTTATAAAACTTGTCAACTTTGCATGATGTTTGCCACTAATCCATTGCTCCTATGCATATGATTCCTTGTTGTGATATTAAGTCCATGTTTGCCACTAATCCATCTCTCATGTTTGTATATTGCCATGTTGTAATATTTGCAGAAACTATGGACAGAGACTTAGAAAAAGAAGAGTTGTTGGGGGATATAATCCGCGACGGAGGTGATATCACCTTGTCGTTTCTCAACAACACCGATGGTCAGGAAGGAGAGGATGACGGCTCCGGTGATCCAATAGAGGAGGAAGGAGATCATGACGGCTCCGATGACCAAATGGCGGAGGAAGGAGATCATGACGGCTCCGGTGACCGAACGGAAGAGGGAGCCTTAACTGTTGCAAAGTCCGATGAGGTATATATATATATATATATATATATATATATATATATATATATATATATATATTAATTAAGCATGTGCTGACTTGATGCATTAATTGTTTTGTATGTACATATATTAACGCTTCTTTCTTCCTTTAGCCCTCCGGATCGAGTAAAACTTCCATAAGGAGACGAGGCCTGAAGAAAAGGTTGCGCCAGGATGAAAGGTTCACGATCACAGAAGTCACGAAAGATGGCCAACCGATTGCTCCCAAGCAGACCAAGGACACATTTGTACATCAGTGCGGAGTTGTTGTTAGGGACAGCATCCTGATCAGCATCCAAGAATGGAATAAGAAGAAGGACCCTAAAGTTTCTTATGTCCAGGATAGACTGAAAGATGATCTTTGGACCTCGCTGATGACAAATTTCAGCCTACCGCCAGAGGAGGATCCGAATAACCCAGTTATAGAGCGAAAGGTCAAGGCGTTCGCTCTTAAGAAGATGGCAGAACTATTCAACAACTGGAAGAAAGAGTTGAACAAAAAGTTTGTCGAGAAAGACGAGACTCCAGAATTCATCGGTCGATATGAAAAGATAAGAGATCACTGGCCCGCATTTGTGGCCTACAAGAAATCGGAAAAGGGTAAGCGAAGGTCACTGACAAACAAGCAAAATGCTGCAAAGAAGAAGTATCACCATACCACGGGGTCAGGTGGCTACAGCAAAGCCCGGCCGTTGTGGGACAAAGCAGAGCAAGACCTGCTTGCTAAAGGGGTCCAACCAGCGACATTGCACTGGCCAGATCGGGCAAGGACTTGGTTCTTCGGGGTTGGGGGAACTTTGGACCCAGAATCAGGGAAGTATGTTTGGATGAATGATCAACTTGCAATACCCATCAAGAATCTTGAGAAAGCAATCAAGGCAGCACAGGAAGGGACGTTCATTCCCGACAGAGAGAAGGACGAGCTGATAGAGGCCCTCGGGAATCCTGAACACCCTGGACGAACACGAGGCACATCAGGCTCCGTTCCGTGGGTGCATGGGTTTCCCGACAGCGGTGGTTATAGAAGCCGGGAGAGAAAGAAGAAAGAGGAAGCAAGCGAAATGCAGAAGCTCAGTGCAAGATTAGTGAAGCTAGAGGAACTTGAGAGCCAGCGAGCTACCGGCCAACCATCTCAGCGGCACAAAGATCCTTCCTTCGACACTGCCCCAGAAGCTACCCCACCATCTCAGCGGAGAAGTAGTGTGGCTTCCACGGAGCTCGTTCAGCCTGATTTCACGGCTCCTCGCTACCCCGTGGATAGTATCACGGAGGCTGAACATTGTGTGCTAATGGCGAAATGCCAGAACCTGACCTTGAAGGCGGCGGTCGGCTCTGTTTTACCTACTCGAGCTGAGGGAACTTTCCATTGCCGTCCGATTCCACATGGCTATGCTATTGTCACGGTGGATGAAATAATGGAGGGATTTGAGGGGCTGGAGCTTGACTACCCTACAGGTGAAGGGGATATTCTTCTAGAAAATGCTTTAAGGAGTACCTGTCTATGGAGAAAGGAGAACATCAAGCTTCCAAACTGGACACCACCTCAGCAGACTCAGCCGGATGAGGCCCCTCAGCAGACTCCTCACAGTCCAGCTGAGCCGTCTCAGCAGCCTGAGTCGTCTCCGGCGCGTCAGTGGACTCCGTCTCCTCCTCCTCCGGCGCGTCAGTGGACTCCGCCTCCTTCTCTGCCTCCTCCGGTGCGTCAGCTGACTCCGCTGCCTCAGCAATGGCGGAAGAGAGCCGCCGCCGCTCCGGCGGCTAGCACTACAAAAGGCGGGAATAAATTCAAATTTGGTCCAAGCCTCAAGCCTCTTCCAAAGTTACCATATGAGAGGACTGACGAGGAAAACACGGACATCGTGGAAGCCAAAGTGCGGGCCCATTTTGAACGGAAACGTCCACCTCTGAAGGAAACAATAGATCCGGTGAAAGTGAAGCGCACTATGGATACCCTTAAGCGACCACCACCGCCTCCGCCACAATCCAACTATGACCGCTGTATTGAAAGGACATATGATGAAGCACGGCAGTCGGGAAGTACTACCAGTGCTGCAAGACAAAGAAGTGGGAAAACAATTCCCTAGCTCGGCGAACAGGAGAAGCAATCGTGCCCCCCGCTCAAGGTGTCTAGCGATATCGCTAATCATCCGGGGCTACTGCCCGGTACCACTCTTGGTGATTACGTGGGCGATGATGTACAGTTTGAAACGGCTGAGGTAGTAGAGATCTTTAGATACGAGCATGGGAAGCCTCTCGTCAAACTTGATCATCCTCCTCTAACAACGATGACGCGAAGATTGCATGACTGGTACTTGGAAAGCTGCAGGAAGAATGGGACCGATAGTTTGATGGTGAGAATTAAAGATGACCACGACCTCATTGGAGTCGACCTGATGCCTATTGAATTTGTGGAATTATTTCAGTTAATCAATCAAGACGCCCTCGACAAACAACTCATGACTTGCTACTGTCTGTAAGTATTACTTTTGTAATTAAGTCTCTAGCTCAGCTCATTCATTGCATGTATATATAATTATCCTCACTATATTATGCAGATTGAAGATCGTCGAATGCAAAAGAGGACAAATCTATGACATTGGGTTCATTAGCCCAAATACCATAAATGAATGGACGGTAGAAAATAGAGTTGAAGATACTGAGGAAACTTGCTAAAAGCCTTCCTTCGACAACAAAACAAAAGGGAAATACTCTTTCCGTACAACTTCAAGTGAGTGTTACTGTCTTGTGCATATTCGGTTTTGCTTACTCGAGGTTAAGTAATGTAATTGATGAGTTATGTGTGCGCAGGTTCCATTTTATTCTGCTATCCATTAAGCTTGATGGGGGAGTAGTAAATGTCTTAGACTCGAGACGTAAAGATCCCAAGGATTATGCGGACATGACTGCAATACTCCAGAAGTAAGTTCAATCATTATCGCACCATATCGGCAACTTTCGTTAATTTCCTGATATCAAGTAATCATTTGCTTTGCCTGGCAGGGTTTGGAAAAAGTTCACCGGAATGGTTCCGTGTCAGAAGAACGAGCTGCGATTTACACACCCCAAAGTAAGTAGTACTAGCTAGTTCCGCGCATCTCCCATTGATTCTAGTTTCATCAATACCATTATCATGCTTGATTATCAATTTGATTGAACTCTATTCTGGTAAAGCGCTTGTGGCAGGCAGGCGCGAATAATTTATGTGGATACTACGTTGGCGAGTTCATTCGCCACTCGACCTCTGAGTGGGGCTTGTCTGACAAATAATATGAAGTACGTAAACAATATTCACAATTTTATTTTATTACCATCAATTGTGTTGAGTTTCATTCATATATATGTATTGACCCCCTTCTTTAAATTAGATGTGGCAGATGCGGGATGAACTCCTACCACATGATCGCATACGAGCAATTCAAGAGGAATTGGCGGGATTCTTTCTTGACCACGTCATACATGAAAAGGGAGAATACCATACGGAAATTCAATGGGAGTTTGGCGCTTGATGATGTCAGGGATGTTATATTGTATATATGTAGTAGCGTCGGATAGATATACGAAAACTTGTTGTTCGACCAAGCACGGAGAAAGAGAGGTCACTTCTCTCTATATATGTTCATGACGATGTTGTGTAATTAATAGTTCCTTCATTTGCTTAATAGCTAGCATCGCGTTCTCTCTATATGTAGTAGCTACCGTCGACCAAGCACGGAGAAAGAGAGGTCACTTCTCTCTATATGTAGTAGCTAGCTAACACAATATGAAACCCCTAAACGCTCCAAAACCCCTAACCCCCCCCCCCTTTCAAAAAAAACCGCAGCGCCTGGGAGCTGCTGACGCGTGGCTGCCTTTTAGACCCGGTTGGTGTTACCAAACGGGACTAAAGGTCCTCCTGCCTGGGCGCCCCACAGCGGCCACGTGGAGCTCCTTTAGTCCTGGTTCGTAAGCCAACCGGGACTAAAAGGTTGTGGGCATTGGTCCCGACCGTTTTGTCTCGGTTCCAGAACCGGGACTAAAGGCCCTCTGGAACCGGGACTAGTGCCATGTTTTCTACTAGTGGGACCACCGGCTTGGTGTTGTTGATGTTGCGCGTGGCCTTGAACACCCAGAAGATGATCGATGTTCTCTCATCCAGCTTGGACGAGGCAAGCACCCACTTGCAAGCCCGCGCCCCTCACGCTGCACAGCTTCTGGGCATCGTTGGCCAGCACTGAGTCCGGTGCCGCTGCTCCATCCAAGCTCGGTACCTCAACAAGGAATGCCACACTTTAAATCGGGAATAATTTCTTTTTACATGGCCTAAATTCACTCTTTACTTCCACAAAACAAAGAGAGAATTTATATTTGAGAAACTAAGTCATGATTTCTTCATCTCCCGTACCGTGAGTTGCTACTTGCAACAATAGGAATAGGAGGGGGCACCGCCCCGCAGGTTTGGCACATTTGTGAAGAATTTGTTTTGGTGAGCGAGCTTGGACTAGGAAAATAATGTTCCCTTCGAGTTGCGACACCTTGATGTCCGCCTTTCCGTTGTTGAAGATGTGAATGCCTGCCTCATCGTCGCGGACAAGTTTAGAAGAGACCCAAAAGAGGCTGCAAGTCCTCCCTCCTTCCCCAAAGCTCTCGAACGAATGACCTGTAAATCTACGAAGGAAATGGAGAGAAGAAATCAAGAAACAACACTCAGGGATATCTTGCCCTTTGCGATGTCAGTATCAACAAAACCTGCAAAGATCGGCTTGTACAGGTTTTTGTTCATAGATGACCTGCACCTAACAAAGAAGCCCAAATCAACGCTAGCTAATTTGTATGGTAAAATGTGTGAGATGATGAATTTAAGGACAAATGAGAATCAGAAGATTCCATTATCTGGTGGGGTCGGAACACATAAGGACCACCAGCTTGATGTTGTTGATATTGCGCGTGACCTTGAACACCCAGAAGAAGATCGACGTTCTCTCCTCCAGCTTGGACGAGGCGAGTACCCATAGGCCAAAGGGGCCCATGCCACCTTGCAAATCCACGCCCCTCACGCTGCAGAACACTGGGTGTCACTGGCCAGCGCTGAGTCTAGTGCCTCTGCTCCCTCCAAGCTCGGTACCTCAAAGCTCACCTCGACATCAACCTGACAGACCAAGTGCATGCACAAGTTAGTTTCTAGAAGGGAACAATATGTTGGTCAAATGTATTTGGGTTAAGCAATCTAATCACATCAGTACAGTTGGAACCAGTGGCGGAGACAGGCCCCAGGTAGCCCGGGCGGCTGCCTGGGGCGTGATAGTTGTTTGCTTCGTTGACTGTAGCGATTATTGTACGTATAGTGCTACAATAAGCTACAGTGAACGAAGGCTGCCTGGGTCGGCCTGGGGCTTGTCTAATTCCTGGCGCCGCTGCTGGTTGGAACCTCTTAGCTAGTGCCTGGTCAGTGTCCTCGCTCCCTCCAGGCTCGGTACCTCAAACTCAAAGCTCACCTCGATGTGCACAAGTTAGTTGGTTACAAAAGTATTTGCATTAATGGGTTGATCCAATACAAAAACAATATGTCCACACGGATTGGAGTCATGGCTCTGGTACCAGTTGTGGGGTTGCGTGCATATAGGGGGGTCACCGCCCCCCTCCTCCCTTCGAGCATAGGAAGAATCCTTTGAAGATTTCTTTTAGCAATCTAATCACATTAGTACAGCTAGAACCTTCAAGGTGTACATGCAAAGCCAAATATGCACATGACGACGAGTCTTATTCCTTTTAGTTAATGGAGCAAATGTATGCCGATAAGTTGAGATTAGCGTACAAGACAAATATAGTGAAATCGCGGAGTAGAAGCGGATGGACTCGAAAAAGAGACGCATGTGATGTTCGTAACCCGATCTTTACATGTTCTTGCCGCTTGACCAATCTGTCCTTGAGACTGACCGGACCTCCTAGCGTCTCGACCTCCTCGGCGGGTCACTGTCTCAGCTGCCTCCCGCTTGGGTCGAGTAAAAAATTCCTAGGATTCGCCTAAAATATCATCCAAATACTTCAATGATCACGGTACAAATGAAAAACTTTGGTTTTTTCTAAACTATACCAGCATATATATAAACGACAATGATATACACAATTCAAAAAACATGACAGTAGTGCATACATGCATGTTACTGTGAAGGTTCCTGTATCAAGTGTCTTCAACTATTACGAGAAAAGAAGGTACTGAATCACGGTGTTGCTATTGTTATTGAGCATACAGAAAGGACAAAATGCAGGTTTCATTTGTAATCTTCACATTTAGTGTCCAACGCGATAGATGAATAGGAAGAGCACCTATATGCCAAAGGCCCACGCCACCTTCCACGACCACACTCCTCCCGCCACACAGCTTCTGGGCGTCATTGGCCAGTGTTGTGTCCAGTGTCTCAACTCGGCTCGGTACCTCAAACTCAAAGCTGACCTTGACGTTAGCTTGACAGACCAAGTGCATGCATAAATTTGTTGGATTCTAATTAATCATGAACCGATCACCACACTTAATGACTGTTGGAGTATTACTTAATAATAAAACTTATAAAAAGGAACAATATGACCACCACCAGAAGTTATGGCTCCGATGATACCAGTGGCGGGCTATGTTCATAGGGGGGGGCACCGCCTCCCCCTCGCTAGTATGGGAAGAATCATTGAAGATTTTTTTGTTGACTTAGATCGAAGAAAATAGTCTTGTTTTGTTACCCCCGACATTGTTGCTCGTCACCATTCACCAATGGGGTCATCAAACATATAGCACTCTGTGTTTGTTAGCCCGGTCAACAATGATGAGTATCTTCTCACGAGATGAAGCAAAGCTGATTTTCTTTGATTGATCCACCCGCCTTGTAAAGCTCGGTATATACACTCACCCCTATAAACACACGCACGCACATCCTACCCCTATGAGCACCTCTCTTCTTTCTTCTATTCGGAAATTTCTTTGCTTCTTAATTTTGTGAGCAATTGCCAACCTATAAATTGTAGGAGTTATTGTTTTATTCTCCACTCTTATATTAGTCTTACTTTTTCTTGTTTCTGTTTTTTTAATTACATCAAAAGCCAAGTCTCTCCTTCGGCAGAAATGTTGTTTCCAAGAGTTTATTTTAGATAATTTTTCATGTGGCAAAAGTTTTCAATTTAAATCACAACTATAGGTTTTCAAATGGAGCAACTGCAAGTTTTCACGTACTACGTAATGTTTTTCTTCTTCCTTCTATATTGACCACATGTAGTTCTTCTGCATGGTTGGAAAGAAAAGTACTACGTATGTACCAAAATATAAGACATTTTAAAAAAATATCTTATGTTTTGATACGGTGGAAGTAGTTCAATGGAGCTTAAGTCTAGTAAAGAAAAAGTTTTAGCTTTCTTTTGTTGTGGGTCTAGGTAGGATTCACTCTTTAATTCCATAAAGCACGATTAAAAAGAAAGAGCAGATCTCTGGCTTCGACAGGGGCTCTCGCATGACCGCTCTCGCGAACTCCCCACCCCCACCCCCACCCACCGCCGACGATGGCCCGCCCACCGCCGCCGCTGCTACCACCCCTATGCCTCGCCAAACCAGATCCACCGGCTCTCCGCCCCCTCAAGGCTCGACGGTGATGTGAATGCCCCTCCCATTCGTATACCAGTCGTTCCCAGGGATGCTGCCGCCGATTGGCTCGGTCTCGTCGGTGACGCTCAGCGCGGCAAGGATGCAGAGGTGGATGGAGCGGGCAATGCGGATCCGCGACGACGCCTTCTCATGGACGCAGTGTGTGAAGGAGTGGAAGGAAGCGGAGATCGAAGCGGAGAGGACCTCATATCCGTTTTCAAAATCTCTCCGTCTGAGGTATGCACAAACCTGCAAAATCCAGGCAGATCAAGAACTGCTGAACCTCGCGAGACGGATCTACTTCGAGGGCAACAGAGCAGAGAAGTCCAGGATGCCGGGCCCAACTACGCCACCGGCAGCCTTTGTGAATTGGGCGAAGCACGAAGCAAGGTGCAGCGACGAGTGCCGCAGAGCGCGTTGGGAGTGTCTGATGGGGCGCCTGCCTTCCTGCCCCCCTCCAGATTCAGAGGAAGTGGATCTGTGGCCATACTTGTCCCCAACACCAGCACTGGACTGAATTGGTTGGAGGCAGCAGATGATGGTGCTCTACTGCAGTGCTTGGGACATGGAGGAGGAGCTGCTCTGAACCAGTCGAAGCCCGATCCCTTGATGAATAGAAGAGACTGTTGTGCGGCGCATGACCACTGCCTTGGCGTGACCGGTCAGGGGCGAAACAGTGCAGCAGCAGACTGTATTTTCTCTGTTGAGGGAGATTGGAGAGATGAGCCCCAAATCATTGAGCGCATGCCTCCAGACTCCTCCAACCACTACGAGAGAAATGAGTGGGGACGGAAGCCCGGGGTCCCCGAATCGATTCGACGAAGAAATCTCGGAGCTCATGCAGAGGATTTCAGACAGAATGAGAATTCCCAGGAGGGGATCAAATTCTATGCAGAAACTGATGACCAGAATCATGGTCTATGCTACGGATCTGGAGATGTCTCTGCTAACTTCAAGCAGAGCAACGCGGCCAGCCGAGGTTGTTGCCTGGGCGCTAGCAGCGAGGGACTCACCGTGGCGAGACAGGAGAATTCGTTGGAGAGCGTTCTGGCGACTCCAACCACAAGAGAGCCATGCACTGGCGGTGAGCATGGTGTCCGCGCTCCAGAGACTGGAACTGCAATGGAGCCGACCATGGGGGAAGAAGCTCTGCTAGTCATGGAATCCTCAGGCTGATTCAGATTCGTGCAGAGGAGAAAACCCGCCAGGTTTCAAAGCAAAAACAAAGCTGACGCAACTGCCAACTCGCCAACCAACTTTCCAGATGCTCAAGGTGACGAGGCCGAGATCTGGTACAGTCATCTGTGGGAGGCTATAAAAGAAAGTGAGATCAGGGATGGAATTAGGGTTCATTTTCCTCTTGCTAGCCACAACAAAGCGACCGCCACCGCCACCGACCAGGGAGCCATGGCGGACGAAGGGAGAGGGCGTGGCCATGCCAGAAATCATGGAGGGAGAGGTGAGATTTCGAGCAACTGGCCGCAAGATCAGCAGCAGATCAGCCAGGGGAGCGGCCTGCCGCCCGAGCAACCGTTCTTTGGATTCGGCTTCCAAGGTCCACCACCACCATGTGCCTTCCCAGGACAGTTCCCTGGACCTTACCCCCCGCAGAAGTGGGGTGGGTCGCAACAGCAGTGGTCCCCCCCCCCCACAACAGATGCAAGGGTAGTCCGGAGGGCAAGGGGGGCCAGGGTGAGGGGCACAACGGAGGCCAACAGCAGGTCATGTCTCAAGTCAAGAATCAGCAAAAGAAAAGCAAAGAGATGAATTAGAGAGCGCTTGCAACCAATCCAGGTTTGATGTCCTATGCATCTGTTACTTTTTACAACTGTGGCGACCCCGGACATCACAAAGACAAGTGTAATAAACCCAAGAACTGCTTTATTTGCAAGATGATCAATCATAAGGTGGATGACTGTCCAGTGAGGAAGAAACCCCACTCTGCAGGAAAATTCGTTGGAAGTGTTGCGCCAGGGCTAGGTTTCTACCACCTGGATGCGCCTGATGTGAATGCTCAACACACAGGCTGGTTGAAAAATGTTGGAATTGTCTTTGTGGAGTGTGGTGAAGTCACAAAACAAGAGCCGACGACAGGGTTTGCAAGCATTTACAAGACAAACTAGCCATGGCCTATCAATGCACTTGATGAATGGTCGTTCCTGGTCAAGTTCCCACCTGAAATAGATGTTGATCAAGTAGCTGGATACCCCTGCTTTGGGCTGACAAAAGAGAATACCATAGTGAAGGTGGAAGTGTGGCTAGGTGAAGTAAATGCAGAGGATGAACTGCAAGAAGTCTGGCTCAAACTAAGGAAGCTTAAACCGAAGTGGTATGTGTAACACCCCTGTGTAATAAGCACTGTGATCATTTGCTAATAATGCCAAGTCATCCTCATTTGCAATGCTTAATCACAGTGGTTAACTCTTGCAATTCAAAATTCTCTTTGAAACTCAATTCAAATTCAACTGAAAATAAAGTTGTTCAAAAGTTGCTGCAAAAATGTTCATCTGCTAGCAAATATTCCATGACATTTATTTGTTAAGGAACACAACATCACTCTTGAGCAAACATGAGCATTAGCAATTATAACAGCACCATTTCAGCATTTTTAAAATGCTAATTCATTATGAATATTCCAAATGAAGTCCACCGGCCTCCAAAATATTTGTGGCAGTGCCAGATATTGTTAGGGAGTTATGTGACTTGGTTTCACATTTTTCAGAATAAATATGGATGCCCAAACAATTCTTTTTCCCTCTCTGTTAAATAAGTAAAAGAAAACAGAAATAGAAATGAGATAAAAGAGAAAGGTCAGAAGGCCACTTACCTGGCACTGGGCCACGAGGCCCAGCCCAACTAACCTGCTTCCTCCCCGTGTCATCGTCCCCGTGGACGAGCGCGCTCGCCGGTCGCTGGTCGACATGGCGCCGCTACAGCACCACCGAGAGGATAAGAGGGAGCCCCTCGACCTTCCCTTCATCCCTATCCACTCTCCCTCCCTCTCCTTTACTCTCTCCCTCTTCCTCGAGCTCGCCCGTTCCCCTCTCTCTCTGTCCCGAACCCGTCGCCGCCGCACTATGTCGTCCCCGCGGCCACCAAGGGCCTCGTGGCCGCTGCATCTGTCCATCCGCTCTGCCGCGTTCTGCCTCGATGTCCGGTGCCATCCCTAGGAGCCGGAAGGCCCCGCAGCACCGAGCCCCTTCGCCTGTATCTCCGGCGACCGCGGCAACCCCGGCGACCTCCATCGACCATCCTGCTGCTACTAAACCCATCAAGGGCCATCGTGAGCCGCACCGTAAGCTTCCGCTTCTCCTTCTTCCTCCGGTTCGCTCTCTCCCGAGCCGTAGCTAGCCGCCCGCAACGCCGGCGCCATTGCCGAGCTCTGTTTTCGCCACCACCCTCGCCGCGCTCGCGCTAGCCATCACCGTGCCCATCCGAGCCCTCTACCGTGCTCCTGGGGAACCCAGGCAGCACGTGAGCGATTTAGCTCGACTCGGACGAGTCTCTGAGCTCGTCCCTGAGATTGCCGTGTTTCGGCCTCCGCCTCTTCTCGACGCCGGCAACAATTCCGGCCGTTCCACGGGCAGCCGCCGCCACCATTGGATGCGCGCGAGTCTCACGAGTCCGTAGATGCAAACCGCGTCATGAAAGACCCACCATAGCCGAATTCTGAGCTTCGCCGGCGCTCGGCCGCCGTGAGGAGCTTGCCGGAGCAGCTCCGGCGCTGGTGTCCGACGTCACCATGTGGGGCCCGCCCAGAGTCACTGCTAGTGGGCCCCCGCACCTCAACTGACCGCGTTGACTCCGGTCAGCACGCGCAGTGTTCACCATTGACCCTGACAGGTGGGTCCCCCATGTCAGCAGCTTAATTAGTGACTAATTACACTTAGCCTAATTACCCACTAATTAGCTCAGTCACTGACAGTAGGACCCACCCTCTAATTAACCTCTGTTAAATTCAAAACACTGATTAACACTGCTGAGACAATGACATGTGGGGCCCTTCCACTGTTCCAGTGGATAAGATTGACCCAGTCAGCTGCTGAGTCAGCAGGATGGCCCACATGTCAGCCTCTGCTGACTGGATCTTTGACCCAGTCAATGGGCCCACTGGTCAGCCTCTGTGCTGGTCAGCTGGGTACAAAACTGGGTACACATAGCAATTTCTTCTATTGTTTAAATTCGAATTTAGTAATTAGAATAATTCCAGAAAATGATTTAAACTTCAGAAAATCATAGAAAAATAACCGTAGCTCGGATCAAAAAACTTTCTACATGAAAGTTGCTCAGAACGACAAGACGAATCCAACCGTGCCATCTGTTTCCATGTCGGGACTCTTTACGGAGGTGAACCCATAACTTTTTGCCCGTTTCCGTTAGGTGAATAGTGCATATACACCGGTTAATAATTCCAACTTAAATCCTAAAATAACTAATATGACTTAGACATGCTTTTGGACAACCCTGCACTGCATGTTAGCATAGCAAGCTCTATGTTACTTTGTCTACCTTGTATTTATCTGTTTCCTCCCACTTTTCTCTCTCGATAGAGCCCGGTACCGACGTAGACCCCAAGACCGACGCAGCTCCGGAGATCGACGACCCCTGACGACCTTGCCTTTGCCGCCGAGCAACCAGGCAAGCCCCCCCTTTGATCATCCTGATATCGCCTATTCTATTTTCTCATGCCTGCATTAGATTTTGCTACTGTAATTGATTGCTCCTATTCTGTTGCATAGCCTGATTTTGTAACTACTGTTGATACATGCCTGATATCCAAACTGCTTAGTATAGGCTGGCTAGAGACCCACCAGTGACCCCCACTTGTCCCAACTGCCCTGCTGGATTATCAGAAGACCCGATCAACGGGATCGAAGACCAGGCCCCGGCACCGCACTTCACCCCCTTAGTTGTACGACACTACTGGGTTACTATCGAGTGCCGAGGGTGATACCTCGTTAGCACTTCTGATGTTAACCTTGTAGGTTAGTTCATCGGTTGTGGTCCTCGAGGGTGATTCCTCCTTCTCCACTCCCGATAACGACACTGTCATGCAACTCCTCAAGAGTGGACCTCGAGGGTGATTCCTCCTTCGTTCACCTTGACGATAACATCAGGTGGAATTCCATCGAGGGTGATTCCTCAGGGTTCCCCTTGGTGTTAGACACACGGTTACTATGGTTACTATGACTTTACAACTGATACTTGGAAAGGCGGGTCGACCCTGAGGGGTACCCGCGAATGATGGGATGTCGGGTTGACCTGGAGGTTACCCGTGAGATGAATACGAGGTGCGGCCGGGCATTCTTAGCCCTTGCAGCAAGTCCTCGAGACGGGGCGACGGGGTCACATCGATCGTGAGTCTCTTCTCGTTACCGCAAGCCCCTAATCCACTAACGATTTGGATATTTGATCCGAGCAGGCCTCTGGCCTGATAGCACTAACCATCACGTGGGAACAGTTATGGGCACTCTGCATCGTAG
Source organism: Thinopyrum elongatum (assembly GCA_011799875.1). Taxonomy (NCBI): domain Eukaryota; kingdom Viridiplantae; phylum Streptophyta; class Magnoliopsida; order Poales; family Poaceae; genus Thinopyrum; species Thinopyrum elongatum. The sequence continues at coordinate 422,678,604 of CM022301.1, forward strand.
CATCAACCGAAAGCTCTATCAGACGTCCAGTTCAGCATTGCGGCACGGCTGGGCCGGCGCCATCCATGTATAGAGGTGGTACCGAGATTTGCCCTGCTCGCAACGACCCGGAGTGCACAGGGCGATGGCCCAAGACCCCTGAGCGCTTAGGAGGTAGACCGGCGGGGACCTCTCTGCTGAGCTGTAGGTAGGGCTGTGGTGTGTCATTTGGCCGAGGCCGGGCATGACCTAGGAAAGTGTGTCCGACCGGAGTTAAGCGAGCGTGGTGGGTAAGTTGGTGCACCCCTGCAGGGAAGAAAACATCTATCGATAGCCGGTCCTACGGTAAAGGACACTCGGAGTTGTATCCCGATCGATACAACTAGAACTTGAGATGATACCTGGATATGTGGCTCCGGGATCGCTTTCTCGCAGGGAGTCGAGGAAGGACCTCTGGGCGAGACTGTTACTTGACACAACCACTACTATATTATATTGTACTGATCTACTCTCTTCTATTGCTGCAAGAACACTGAAGATGCTAGTCTTTGATAGGACTAGGCCTTCTCTCTATTCTGGCATTTCTGCAGCCCAGTCCACATATACAGCCTCCCTTTTGATAATGATGCATATGTAGTGTAGATCCTTGCTTGCTGAGTACTTCGGATGAGTACTCACGGTTGCTTTGCTTTCTTTTTCCCCCATATCCATTTGATGCAACCAGATGACGGAGTCCCTGAGACAGCTACCCCCGCCGACAACTGCTACTACTACCACCTCGAGAGTGGTTACTACTACGAGCTGGCCGATGACCAGGAGTAGGTTCGGAGGGTCCCAGGCAGGAGGCCTACGCCTTTCGATCGTAGTGTTTTATTTTGCCCCGCCTTTCTAAAGGCCTTTCTGTTTCTCTTTTATATCTGTACTCAGATATCTGATGCTTTCGCTGACGCTTGTATGCCATCGAGCTATGTATTCGAGCCCTCGAGGCCTTGGATTGTAATATAAAGCTTGTATGCCTTTATTTATGTTTTAGAGTTGTGTTGTGATATCTTCAAGTGAGTCCTTAGGCTTGATCGTGTGCAATTGCGTGTATGGTTAGTGCACGATTGAGCCGGGGGCGTCACAATGTGAATGGTCACTCCTTGACCAGATCACATCCATCTTTGGAGTGCTGCTAGATGTTGACTGGCAACATAATTTTCAGAGTTTCTATGAGACAATCAGGGTCAAGATAGCTTGCAAAGACCATAACAAGATCCCAAAGGAGAGAGTGTTTGGGATTCATGGGAAGTTGTATAGGATTCAAGTGGAGGTGGAACCACCAAATGCTGAAGTGGAGTAGATGAGGCAGGAACAACCTTCCACTGGTCTGCACCCTGGAGGAGCTGACAAGACAACCAACAACAAAATAAGTGATGATGTTACCTCTAACAAAAATTCAAAAAGCTCTGAGAATGGCTCTAGAACAGTCTCTGGTGGAGGGAACACCTCAAAAAAGACCTCCCAGAATCTCTGCCAGGATAGCATGGAACCACCCACCCCAACTACCCTCCTGAAAGATAAAATGCCAGATTCTCTGCAACATGCTAGGGGGAGTGCACTCCATCTCCTCCTAAATGATGAAGAACTAGATGATGGCTTCAGCCTGCTGAGAGAAATGAAAAATTGGGATGATGATGGGATTAGCACTGAAGATGAAGGGGGTGAGCTGCTAGAGGATAACCTACAACTGCCTGAAACCACTGCAGAGAATGAAGCTGACAACAGCCATCTGCGGTATGAAGAGGAATTTCCTCCAATCCAAAACCAGGGTGCTAACAGGACAAAAAAATGGGGTCCCATCCAAGCCCCAAGAATGAGCGCCAGGATTGTTGGAGACACTAGGACTATTCTTCAGAAAGCTCAGCAGTTCAAGGACACATAGGACATGGGAGACCGCAAAGACTATGGTAAGAAAAACACCCCTTTCTCACTCTTCAATAATCCTAATTTCCTTTCAGTAGTAGAAAAAATTGGTGATGTAGATATAGATGTAGAAGTAGAGATAAATGCAGCAAAAAATAAAGTGTGTGCTAACGTGGTAGCCTACAGTAATACTACTGCAGCTGACACTCTGATTTCTGGCAGAACTATGGGTTCTGAGGCAGATTTCATTACTCCCACTAGGGATAACATTAGTAATACTTCAAAGGCTAGCTCTAGTGAACTTTGGTATCTGGTCTGCAGAAACAAAAGGGGCAAGCACCCCAGCACTAGGCTGTTAAACATGAATGCCCTGTTCTGGAATGTTAGAGGGATTGCTGCCCCTGGTAGAAGGTCTCTCATCATTGATACCATGGACAAAACACATGCTTCTATTGTTGGCTTCCAAGAGACTAAAAAAGAGGAATTTGCTGACTCCTTTTTGAAATCTCTAATAGGTAATAGAAACTCCTCCTGGCACCACTTGCCAGCCCAGGGCTCTGCTGGAGGCATCCTGATGGGAGTAGATGTGGACATTTTTTAGGTCCTCTCTTGGTCAGGCCTAGAGTCCTCAGTTAGTTGTGTCATGAAAATGAGAGATGGTGAGACACCCTTTAAGGTTATTACTGTCTACGGATCTCCTTATGAGGAGGGAAAGGAAAATTTCATTTCTGAGATTCATTCCTTGTTTATGGAAAACCCTCTTCCCACCCTGATAGGGGGAGATTTTAATTTGGTGAGATATGCAAAAGATAAGAGTAATGGTAATATTAATCACAAGTGGAGTGACAGTTTTAATACTTGGATTGAGATCTGGAGTTTGTTAGAGATCAAATTATCCAGTAGGAAATTCACCTGGGCTAACAACCAGGTTGATTTAATTATGTCCACTATAGATAGGTTGTTTTGCAATACTGAGATGGACAAAATCTTCCCTCTAGCAGCTTGTAGAGCTCTGCCTAGATGTGGAAGTGACCATGTTCCTATGATCTGGGAATCTGGTCTAAACCAAACCCCTAGAAGTAGCAGCTATAAAATGGAGAAATGGTGGCTCCTGAGAGAAGACTTCTCTAATTTAGTGACTAAAATATGGAGTGAAGCTACCCAGGCTTCCTCTCACATAGAGAGCTGGCAAGTTAAAATTAGAAAGCTCAGAAAAGTCACTAAAGGGTGGAGCTCTAATGAGGAGGCCCAACTTAGGAGATACAAAAAAATCCTTTTGGAGGAGTATGATAAGCTAGATATTAAATCTAAAACCTTGACCCTCTCTGAAACTGAATTCTCTAGGCTAAGATTTGTCCATTCTGAACTTCAAAAAAATTGGTTGCACGAGGAAGTCAAGGCAAAGCAAAGGTCCAGGGATAGAGAAATTAAGGAGGGGGCAGGAACACTGCTTATTTTAATGCAGTGGCTAATCAGAGAAGGAGAAAAACTGTCATTCACTCTGGATGGCCCAGAGGGTCCTGTCACTAATAGTAAAGAGATGTTAGAGATAGCTAGTGACTTTTATAAGAATCTGTCCAAAAAAGAGGATAGAAATGGCTTTAGAATGAATCTTGATTTTTTTCTCTGATGAGGAAAAGGTAACTCCTGAAGAGAATGGGGTATTAGAAGCTCCTTTCTCTGAAGAAGAGGTCAAGAAAGCTGTCTTTGACTCTTATTCTGATGGAGCACCAGGCCCAGATGGAATCCCTTTCTTTTTTATCAGCATTTTTGGGATCTGGTGAAAAAAGACCAGATGGATATGTTTGCAGATCTCCATATAATGGAGATTTTGCCATCCACGGGTTGAACTTTGCCATGTTGACTTTGATCCCAAAAGAGGCAAATGCATCTTCTATGAAGAAGTTTAGACCTATCAGCCTATTAAACTGGAGTTTTAAGATTTTCACTAAAGTTCTTACTAATAGATTATCCAAAATCTTGCAAAGGCTTGTGGCTAGTAACCAATCTGCTTTCCTGAAGGGCAGATATATCCTTGAAAGTGTAGTCACTACCCATGAGGTGCTGCACTCTATTCATTCTAGCAAGAGACAGGGCCTGGTCCTTAAATTAGATTATGAGAAGGCCTTTGACAAGGTTAACCTAGAATTCCTTGAAGAACTCCTCAAATTTAGAGGATTTGGGGGGAAATGGACCCACTGGATCAGACAAATTACTCATGGAGGGTCAGTTGGTGTCAAGATAAACAACAGTGAGAGTGATTTCTTTCTCACTGGAAAAGGCCTCAGAGAAGGAGACCCAATATCCCCACTGTTGTTTAACCTAGTAGTAGATGCCCTTATTAGAATGCTGATAAAAGTTGCAAACCATGAAATGATTGAGGGGCTCTGCCCTGAAGTCTACCCTAGAGGAATCATTTGCTTCCAATATGCAGATGACACTATATTGTTTCTGGATAAAAATATAGAACATGCTGCTAACCTTAAGTTGGTCCTAAACTGCTTTGAGCAGGTGTCTGGGATGAGGATTAACTATAACAAGAGTGAGTTGATCCCCATTAACATTAATGAGGGAGAGGTTGCTAGCTTCATAGAAGTGTTGGGATGCACTGAAGGTGCCTTCCCCGTTAAATATCTGGGAATCCCTCTCCACTATGAAAAGCTTAGAAGGGAAGATATACAACCTCTTATAGACAAAATCATGAAGAGAATTGCTGGTTGGAGAGGGAAGCTACTCTCCTACAAAGGCAGATTGATCCTCATCCAAGCATGCTTAGCTAGTATCCCAATTTATTTGCTCTCCTTCTTTAAATTTCCTAAATGGTCCATTGACTTGATCAACTCCCAAATGGCTAACTGCTGATGTCTACTACGCAACCTTCTTCTTGTAGACTCGTGTTGGGCCTCCAAGCGCATAGTTTTGTAGGACAGTAGCAAATTTCCCTCAAGTGGATGACCTAAGGTTTATCAATCCGTGGGAGGCGTAGGATGAAGATGGTCTCTCTCAAACAACCCTGCAACCAAATAACAAAGAGTCTCTTGTGTCCCCAACACACCCAATACAATGGTAAATTGTATAGGTGCACTAGTTCGGTGAAGAAAAGGTGATACAAGTGTAATATGGATGGTAGATATAGGTTTTCGTAATCTGAAAATATAAAAACAGCAAGGTAGCAAGTAACAAAAATGAGTAAAAACAGTATTGCAATGCTTGGAAACAAGGCCTAGGGTTCATACTTTCACTAGTGCAAGTTCTCTCAACAATGATAATATAATCGGATCATATAACAATCCCTCAACATGCAACAAAGAATCACTCCAAAGTTCCTATCGGAGAACGTAGGACGAAAACGTGCATCAACCCCTATGCATAGATTAACCCAATGTCACCTCGGGAATCCGTGAGTTGAGTGCCAAAACATACATCAAGTGAATCAATAGAACATCACATTGTCACCACAGATATCCCATCGCAAGACATACATCAAGTGTTCTCAAATCCAATACTCAATCCAACATAACGAAACCTCAAAGAGCAAGACTCAATTCATCACAACAAGAGATAGAGAGGGAAGAAACACCATATGATCCAACTATAATAACAAAGCTCGCGGTACATCAAGATCGTGCCAAATCAAGAACACGAGAGAGGGAGAGAGAGAGATCAAACACATAGCTACTGGTACATACCCTCAGCCCCGAGGGTGAACTACTCCCTCCTCGTCATGGAGACCGCCGGGATGATTAAGATGGCCACCGATGATGGTTTCCCCCTCCGGCAGGGTGCCAGAACGGGCTCCCGATTGGTTTTTGGTGCCTACAAAGGCTTGCGGCGGTGGAACTCCCGATCTAGGTTTATTTCTAGAGTTTTCTCTATTTATAGGAGTTTTTGGCGTCGGGGACAAGTCAAGGGGGTCCACGAGGTGGCGGCAAGGCAGGGGGCGCGCCCTAGGGGGGGCGCGCCCCCCACCCTTGTGGTTGCCTCGGGACTCCTCTCTGGTATCTTTTTGCTCCAGTATTTTTTATATTTTCCAAAAATATTCTCCGTAAATTTTCAGCTCATTCCGAGAACTTTTATTTCTGCACAAAAAATGACACCACGGTAGTTCTGCTGAAAACAGCGTCAGTCCGGGTTAGTTCTAATAAAATCATACCAAAACCATATAAAATTGTTGTAAACATGGCATGAATACTTCATAAATTATAGATACGTTGGAGACGTATCAGCATCCCCAAGCTTAATTCCTGCTCGTCCTCGAATAGGTAAATGATAAAAGAAATAATTTATGAAGTGTGAATGCTAGCAAGTGCACAAGTTTGATCAATAATAATTTCAACCACTTTTTCTAGCATCATTATATATCATAACAGTAGCTCATATCATAAAACTTCTCATGATCAAGTAGCAAGCTATTCACATGTTAAAGCATAGACCATAAACTTTCTTGAAAACTAACAAACTATGTTCTCAGTCATCAAACAATTGCAATTCATCTTATTTTCAGGAAGGGTCTATGTAAGAGCTTTGATTTAGCAAATCCCACATACTCAACTATCATATAGTCTTCCATGATTGCTACCACTCAAAGCATATTTTTAGAACAAATAGCATCCATCGAACACAGAGAAAGATAGGGGCTTAGTGTTTCGCCTCCCAACTTATTTATCATATAGATAATTGTCAACAATAATAATTCATGATCAAATATATTTGAATGGCCATATATGCTTAGATCTTTCCCCATCACATGATGCTTGCCAACTAAAGAGTAGGTTGGAATGAGAAGGAATACTACTGACTCTTGCATAAAAGTAAAAGATAGGCCCTTCGCAGAGGGAAGCAGGGATTTGCAGAGGTGCCAGAGGTCGAAGCTTTTAAAACAGAGATGAACATAATTTTGAGAGGTATGCTTTCATTGTCAACATAACAACCAAGAGTTCTCACTATCTTCCATGCTAGATACATTATAGGCGGTTCCCAAACAGAATGGTAAACTTTTTACTCCACCTCCACCAACAATCACACTCCACGGCTAGTCCAAAACAACGGGTACCGTCCATACCAACAGCAGTCCTGGGGGAGTTTTGTTTGATATTATATTTTGATTTGACTTTGAGCACGGGACTGGGCATCCCGATTACCAGCCACTTTCTCGTGAATGACAAGTGAATCAACACTCATCGTGAGAATAACCCACCTAGCATGGAAGATACTGACAGCCCCTAGTCGCTACATGAGCGATTCGGACATACAAAACAGATTATTATTTGAAGGTTTAGAGTTTGGCACATGCAAATTTACTTGGAATGGCAGGTAAATACCGCATATAGGTAGATATGGTGGACACTCATGGAAGAAACTTGGTTCAAGGATTTTGGATGCACAAACAGTATTCCCGCTTGGTACAGAAATTTTGTCTAGCAAAAGATTCTAAATAGCAAGCACCACATGTTGGAGGATCCATAACAATATAATTTCTATACAAATATACCCAAACATAACTCATTATGTTGTCTTCCTTGTCCAACTTCAACTAATTTGATCAAGTTTGAAAATAATTAATGGGGCTCATAATCATAGAAGATGTCCAAGATAGTATATTTATATGTGAAATCTCTCTTCCTTCAATATTCTTTCATGAACTGTTCAAGTGACCAATACTATGTTTGCTAACTTTCAATAAATTTACCACCTCTACTTCTTATATGTGAAGTCATTACTCCCCATGGTATAAGCATATGAAGCATATATAATTTCAGATTTATGATATTCAATTCATTCAACCATTTACTCATAGGATATAAGTGAAGCACGAGAGTAAATGACAAACTACTCCCAAAAATCTAAGTGAAGATCAATGAGTAGTCGAATAATTATGTAACTATGTGAAGAGTCTCTAACATTTAAGAATTTCAGATCTTGGGATATTATTCAAACAGCTAGCAAATCCTAGTAAAATAAAATGACGCTCCAAGCAAAACACATATCATGTGGTGAATAAAAATATAGCTCCAAGTAAGGTTACCGATGAACGAAGACGAAAGAGGGGATGCCATCCGGGGCATCCCCAAGCTTAGGCTCTTGGTTGTCCTTGAATATTACCTTGGGGTGCCTTGGGCATCCCCAAGCTTAGGCTCTTGCCACTCCTTATTCCGTAGTCCATCAAAACTTTACCCAAAACTTGAAAACTTCACAACACAAAACTCAACAGAAAACTCGTAAGCTCCGTTAATATAGTAAAACAAACCACCACTTTAGGTGCTGTTATGAACTCATTCTAAATTCATATTTGCATTATATCTACTGTAGTACAACTTCTCTATGGTTCATACCTCCCGATACTACCCATAGATTCATCAAAATAAGAGAACAAAGCATAGAAAACAGAATCTGTCAAAAACAGAACAGTCTGCAAAGATCTGAATATTAATCATACTTATGTAACTCCAACAATTCTGAAAAATTAGGAAAACGTATGAAATTTATACGTAAATCTTTTGTAAAAAATTCAGAACTTTTAGTCACTTATGTGAATTTTAAAAATTCTTCTATTGGACGCAAAAGTTTCTGTTTTTGCACAGAATCAAGTCAACTATCATCCACACTATCCCAAAGGCTTTACTTGGCACTTTATTGAAACAAAAGCTATAAAACATGATTACTACAGTATCTTAATCATGTGAACACACAAAAACATTAAGGGTAAATGTTGGGTTGTCTCCCAACAAGCGCTTTTCTTTAATGCCTTTTTAGCTAGGCATGATGATTTCACTGATGCTCACATAGAAGATAAGAATTGAAACACAAAGAGAGCATCATGAAGAATATGACTAGCACATTTAATTCTAACCTATGCATAGGGATTTTGTGAGCAAACAACTTATGGGAACAAGAATCAACTAGCATAGGAAGGCAAAACAAGTATAACTTCAAAATTCTCAACACATACAGAAGAAACTTGATATTATTGCAATTCCTACAAGTATATATTCCTCCCTCATAATAATTTTCAGTAGCATCATGAATGAATTCAACAATATAACTATCACATAAAGCATTCTTTTCATGATCCACAAGCATACAAATTTTACTACTCTCCACATAAGCAAATTTCTTCTTATTCGGAACAGTGGGAGTATCATATGAAACTTGAATACTATAAATTATTTCCACATTAAAAGAGTAATGTTCAGTAAAAGGATATTCAAAATTATGACAATAATTATCACTACTTTTTATAACATAAGTATCATCACAATAATCATCATAAGTAGCAACTTTGTTCTCATCATAGTCAATTGAAACCTCTTCCGAAATAGTGGAATCATTACTAAATAAAGTCATGACCTCTCCAAATCCACTTTTACAATTATAATAAGATTCAACACCCTCCAAAATAGTGGGATAATTATCTAAAGTTGACACTCTTCCAAACCCACTTTCATAAATATTGCAATCATCATAAATAGGAGGCATGCAATCATCATAGAAAATTTGCTCATCCAAAGTAGAGGGACTAAAAAGATCATCTTCATCAAACATAGCATCCCCAAGCTTGGGACAAACATTAATTGCAGCAAATAAATTCTCAAACATGTCATTCTCATCAAACATAGCATCCCCAAGCTTGTGCCTTTGCATATCATAAGCATAATCACTCTCATCATTAATAGTATGAATAGCACCAATAGTATAGCAATTATTATCATCACAACTTTCTAAGTTGGTGCCAAAAAGATTTTCAAGATTATAAATAGTATCATTCTTTTCCCAATCATGATCACCACAATGAGTAATAGGCATAACAATAATAGGAGCAACATCATTTGGAAGGGATACCTTTTTACCTTTGCTTCTCCGTCTTTCCTTTTTCTTCTCCACTTCATGTGTGGGTTTAATCACCTTTTTGGAGCTCCTTACTGATGAGATTGGTTGAACAAAAAGCTCCTCCTCGTTACCTGATTCATTATAAGAAAAAATAGGAGGATATTGGGAAACCTCTTCCCCTTCATTAGTATTCTCTTCATCTTCTATTTGTTTTCTTGTCTTTAAGTAATTGGCAATGTAAGGATTCTCAATGCAATTTACCGCACAATACATATAAATTTTCTCTAGATCAAAATCAAGAAATCTCTTAAGGTTATATTATGGAATATCCTTAGTTATACGTTTCATTTCTTCATATCCCAGAAGCAAACTAAGTTCATTATGATGCACAAGGGAAATCAAGCCATCATAATTTTTGGACACGATTCGATCATGAAACAATTTGCATTGGAGTTTTAAATGACCACGTTCATTGCAAAGTTCAGAAGGACGGCGAGAAAAATTAAATCTTTCAGCACAAACATCTAGCCTCTCTTGCAACCATTTAGTTTCTAAATACTTATGCCTCTTGCAAAATCTATCTTCCCTTTTTGGTATGTAATTGCAAACTCTATGCACTCCACAAAAATTGACATGCTTATAAGAAACATTTTTATCATGACTAGTGAAATCATCATTAGTACTATGGATATTCAAAGAATTCATACTAACAACATTGCAATCATGCTCATCATTCAAAGATTTTATGCCAAACATTTTATGAGCTTCTTCTTCTAACACTTGAGCACAATTTTCCTTTCCATCATTTTCACGAAAGACATTAAAAAGCTGAAGCATATGAGGTAACCTCAATTCCATTTTTTTTAGTTTTCTTTTATAAACTAAACTAGTGATAAAACAAGAAACTAAAAGATTTGACTGCAAGATCTAAAGATATACCTTCAAGCACTAACCTCCCCGGCAACGGCGCCAGAAAAGAGCTTGACGTCTACTACGCAACCTTCTTCTTGTAGACTCGTGTTGGGCCTCCAAGCGCAGAGTTTTGTAGGACAGTAGCAAATTTCCCTCAAGTGGATGACCTAAGGTTTATCAATCCATGGGAGGCGTAGGATGAAGATGGTCTCTCTCAAACAACCCTACAACCAAATAACAAAGAGTCTCTTATGTCCCCAACACACCCAATACAATGGTAAATTGTATAGGTGCACTAGTTCGGCGAAGAGATGGTGATACAAGTATAATATGGATGGTAGATATAGGTTTTTGTAATCTGAAAATATAAAAACAGCAAGGTAGCAAGTAACAAAACTGAGTAAAAATGATATTGCAATTCTTGGAAACAAGGCCTAGGGTTCATACTTTCACTAGTGCAAGTTCTCTCAACAAAGATAACATAATCGGATCATATAACAATCCCTCAACGTGGAACAAAGAATCACTCCAAAGTTCCTATCGGAGAACGTAGGACGAAAACATGCATCAACCCCTATGCATAGATTACCCCAATGTCACCTCGGGAATCCGCGAGTTGAGTGCCAAAACATACATCAAGTGAATCAATAGAACATCCCATTGTCACCACAGATATCCCATCGCAATACATACATCAAGTGTTCTCAAATCCAATACTCAATCCAACATAACGAAACCTCAAAGAGCAAGACTCAATTCATCACAACAAGAGATAGAGAGGGAAGAAACACCATATGATCCAACTATAATAACAAAGCTCGCGGTACATAAAGATCATGCCAAATCAAGAACACGAGAGAGAGAGAGAGAGAGAGAGATCAAATACATAGCTACTGGTACATACCCTCAGCCCCGAGGGTGAACTACTCCCTCCTCGTCATGGAGACCACCGGGATGATGAAGATGGCCACCGGTGATGGTTTCCCCCTCCGGCAGGGTGCCAGAACGGGCCCCTGATTGGTTTTTCATGGCTACAGAGGCTTGCGGCGGCGGAACTCCCGATCTAGGTTTATTTCTGGAGTTTTCTCTATTTATAGGAGTTTTTGGCGTCAGGGGTCGCGCCCCCACCCTTGTGGTTGCCTCGGGACTCCTCTCTGGTATCTTTTCTCCAGTATTTTTTATATTTTCCAAAAATATTCTCTGTAAATTTTTAGCTCATTCCGAGAACTTTTATTTCTGCACAAAAAATGACACCATGGTAGTTCTGCTGAAAACAGCGTCAGTCCGGGTTAGTTCTAATAAAATGATACCAAAACCATATAAAATTATTGTAAACATGGCATGAATACTTCATAAATTATAGATACATTGGAGACGTATCAACTGCCTATGGAATGATTTTGAAGGGCACAGAAAACTTCATCTAGCTAGCTGGAAAAATGTCTGTATGAAAAAAGAATTTGGAGGTCTAGGAATACCAAACCTCCAGGATGTAAATCTGTGTTTGCTAGGATCTTGGGTCAAGAGGTACTATGAGGAAGGGACTAAACCTTGGAAATCTATAATAGACCACAAATATATGATGGGGAAACCCAATCTGTTTGCTGTCAACCCCAACCCAAACTCCTCCAGATTCTGGAAAGGGTTCCAATCTATCATCCAAACCCTCAAGTTTGGATATAGATGGAAAGTTGGGAGTGGAGAAAAGATTAGATTCTGGAAAGACACCTGGTTTGGAACATCCCCACTAGTTGTTCAGTTCTAGTCTATCTATATTGTTTGCAATGAGCAAACTAAAAGCATCAAAGAGGTGTGGGATGGAGAGACCCTCAAACTGACTTTTAGGATGAATTTTGATAGCAAGCTCATGGAGCAATGGTACCAGCTAGTAGAGGTTGCTGGGAGTATTGCTCTCAATGATGACACAGACTCTTTGATTTGGCAGCTGGAGAATAAAGGGGTCTACTCCTCCAGCTCCCTGTATCATGTGATTAATTTTAGAGGGGTGCAACCAGTTTTCATCCTTTCTATGTGGAAACTCTATGTACCCTCAAAAATTCATGTGTTTTTATGGTTGTTCTCTGCTGACAAGTTGATGACCAGAGATAATCTGAGGAAAAGACACATTATAAAGCCTCTTGACTGTGTCTTTTGCTCTGATGAAGAGACTAATTTCCATTAGTTTTTTGACTGCACAGTAGCAAAAAAACATCTGGTCTTTCGTGGGTAGTCACTTTAAGATCCATATAGGATCAGACTTTGAATCTGTTGCTAGATTTTGGATCTCTAATAAGAAGAATTCGGCTTTAAATACCATTAGTTCTGCAGTCCTATGGTGTTTGTGGAAATATAGGAACTCTATGATTTTTAACAACACCATTTGGACTTCTATTACCCAGGTATGGAGGCTGATCCTCAGAACTCTCAAATTCTGGGCGATCCTGTCTTCGGAGAGTGGCAAGGCAAGATTGGAGGAATTCCTGACAGCGTTAGCAGCCTTCTCCCAGCAACCGCTGTGGATAATGGGTGGCTGACGTTGAAAAATATCACCAGAGATGGAGTGGTGGACCACTGGAACAAACTCAAGATCTCGGAGGATGGCTGGAACTTCCAATACCCGAAGAAGAAGAATGATCCAAGGAACAAAGGCGTGGTAAGCAGCCCGGTTTCGACCCTAGCTGTCTGCTAGTCACCTCAAGCTACAGCAGCACCGCCGTTCAAGTTCAGGAAATCCAGTGAGATGGCAGTGGAGCCAGCTTCAGAAATCTCTGTCTGAGCACATCTCGCTCTTGATTCGGGCCTGCGCGCCAAAAAATGAGATGAACTTAGTTTCCCTTTTCTTTAGTGTTTTATTTTCCTTCCTAAACTGCTCCTCTTAGTGAGCTGCTGTATGAACAAGGATGGTGCGTGGTTTCATTCGCGTAATGGAACCGGGGAGAGGCCTCCCTTTCCATCTAAAAAATTCCATAAAGCACGGGGAGAATTTTATTTTTGAAAATGAGGGAGCATCTCTGGATTATAAACAGAGAGACGATGATTAGCAAGGGTCACAACTCACTTTTCGTGACAATTACAGAGAAGCCCAAGGATGCATTTCTTTATCTTCCCACCGTGCTTCCATGCGGACCATGCGGTTTTTCCTACACTAATCACATGCTAGTCATCACATTGTACACTGATCATGATGAACCGTGCTTTTTTTTCCCTGCACACTCAACAGGATGGAACTGTACTGTAAAAGAACTGCATGTTGAAATATATTGCCCACCTCAAAAGGATGGAACTGTACTGTAAAAGAATTGCATGTTGAAATATATTGCCCGCCTCTCTCCGTCAGTTCAGACTTTTGGATAAGTTAGCAAGAGCATGAATCAATATTACACATACAAGTGAATGCATGCATGTTCCATTGGCAAGACATCACACAGAACAACCATCAAAGCTACCAAAAAAACACCTCATAATGAACAAATGGAATCTGTCCTACAAATACAATACCCATAGCTACAACAGGTACACCAGCAAACCAGATAGGAGTTGACCACACGGTGAAAATTACCATATATTATACAAGCAAGAGTAATGTGGCACTAATGACTACTGCTAATCACCCACCTAATAAGAGACGGCCAATGAACAAATCTGCAACAGGTCTCACTGGGTTGCTCATTACCGTCACTCGAGCAAAATAAAATAAAATTACTCTAGTTGTATATGCTTCCCGGGTTGATAAAAGCCGCCATTGTCATTGCTTGAGAAAGAGCTCTAGGTAAATGTCTTTGCGATGGACGAGGTGGTGACCAGGCCCGCGAGCAGACCGATGAAGGTGCCGCTGTTGTAAGTGCTGGACTCTGTCTGCACGGCATTGTCGCGCAAGTCCACGAAAGAGTCATTCTGAAATGGCCCGCCCACAACGGCTCCCATGGCGACATTCGGGTTCGGGCTGGACGAATGGAGGTACTCGAATCCCTTGCAGCCCGTTTTCGCATCCGCGGGGATGGATGCCCCCCTGTGGTGTACCTGCTGCGGATAGCTGCTCCCATATCCCACCAGGTAGCTAAGCTTCATTGGGTTGTCACCCAGTACGTAATTTGCCTGACAAAATGACATGGCATAATAAATCAGATACATACACCCTTCAGTACACATGATGAAAGAAAGACAGACGCCGCGTCCCTAATGTGCCCATGGGTCATGATGAAACGCACAATTAACGTCAACAACAAGATGGTTTACTGAAAACTAGAGATAAATATATGGCTTGCCGGAATGGTAGTTTGCAAGTTTTTACTTAGTTCACCTGTGATATAGCGAAATTGCGAATATCTGTCGGACTAAAATATTTTCCACTGCACTCCACTGCAGCTGTTTGTGATGTCAGCATGTAGTCGCTGTAAACAACAGCAAGGAATGCTGCATTTATGCCATGCTGCAGAGAATTCCACCCACTTATCCACACCAGTCCTCCTGCAACGGGAATACCATGATCGAGTGAAACTATGAAAGTATGCATGATTGTAATACATATTACAATAAACATATTATGAAATCTCTACGCAGAGAGGGAACGTGAAAGTCACCCATAAAGCATAAAGCATCCCTAAATGGACTCATAAAACCAAATCAACTAACAGAAATCTCAACATACCGCTAGTCCTACTACCAGTGGCTGACGGAGAATCTGGTAGAAGCCCACAAATGACAGCCTCAGCAGTGTCTCTGTACATTTTGAGTCCACTGTTTTCAGCATTAGATATCTCTTTGGATCCAAAGAAATTTACTCTTGACAAAAGGATCTGCACAGAATAGACAAGAGCACTTAAGGTACTTACTTATCCTTGTAAGAAGAGAGAATTCTAAAGTAACTCTGCTGAGGTAATAATTCACACGGTTTAGTTCATGCAAACCTGTGTCCCTGGGAGCTTGTCATCCCAGCTGAACCATGTTGGCCTTCCCCAATCAGCATAATCTTTCCCGTTCTGCACAGTCACATAACTGAGATATGTCTGATCTCCTGTAGCATGATAGAGCCAACTCGCTGCCCAGAGGAGCTCATCAACATAGCCAGTAGAATTATAGTACTTCTGAAGCTTTGGATAGGTGTCGCTGGCAATGCCTTTATAAGTATCAGCAAAAGTGAATAACTTCTGGGCATGTTGAAGAAGTGAATCAGAATATGTGGTGTCACTGGATTTGAAAACCATTGATGCTGCCGCCATGGCTGCTGCTGCCTCAGCAGCGATATCTGACCCGGGGTTCTTTGGGTTAATCTGTGTGAGCGGCCTTTTCTCAGTCATTGTTTCTGGCCTTTGCCAGCAGTCGTGATCTAGATCAGGGTCACCAACCTACAAGGCAACAAGTTTTCAAATGCTGGTTCCAGTGGTTAAACGAAAAGACAGTCGTGCATCCCTTGCTGTTCTAAAGTTGCACGAATTTATCAACGCCTGAAGCTGAAACTGGCTACCCAAATGATGGCTCCTTGTTAGATGGACAGACAGGAATGAAGTGATTCAGTTGCCTAATTTATTAATGCTTAGATCTGATTTCACTGAATTGCCGCTTAAGCTGAATGATTTATACCTTAGCCTACAGGCTGTAGGATACAAAGCATTATTCTTCAGGGAAGAGATTGTTTAATATGTATTATATGCTTCAGTATGACATGCAGTTTACACCCTGTCCAGTATCTCTGACTAAACTCAGTTGACTGAAACACTTGAGATCCCCCACCATCAAGGGTTAACTTTACATGGTTTTAAGTTTTAAAACTGTATAAGGTACAACCCAGATTCAGTTTTAAAAACATTTGTCTTGTGGTACCACATAATGAAGGAATGCAGCTATCAAGACAAAAGAAAAAATGTAAGGACGGGAAGGAAAGGAACATTGGGTTTGCCCTTGTCCAACAGTGCCAAGGATCACACCAAATGTGTCATTTTGAACATATGAAGCAGACAACTAAGTGGCTCCTAAACATTAGGTGTCCTGAACATGACATCTCACCTGGACTCTTGTTTTCCTACCTACCAAACTCTCACCTCTACTGAGCTGCCATTAGATAGATCCAATGAAAATACACCCACAATTAAACCCCATTAACCAAACATTCATCCTAACTCCCGAAATATGCCTCAAAACTCTTTACCTACAGGCAAACAAGTAGACAGCATTTCTAACCTGAATGTAGAACACGTTGTCAGAAGGATGTGCCGCGATAAGGAAATCCGAGACCCACCGGAGCGCGTCAAGCGCTGGGGCTAGCTGCTTGGCGGCGGTCATCTGATCCCCGTACTCGAGCACGGACCACGCGAGCACCGTGGCCGTGAAGGCCATGGGGAAGGTGAACTTCATATGATCCCCAGCATCGTACAGCCCCTTGGAGAGATCCAGCTTCGCTTCTTTCCCATCGTTCAGCGCAGAGTCCCCCCGCCACGGGATCTGGTTGTCCACCAACTTCCCCGCTGCAGGACAGAACATAACAGAAATCAACAAGATTTTCTCCGATGGATCAGAGGTACTGAAGCAGCGAGGATTGGTGATTTTGCTCAGCCGACATCTCAGAGTAGCAATTTGACACTAAAGGAGCAGCACTGACATAAAAAAGCAACTGATTTCACAGCTAGAGTAGATGAGAAAAATTGAGTGGAATCTGCGAGGCAGCCCACATTGCCAGCAACATCAACTGATAAAAGATGTATACAGCTTTTCACAGTAAGTGGAGAAGCTGTCCACTGAGAAAGAAGTCAAAACCGTCATGAAATGGCCAGTCAAATTAGCAAAGAAAATCTAGACGGACACCAATTTCGGAGGCAACAGCCAGCACGCAATTTCTCCAGCGCAGTCCACCAAAACACACCAGGGACGAAAATAGAATTGGCAGCTCCACCTACCATCGCGGAGAATAGATGGCGCACGATTCAAAAATGAATCTAAGCAAGCGGAGCCCGACGCACCGACGAAACCTCGATGCTCGGAGCAATGCTTCGGCACGGGATCGCGGCGGCGGCAATGCAGGGACCGCTAAAGCCCGCGGCGGAACTTTTACTCACCCTTCTGGACCTGGAAGAACTGGAGCGCGACCCCGAGCGCGTCGCCGTACTTGGAGTCGATGTCCCCGGGCGGGCCCGGGACGGGGAGCGGCTTGGGCGGCCGGCTCCGGCCCCCTCCGCCTCCCCCGGGCTTGCGCTTCATGATGGCCACCACCGCCGCCGTGGCGACGAGCGCCAGCACCAGCGCCACGATCAGCCACCCGCAGCACCCCTTGGTCCTCGACCCCATCTCTCCCCCGCCCTCCCTCCTATCGCATTCGCAGGCCCGCGCGCACGTCGGAGAGAGAGAGACGGAGGGGCTGCTGCTCTCGGGGTGGCTGGCGTCCGCGCGGGAGGGGAGGGAGCTAGGCCGTTTGCCGCTGCTGGAGCTGCAGTTAACTAGGCTCGCTCGCCGCGCGGCGGATGAGGGCGGGCCGGGTTGGTGGGGTGGGGTGGCAGGGACTGGGGAACGAACGGCTGGGTGCACGGTCGGGGTGGAGGGGGGTGGGAGGTCTGGGTGGCTGGCGGCGGGCCCGCGAGGGTTTGGTCGGCTGCGTGGGCCGCTGCTGGCAGTGGGGGCGGCGGAGGGTGGTGATGGACGGGGGACGCGTCGGGTGGTGGGGAGGGGTCGAGCACCGACAGGGGACCTCGTCCGGTAACGACTGGTGACGAATCCGGCGTGTATGTACCTGTGCATGACACGCCAAGAAATGGGGAAACGAACGTGTGCACTATTAGTGTAAATACAAAAAAAGCACATCTTTCTAAAAAAAAACGATTAGCAGACTTATGATTTTGTGTGTCAAGTTTTTAGCAATTACTCATACGTATATCATTGTGAAATGTGGATGGTGGCCTTTTGATCGGGCGGCGTGCTCTACTCATTGTATTAAATCGACACGACACAAAGCAACGACATTGTTTTTCCGGGCAAATGGGTAGATTTTATTCACACAAAATGAAGCATCTAGTAACATCATGAGCGCACACCCGGTCTCCCGTACAGTTAGGATGCACGCACCCAACACCAACGACACACAAATAAACACATCGGCAAATAGCGAAAGGACCAAAACCATACCGGACCAAAAGCTATGTCTAACTGATGGAAAAAAAAAACTCAAGCGACCAGAAAAACGACCGACGAACTACATCAACGATCATATCCGTACCAACCATCTCCTGGCACCACAGGGACAATGAAGTTCTTCGACACTAACGCGTTCAGAAAGGGAATGACGCTCAATCGCCGCCTGATCCAACCACCAAAGGCCAGATTTTAAGTTTTCACTTTGAAGTACAAGCACGAGCAATGCCAACAAGGTAACGACGCAAAAGCATCGACATTGTCAGGTATAACCAAATCAAGTTAGACATAGGATTTTCATCATGGAGCTCGATACCGGGTACTCAAGAAGGACCACCAAATCAAAGTCAATCATGTGTTGTCGCAACCACTTTTCCGCCATCCCGGTAGTTACATGCGATGTGCTAGAAATCTCATCTCCGCGCCTGCACAACCATACCCTCTGCGTCAAGCTGCTGTCCATAGATTGCATCTCACCGCCACAAAGAAGCCTTTCGGCTGCATCCCACAATGTCGACAATACGAACCACCGACGGCAGCCACCGGATCCGAGGAGAGAAACTCTCACGAAGATCAGACCAGCACCGACTACAAAGCACACCTCCACTCTCCACCACTTTGGAGGTCGGGCGGATGGTCTCAAACCGACGTCGACCCGTGGCCCTCGATAGGAATAGATCAGAAACGCGCACTTGTGCGTGCCGAGCGGAGGCGCATCAGCAAGGATGCAGCCGCATAAAGTCTGCCCTGGGCAGATCGTGTGCACGAGTGCCGCCGAGGTCGTCGGTATCACTTCCACAAAGCAACGAAATAGCCTGCGCGCTAAGGTTTCGGCAGTGTAGTTATCATGGCCAGTCTAGACACCATGGCAGTGACACGCTTGCACAGGCATCTAGATATCGCTTCGCGTGATCCCATGTCTATGCCCAAGATGCACCAGCGGGGAGTACCGCATCAACACATACGGCCCCTGCCTTAGATTGCGACGATCATGTCAAGCAAGCCAAACGATATTGCGTTGCGCGTTTACGTCGTAGATGGCCATGTCGTGGTGCTTTTGGATCCAACAGGCCATGAGCATGATCCCTGAAGAGGTGCCATTGCGTAACGTGGGCAGGGAGTATTGGATGACCTGCTTCCACGGGTCCATGGGGCCTTCTTCTACGGCAAGATGTCGATACAAAACTGCATTCGCGAGATAAAACCGCCCGACAATGAATTTGAAGAGTATGATGAAAACAGAAGACCGCTTCTTGTAATGGTTCGGCCGTGGTTGCGTTTGTTCTACACTCTGATTGATAATTAATAAGAAATGACCGTGTACATCGTAATGATGAAGAGACCCGGGGTTCTAACCTCCTTTTTGAATATATTTTTCTATGAAAACAGAAACTATAGTAGTCCCACGTTTAATAGCCAACTCCCAATGAGGAGTGTGATGTGTAATCTGCATTCACCATAAAATAGTTGCAGAGCAGGCGATGCCCAAAAATAACCGTGTACACCTTTTCTATGAAAAAAAATGCGTACAGTAATAAAGAGACATTCCCTCATGATGTATTCTGTATTTGATTCCCAGCCGTCCTATCCATATACCACCCCTCGTACACGTTCCCGGACACATGCGGCTGGACCGTGGCGCCATCATTCGGCCTGCGTTTGCTGCGACATCCATCACGAGGTACATGATTGCTATCAGGAGGCGTATCATGCAGCGCGTGAGCGTGCGGTTATGGGGCTGGGCAGGCTGTAACACTCGTTGCTTCCAATCCAATCCAGCATTAGGTAGCGATGGAGTGTCATGGTGGTGATTGTCTGGCTGAGGAGGCACAGAGAACTAGTGAATTTATCTGTGCCGATAACGTTTAACGAACGAGAGAACATGTGACCCAGAGACGATCCCCGGTGAGCCCGGACGCAGGTCTCCGGGTGCGCTGCCACTTGGGGTATCTCGTGGCGACTTACACTCAAAACTAAAAATGATGGCGCGTGCAGCGTCAGATAGTTTGCTTAAAGCAGGCGGCAGTACTGGTACTGAATATTATTTTTCCACGTGATTAGGGACCATCGATCTGATCCATGAATCCATCACCCTAATAAACTAAGCCTAATCTGGTCTTCCAATCCAGTAGGAGTAGCAAACTGAAGCCGATCGACGACAGGTTGAACAACCGTGGATCGATCTCGACGTTGCACTTGTGCAGTCTGCGGACACCCACCTTGGAATTTTTAGCACAGAAAAGTTTAGCATCTGGAGATGGTGGTGGAGCCTGAGGCTCCGGGAATTCTGTTCATCACCTTGCCAACCTTTAGCGATCCCGGATACGTACCTGCTGCCGCGCAGTGCAGGCCGCACCCATATCACTGACGGTGGTACGAGCAGGGTTGGACGGAAAGAGGCTGCTGGGTTTCTTCTTCTCTTGGTGATGCGATGCTGGTGAGGTGAGTGAGCAATGATGTCTCACCTCACCTCCGTCCTCGTGGTTGTTTGCCTGGACGCCACCCTAGGTGCCTTGGCTTCACCAAGGATCATTACCTTTTTTTCGTACAAACAGAATGCTACGTACTACCCTTGATGACGGAACCAACCCAGGAATAATCCGCGCGCGTACGCATTCCGTGCGTGACAATGGTGGCAAGGGAGCCAACTGTATGGCCCAAGGGGTTTATGATTCATCTGTAAAAAAACCATTTATGCACCAGTGTTCAACAGCTCATAATTTCTTACCCTTTTTTTTTTTTGCTTTCTGTGTGTACCACTTGAGCACCGGTGCAGCTCAACTGCTCATAGTTACCTGTCCCTCACATCTTGCACGGCTGCACCTCTGCCTGGCTCACGTCCCAACAAATGATCACGAGTTCAAAGGGACAGAAGCATACTGAAATTCCCACCGCTCGATCCAGCCAAAAATAATAATCCACTGATATCCTACAGAAGGATCAACTAATCAAAGGGACAGCAGAGTGATGATTTCCGTTCCTTCCTGGAATGTCAGCGTTTTTGTGAAGTCGACGGTAAAAGGGGAGCATATAACTGCGCCTAAACTCGTATGTAACAAAAAACTATCATATTCCAACCAACCCTGATGAGAAACTACCACTCTACAAAAGAGAACTACTCCCTCTGTAAACTAATATAAGAGTGTTTAGATCTCTATTTTAGTGATCTAAACGCTCTTATATTAGTTTACGGTGGGAGTACCACTCTAGTCCATTTTTTGCAAAAAACTATCAAGTCTGATAATTGCATTATTAAACCTGATTATGACAAGTTGGGCCACTCGCCAGGACTGAAAAAGTCAACACCGTTACTTTGCAAAAAATTAGGCGTACAATGGTAGTTCTCTACTAATTTTTGTAGAGTGGTAGTTTCGTTAGGGTTGGTTGGAATGTGGTAGTTTTATTGTTAAATACTCGTGCCTAAGAGCATCTTGGCAAATCCGACTCCCTGTACGTCCGCGGACGCGCCCGGGCACGCCCGCGGGCGCATCCGGACGGCTTCTCATATTTTCATCCCGGCATCCACATATTTCAAATTCGGACTCTCAAATCCATGTAAATACATGTACGTCGATCATACAAGCCATTATCGCATGTAAATAACAAATATTGGTACCAAGCAAAGATAGTGTTTACATAAAATTTATTTTAAATGTCAAACTCGAGCATTGGCTTCTTGATTGTCATTGTGGGTCCATATGTGCTCCACAAGATCATTGAGTGGTTGCATGTGCATCTGCTGATCTCGAAGATTCTGATGCATCTGCAGAAAGTTCATCAGCTGAGCCGCATCTTGATCTTCCGGGATTTCAGCTTGTTCTTCAGGTGCTTCGAAATCATGGGTTTGGTCTACACCATCACCCTCATCCTAGACAATCATATTGTGCAGAATAACACAATATGTCATCAGCTGCCACAAAGTTTCTGATTCCCACATCATTGTAGCGCTCCGCACAATTCCCCAACGAGCCTGAAGCACACCGAATGCCCTCTCCATATCCTTCCGAGCTGCTTCCTGCATTGTTGCAAAGTGGCTCTGTTTATTGCCATGCGGTTCGGATATGGTCTTAACAAACGCCGCCCACTAAGGATAGATACCATCAACAAGATAGTATCCCATGTTGTACTCTCACTACAAAAAAAACACACTTCAGTGATGATACGTGTTTGTCACAATAGGTCACGTTTTCTGTCATGCATGTACATCCATGACGATTTTATGACAGAATCAAGATAGTCATACCTGTGCTGTCGTATAAGTGTTCCATGACATTACCAAAATTATCATCACGGAAGTGTCCACTTCCATGACGATAAGTGCCGCGTCATGGAAGTGATTTCGTCAAGGGTAACCGACACGTGGCATCCACCGTAACGGGTCACCGTTAAGCTATCGGGTTCCGGTTTGGATCCGATAACCCGTTAACAGCCCAGACCAATGACGATTTTCCACGTGTAAAATTCTCATTCGCCGACGATCCACGTGTCAGCTCAGTGTTGGGATAGATGTCAACCGTCCATTGGACAAGAATCGCCAATGAAACGTTGACACGTGGGACGGCCCAATAGAGGCCCATATAGGTTTAAAAGCCGGCCCAGAAACATGCCCACAAGATTTCGTCAGATCTAATGGGCCGGCCCGTTAACAGCCTAACATTTTCTGGACCAAATTATGACCCACATCAGATACGGGCCGTTAAAGGACTGCAATATTCTGGGCCGGTGGCGGCCCATATCAGATCCGGCCCGTTAACAGCCAATAATTTGGGCCAAATTACGGTCCATACCTGATCCGGCCCGTTAACTGACTTTTATTTCTTGGGCCAAATTACGGCCCATAACAGATACGGCCCTTTAACAGCTACTGTGCCATCGGGCCCATTGGGGGCCTGATTTGCTCTTCGGCTTCTTAATGGCCCGTTTAACAGTTCGGCCCGATATTAGTTTCGGCCTGTCAGCGGCCCTGTCTACATATGAGCCTCTTTCGGCCCGGTTTCACTTTCGGCTAATTAAAGGCCCGAGTTGCATCTGGGCCTAATTCTGGTCCATAGTTACTTTCAGCCTCTTAATGGCCCGTAGTCTTCGTGGATACATTCTAGCCCAAACTGCCTATCGGCCCGTTAAAGGCCCTTGAGAGTGTTGGGCCTAATTTTGGCCCGTTATACATCCGGCCTGCTTCCCGCCCGTCATGTAATTAGGTCAGCCAAGGCCCAAGAACATTTCAGCCTATTAATGGCCCGTCACACAAATGGGCCAATAATGGGCCGATGTATATTACAGCATGCTGTCGGCCCGTGAATTGTTCGCCACAATTAAGGATCAATCTAGTTCTCAACCTGTTAAAAGCCTATTTAATTTTCCGACCCAATTAAGGCAAGCGGTTTACTCGGCCTTTTAAAGGCCCGAAACTAATAGTGGGCCAGATTAAGACTAGACCTAACTAATGGCCCAAGATGATTATAGGCTCATGATTCGGCCCGTACTAGCGATTGGCGACCGACCAGTTTTAGTACCAAAATTATTTTTTTATAAACCTAACCTATTGGCTCATTGTGCTCCGATCGAAGATTACGACCTTCTCTCAGAGCGACGACAGCATAAACAGCAAATAAATTGCAGCATCATGACGAAGAATAAACCTAGACTATACAACAAAGAAATTACAGCATATTACATCCCCTGGGCATCAAAATTCGCCGCCAGTGATAATAAAGGGCAACCAGACAGCAGATTCCATAAACTGGGCAGGTCGCCACCAGTGGAAGTAAATAGGCCGACAAAATAATAGACAGAACCTACAGCACTTCAACACAGTTCAAGAAAGGTTAGCCCGGCCCAGAAGCTGCAGTGCAAGCAGCTTAGCAACCTGATGAGACTGCGCTTGTTTGACGCTTATATCCACCAACTTAAGCTGCATAGCATCAATATACGTCCTGTACTTATGGTTAATCTTGCATAGAGATTGGAGTTCCAGTCGGATTTGAGTGGAAGCATGTCTTTCTTCTTGAATTTCAGACTGAAGAAGTCGAACAGATTCAGGCGGCGACTTCATCAAGCTTGTGTCACTGAGTAAGTTCGACACTACATCAAGACATGACTTTATGGTTGTATCCCTACCCTCAAGATGTGTTGCCTTCTTCTCTGGAATATATGTTAGAGGGACAAACAATGGGTTCGTCTCACTATCATTGTGGCAGTTCTTCCTAGCATCAGTGTTGTCACCCTGAAAGAGAAACAAGTAGGTAGATAACAAGTTTTGCACGTATAAGCATCAGCGCTGTCAATTCATCTCATTTCTTTGTCAGAAATAAAGAGACACGGTTTAAAATAGCACATAATAATCATTGTTCATAGTTAAGACGGCAGGAAATGGCATTGTGCAGGAGCGGCCAGCTTCACCATACCACTGGATTACAGATCAAGAACACAAGCATACATGTAGTGCTAAACAACGTATAAGCATGAATGGTGAGTGTACTGTCAATTTATACCATTTCAGATTGGTAAATAAAGATACATCATTTAAATAACATTAATATAATATGGCATTGTTCATAGTTGAGACATAGCAGGATATGACATTGTGCTGGAGTTGGTAGTTTCACCACACCACTGGATTACAGATCAAGAAGACAAGCATACACACAGTGCTAAAGAAGATAACTTGCTATGTTTAGTTTAATTTACATGATATGAATAAGGAATTAGGTTGTACAACTAAAGACTGAAATTGAGAAGGACAAACTTATGTTTATGTACTTCTTCGTTATAAACTTTGAACAAGTAATTTGATGCAGACGACAAAAATAAACAGCATTTGCACTCATAGCTATCCAAATATACACAATAAAGTTTGAAGGCTCGAGGAGGACAAACTTATATTAGGAGTGAAGACCGACTCTATAAAACCCTTGTCCATATTGATGGGGGGGCAATTCAAGAAGTTTACCGCACACTCTTCTTCAAGAGCATTGCCTTTATTCTATATTTTGTTAAGAGTAAATATAAATGTGAAAATATAGGAATAAATGACGATTATTTAACCTAAAATGCAGAGTACAAATGTAAATACAGCATACAGGCAAAAGGCACTGATAAGAGCAATGCAGAGCTAAACTTCTTCAGTAACATTGGTTTTATTCAATATTTTCGCAAGAGTAATGTAGATCTGATGTGTAGAAAATGGAGGGCAAGGAAAAATAAGCTGCAAAGTGTACATGAAGAACTAGCTAATAATATAAGTACAGTGATGAAGGACAGCAGATACTTACAAGAACAATGCAGAACTAAATTTCTTCATAAGCATTGGGTTTATTATATATTAATGTAAGCATTAATATTGATCTGATAATTTGAAGCGAACAGTGGATAAGCAAGCTATAATGCACAATGATGTCACATAATCCACCAGGTATGAATGTAAGTATAGCGATAGGACAATAGGTACTCATAAGAGCAAAGCAGCGACCAGCATAGTTGCGATATCCTAGTTTTTGCGGCGCTGGTTCTATCGCCAATATACGTGGGGTGCTATCTGATTTCTCCGGTAGCACCACCTTTTTCAAGAACTTTGCTTGTACTCCTTCAGGTTCTACAATCACCCTCTTCTTTTTGGATGTCTGAAATACAAGAACAGCATTTGAATGAAAAAACATGGTATGACAACAAATGGAATAGGTATTGATAATGGATGGGCATGGCATCTTCACATATATCATGAGTAAACTAAGCAGAAGGCGGTGCAACGAAGCAAAAGAAATGCAAGATATGTGCAACCAATAAAACCTTGCCAAATTAGAACATGCACCTTATTGGGTGAACAGGATAGGCCATCTACCTTTGACTCCTTGAGCTCAGAATAGTCATTAGGATCATATTCTGAATACGAATCTATAGGTCGAGAGCATGTGGGTTTCATTGCATCCACAATGGACCTCAATCCCTTGATGCCAAGTTTGTTACCCATTGAACTGTTCCGCAGTATTCTTCTGATGTGCGCATTCTTATATTCATTGTGATTACGTACAATATCTGAAAAGTATGAAAACATAAATAGTAGTGAGATTATCTTTGTAATGCAGAGGATATTGTAATATAATAGGGGCTCCCTGTAAACCCTTGTATGCTATCACTGGATTCTGATGAGAGAGCCCATGTGTGTTGTAATATGATGAGTAGATTAATATAATCTGGCACAACTACACAAAAAAAATAGGCTCCCTGTTGGGAGCTCCAGATGTAAGGATAGTTGGCAGATGATAGGTTCATAATATACCGTATAGAAAGTTTATTGCCAAACCATGATAACAAGAGCGCACAACCACTAGGCAGATCGTAGTGTAGATAATAGGGGTACACCATAGCCACCATAAATAAATCGGAAAAGCGGAACTGGCTAGAAAATACAGGGTTTTGCCGCTACTAATATGCAGCCTATCAATCACCTACAGGCCAGCTCTATTCATTTGAAGGCGCACAACTGTAACTATCAGTCTAGTCTATCAAAGACCGCGCGGCTCCCACCATTTCTGGGATATTATGGCAGACCAACTCGAAGTGCGAAATCATGTAGCAGAACCGGCCTAATAGAGCTGTCGACTGCAGATGTCCCTGCTCCCCTTCCTGACAAGGAACATACTGTACTTACTTAAAAAGAACAGAAGAGGAACATGTTACAGAATAGAAGGGGAAGCATATTATTGAGATTCCCCTTCTTTCTATACAATGTTGGTTGCCCACCCATGATGAATCAGAGCGCCCAAATAAATGCCATTCCATAATGTCTCTCTATATGTGGCCACATGCATTTGAAAACTCAAGTGGGAGCATTAGCTAACCAATTAAATGTGTGTCTGTTAGCTAATGTCAGTATCATATCACATTCGTATTTGAAGAACCTTAGGACGTATGATTGATATGTTATTTAGCTTTAAAGGGTGGACAGCTGCTAGTAGGACACAAAGCACCTACGCAGATCATAGTGTAGATATAATGGGAAAACCCTAAGCATCAGGAGTAAAATCAGAAAAGTGGAACTTGCTGGAATATATGTGCTAGTATTGCCGGTAAGGCTAGAAAGGCTTCGGATACCAGCTCTCTACAACTGAAGGCGCAGTACTGTTACTATCAGTCTAACTCTCAAAGGCGGCACATATGACCGAATATGAAGAGTTGAAAGCATCCATGACAATCGACATGAAGACCAACACGAGGAGTTGAAAGCGTCCATAACAAGCGACCGAATAGACCTGTACACTGCAAATGTCCCTGCTCCTCTTCACTACAAAGAATATACTGTACAACTATTATACTCCCTCTGTTCCTAAATACAAGTCTTTGTAGAGATTCCACTATGGATCACATACGGATGTATATAGATACATTTTAGAGTGTAGATTCACTCATTTTGCTCCGTATGTAGTCCATGGAGGAATCTCTACAAAGACTTATATTTAGGTACGGAGAGAGTACTTACAAAAGAAGAACAGAAGAGGAGCATGTTAAAGAAGAGCAAGCAGATTTTGGATAATAAAATGTTGGTTGGCCACTCATGATAAACAAGAGCGCATTAAGAATGCAACTCCCTGCTGTCTCTTGATATGTGACGCATGTGCTTTTCGAAAGTAAAGTAGGAACATTAGCTGACCAATTAAGCATTCTCTGTTTTAGTACATGTCAGGATCATATCAGATTCGTATTTGAGCAACTAAGTTTGGAATTATGAGTGGCATATTGTTTAGCTTGATGGGTTGAGGAGCACTGCTTGCACGTACGTCTCGAAGCACCTACGATAATGGTACTGAATATATGGGAATGTCTACATGCAAGTCGCCTGACTTTCCTCATTTGGGTCAGTCGACCATTTCAAGCGGTTGGATGAAGATCCTATGTCTCCTAACCCTTCTTCTTCCTCGCCTCTTATTCTTCCCCTAAAGACCACCGCACGGGCCGCCAGCCGAACCACCAGCCCCCGCCCTCCCCTGAACCGCCCACCACCTCCGGTCTTCCGCCGCTCTCGGCCATCCCTCTAGCTAACCCCACCCCCCCACCCGCGTCGAGTTTTGCCTCCGGCGAGGCCCCATCATAGCCCGACGACAGCCCCCCACAACCACGGTCCCCACCCGAAACCCTAAGATAGATAATGGGGCAGCCCTCCAGCGAGCCCCTTCCTTCCCTCTGGCGAACTCCCAAAATGGACTGACCCCAATTTGAAATTCAGTCGACTGTCATTTAAGCTAATGTGGAATATAAAAGGGGAAAACCATAAGCATTGCGAGTATAATGGTGCGCATGCCATGGCGGATCTGAAGGTGCAAACCGGACAAAGGCAACTTCGCAACCAATGTTTGGTTTCAACTAACAAGTAAGATTCTAAGTGATGGACAAGAAATCACAGTAAAGCAGTGGCGATCTATTTTCTTGCTGAGATAAATAACTTGAGCAGATACGAAAGAGTACCGCCTCTGGTGTGGCGCCGTGTAAGCATCTGCTGAGGCGTTGAGGGTGCTGCGGTAGCGATGGCTGTCGGCGGCGTGGAAGCAGATCTAGGAGGGCAGACGGTGGCGGCGAGGGAAATATCCTGATGCGATGGACGAGACGGTCGTACGAGCGGCCTCGGCAAGGTGGACGATGGTGCAGATGAAGCGAGAGGACGCGATGCAAGGATCATGATCCGAAGCCGTGGATGAGAGAGGTCGACCTCTTGTAATGGACGACGACGTTGGGGTATCAGCTCCGGCATGGTGGAGGAGGACGGCGGTGGATGGGGTGGCGGACGGAGGAGACTGTGGTGGAGAGGGTGTTTTGGCGCCCACGGAGTACGAATGGGGAAATGGAGGGAGAGAGGAAGGGGGGAACCATGTCTTCAGGGTGCGCTTGTCTCAAATGCGAGGAAATTTACAAACTTAGCCCTCGTTTAAAATTTTCTACATCACAACAATATTAGTCGGTTGGGGATAGGGCGGTTACTGCGAGTTTCCCCGCTTCGTTCAAAGTTTTGCAGAGAAAGAGTGCACGTTTACCATGCCAACTCAATTTGAATCTAGTTTGTATTTTTCTGGGCAGGATCCATTT
The DNA here is from genome assembly GCA_011799875.1 of Thinopyrum elongatum. Taxonomy (NCBI): domain Eukaryota; kingdom Viridiplantae; phylum Streptophyta; class Magnoliopsida; order Poales; family Poaceae; genus Thinopyrum; species Thinopyrum elongatum. The sequence continues at coordinate 422,708,415 of CM022301.1, forward strand.
TGTATTCGAATACAAATCTATATACATCATTTTTATATATACTTTCAAACGCACAACACCCTTTATACATAAATATGGTTTACAAATGGCATGATCTCAGATTCATAAGGCTGGATCCATCTTAATTTGGATTTTCAAATATTTGAAACCACTTTATGTTGAAATCCAATGTATGCATTCCTCGCTAACTGTCTCCAATTAATGTGTGTTTCATGCGGGTTTTGTTTACTTCTCAAACACGTATAATGTGTTTGACACACGCAACATATAGTGTAATCCTGTTTAGACATTAATTGCATATAAACCATGCATTGTCTCTAATTAAAGAATCTATGGATCACTAATATTGATAAACTATATAACATTACACGTGTCCCCAAATTCAAATGAATATGCATGTTTGATAGACCAATTTTCGTTATGATATTATCAATGTCGTGATTTCTAGTTTAAATATTTGAATCCCCTTTAATCCAGATATTCGTCTCATATAGCTATCACTCATGCTTGTATATCTCTCTAGACCTATACGTCTTCATCGTCTCTCGGGTATCTCTCGTGCTACTTGTATGTCGACAATGATCTTTTGTCTTCGTAACACACTGACGGTACTCTCTCCCTTGACCTTCACTCTATCTCTCTCTAAGTATATCTTGCTCCCTGTTATGTGTCTCTAACTATGATTCTCCCTGTGAAATCTCTTTCTCTCACATAAACACAAACTTCGTCTCCCGGGGTCTCATTTCTCTCTACTATTCCCCTGTGTGCCACTCACACACCCCCTCTCACACAGAGATGTCTTGCGCTCCTTAGGTATGAGAAGCTACGACTCTCCCTCTTAAATATCTCTTTCTCACACACAAACACAAACTTTGTCTCCCAGGGTCTCATATCTTTCCACCATTCCCTTGTATGTCACTCACACACACACTCTCTCCCTAGAGATATCTCGCGTTCCCTGATATGTCTCTCTAGCTATCACTCTCCTTGTCAAATATCTTTCTCTCTCGCAAACACAAAACTCCGTCTCTCGGGATCTCATTTCTCTCTGATATTTGTTTGTATGTGACTCACATGCACCCTCTCTCTATCTCTCTCACACCCACACACATAACTCAGCCTTCTGATCCACTCGACTCTTATCTCTAACACACACACTAGCTAGCCGATCTCCCTCTAGCTAGCATCTTTATCTTTCTATTTATCTGTTTCTCCATCAACCTTCTTTCTCGCCCTCACTGTTGCTTCCTATCACGCACACTATATATGTTTCTCTCTACATGCAGTCATGCGTCCTCTTTTTATCTTTCTCTCACACACACATAACTTCACCCCTCTGAACCACTCGGCGGTCATCTCTAACACACAAACTAGCCGATGTCCCTCTAGCTAGCATCTCTATCTCTCTATCTATCGGCAGTTTCTCCATCAACCTTTCTTTCTCGCACGCACTCTTGCTTCCTATCACGCACACTATATCTGTCTCTCTATACATGCATCTATAGGTTGATCTCTTTTGCATAATCGTTGTGTCTCGCTCTCTCTGCTCGCCATAGATGCATGCTCCAGCCCACGCCACTATCTCTTAAAGACAAAAACACATGCTCAATTATCAGGCCTTCTTCCCTCCACTCTCATATGCATGCATATTGTTATACCGATCCGTCTCTCCCATGTCGTTGATCTTATGACTTACGTCTTCTTTCTTTTATCTCGATCATGCGCGCGCGCACACACACACACATCCCACGTATACATGTATACCTCTCGCACATGCACGTTCAAGGTCTCCTATGTCTCCATACGTAGTTAATTAACCTCAACCCTAACCCCACATCGAATCGTTCTCTTCTTGTGTGCACATGACTTCCGCCTGGATGGGTCTCTTCTCTAAAACACACACTCACACTTAACAATCTCCTTCTAGCTACCCCTCTCTCACTCTTCCCCTATATCCCCGAAACCAATAAGACCATCCCTTCGTTTAATTCCCGCCTACATGCACCATCGATATATAGTAGTCTTCCTCGGTGTCTCTCGAACAAACACATTATCTCGATGTCGACTCCTCTCACGCGCGCACGCCTTCTCTTCCCTCTTTACGGGTCTCTTCTCTCTCGCACCCCCTCGTTGGTGGCCTCTGCCATACACATCACCTCTCTACGATGAAGCCACACACACTTAAATTACTTTCGCCACCGAAGACTCCGCTTCACACACACACACACACACACACACACATTAAGACTCCATCTCACACACACATGCTCTAGGTGGAGCATTTGTTCCTACCACCCTTCGTCCAACCTTACCCGTATGATAAACAATCACCTTAATTTACTTCTATAACATGGACAAATTCCACTTTATTTTAGTAGTTAGCAAAGTTCTCATAATTATATAATGCAAATCACGAGTAGGAAGTGGCATTTTTTTACACAACCACGTTAACATGGCCACGTAAATCACAAGCTAAAGTGTAATACCATTATACTTATATCCCGATGCAAAAGGTGGAGTACATGTCCGAAGAGTAGAGTCGCACACACGCACTCTGTCTCTCAGAATCTCACACACATACCAGTTACGTGACGCCCCCTAAGCAGACCCGTATGTTACAATTTGTGCACCCACGGGTACACGTGATGGTGCGCATTTATTTAAGCCAGACGGTGAACCCAAATAGTAGTTGCATTCATTCTCCTCCCGCCGCCTCTTCTCTGGTCGCCGTCGCCCGATAGCCATGGCCCGACCAAAGGTAACGACATACGCCATACTCTCGCTGGAGCGGCGCTTTGATCTGGAGGCGGCGCGAAGGCTGGATCACAGCCGCCCTGCCTCCGGAGTCCAGACTAGCCGGAGCCGGACGAGGAGGTGTTGGAGGCGGAGCAGCACACGGAGCTGGAGGAGGAGAATGACGACGCGGAGCAGGAACAGGAGGACGACGACGCGGGCGAAGCGGAGCCGGAGAAGGACGATGATTTCCATTATACTCAGACTTAAAGGGCTTTGAGTTTCACGCCACATTTATTTCATAGAGATAAAGAAAGGAAATTTTAGTGGTCATGTATGCATCTTTTTGTGCTAGCACTCCTATATAAGGGTTGACCGGTCGCTTCCCGTGGACGTGCGTGGACGGTGGAAGAGGAAGGAGAAGAGAAGCGGGCTGTGGAGTACGCCAGTTGCAGCATGAGCTCCAAGGAACGTTCGTGCCAAACAATGCATAGTAGTACAGTATAGTCCAGCGGACTATGAATTGGCCTTTAGGTTGCATGTGGATGACATGGCTGCAACATGCAGGCTGCAGTTCGACAGCCTACCACTCCGCTTCACACGGTTTGGTCATGCAAGATTTGCATGCACGCATGTCACGCACGTACTTGTCAAAGGCGTGCTCGAAAAAGGGCGACCAGGTCCGCTAGTCGGCGTTGGTCCATGCGCCCGGAAAACAACTAATCCCAGTCGCTGTAAATGTCGTGTGTGCTTTAATTCCGGGCTAGTGGATGGACGCGAACATGCCGTACAACGAACCACCCGCCAGCTCCCTAATCTCTATCTCTACTCTTATAATAATAATAATCTATCTATATATCTACTCTTATAAAAAACAGAGTTGGTGATGACGGTGTGCCTGTCATCCTGCAATATAGGCCGTTCGATTTATATCTGACCGATAGGAAGGAAACTATGGCAATTTTGCAAAAAGATACCCACACCCCTCTCCACATTTGTAAATAAGGCCTTCCCTCGTTTATCATTTTCTCTCACAAGATAAACTATTCATACAAATGCATCTTGATGTTACGTGCAACTCACGGGCATCTTGCTTGTAATAAATAATAATAAAAATATAAAAACCCGAGTTGGTGATGATGGTGTGCCTGCCATCCTGCTATATAGACCGTCCGATCTATATCTGACGGATAGAAAGCAAACTATGGCAATTTTGCAAAAAGACAACCGCACCCCTCTCCACATTTGCAGATAAGGCATTTCCTCGTTCATCTTCGTCTCTCACATCTTATTACCATGTCATCTTATAATATTTCAGTACATGTCTCTTTGTACTCCAGGAGCAGGAGTAGTTCTTTCCTTCTTTTTTTTTATTGATTGGGATATTCATCTACGCAACTTTATATTGCCAGTTGTATAAACTATAAAGGACTTAACAATTTCAATTCCGTGTAGTACTAGTTAGGTAGCCATAATCCCATCAAACAAAACTACTCCTACTTTAATTAATGTACATGGCCCAGGTAATACTCTCAAATTGTTTGTCGTCGCCCGTGCCGCAGCTAGTCTATACATTGCTTCCGTTCCTCCTCATAGAAATAAGCAATATAAAGTATTTTATTTTAATCCGTATCCCCTGGTTACGTCACCTTATTATACTGCATGGACAATAACCATGCACGTTAGCATGTATCCAGGTTTTAGATGCCAGGTGTACCAGATGGACGGCGGCGTGTTCGACCCCCGTGATGCTACCTGGGTGCGAATGAACACACTTGAAGAGTACTCGATTTTCATCGGGGACAACTACCCCATAGTGCAAACGATGCCACCTTCCGTGCACGACGCCGACGGCCTGCCGTTCATGAAGAACGGGTGCGTTTTCATTGCGCACCGATGGATTCATATCTTGAACGCCCCTATCCCTGATCTATGACGCTTCAGTTTGGATGAGTCTCCATTGTGGGGAGCCACACTTAAGAAGCTGCGATGATATGCACTCCCGTTGCCCACCGTTATGGATCGTTCCATCTATGAAGAACACATGGGACTGGAACTACGAGACGGACATGTACCCAGGGATGTACGAACCTGAGTAATAATGTAGCGCAGTAAGTGAAGTAGAAAGGCATAAATAGTATGAACATGCGTGGCATATAGGCATTTGTCTCTTACTACCACTAAATGTTGTACGTGCAATGCACGGTGATATTATGATGTACGGGTCTAAGTACTCTACTACTATATTAATTGGAGGCACATATTAGGTTTTATATTTGTTTACGTGTATGGCCCGAGACCTTCCAACTAGACGCGTCTTTCTCTTCGGGTCGCACTTTGTATCGTTCATACTACTAGTACTACGTGTGGTCTCCGACCTAGAAGTGGAAGAAGTGGAGACGCTATAATTCATGTCCCACTCCTTTCGCTGATGTGTGGGACATCCAGCACGTGCCGTGTTTGGCACTCCTTCGTCGTAAGAGTTGAAACGCTAACTTTCATCAAAAATAAAAAATAAATATAAATCAGCAGTGATACTATACCACGCGGTTTCCTTGCTCCTCGATATCGGAAAGAATACTTCCGTTCGCTGACATGTGGGACGTCGAGCATCCTGGTCCACTTGCCATGCACGCAGAACTCCAAGGGAGAGTCACCCCGGTCGTCGCGCCGCAGTAATAATGACTAATGAGCCATCAAATCACAGACCCAACCTTTCCCACTGTAAAGTTGCTCTGATGAAGGAACCATCAAGACTTCGTTGAATTCCGCTTCTTGAAGAAAACTACTGTACCAGCAATACTGCTAGCTACAGTAGTACTGTACTCCAGCGGAGGCCTCATTTGGTTCATAGGATAGGAATTTTATAGGAATATGAAAATCATAGGAAGTGAGATGACATGCATCTCAATTCCTATAGAGAAAGAGATGCCATTTGATGCATAGGATAGGAATTTTTCCATTGAGTCTAGGCTAATGTACTGGTAATTTTCTCTAAAAACTACAGTAGTAACTAGTACTGGTACATGCTCGTAATTAATTAAACAAACGTACGGGCGACACATACACACACACTAACTACTAGTACTACTACTTCTCACGTGCTGGCCAGACGCCGTCGTTCTCCTTCCCGGCTTTGTCGGTGACACCCCACCATGCTTGGATCTCTGCCGAGCTCTCCGCAGCAGCGCGTGCGTCCTCTTCTTTCTTGCTGCGGTGGGCCTCTCTTTTCTTGAGTGCTTTCTGCCTTTTCTGCTCCCTCTGTGCGGCTTTGGCCGCCTCTTGCTCTACCGCCCATTCGGCCTTGGCAGCTTCAAAGTCCGCCCACGTAGGTGTGAGGTCGCGAGCGGCGATGAACTCGGCACGGCGGGATGCCATTGCTTCCCTACCATTTTGTGTGCAGTCGTGGGCGGCGAGGAACTCGGCGCGGCGGGATGCCATCGCTTCCTTACTGGTTAGTGTGCGGCGCGGTGGCATGAACGACGCTTGGTGAGAGCTCTGGGCGGAGTGGCCGGACAACCGTATAGTGCGTTGGTTTGTCAAGAGCTCAAGGACAGACGACGAAGGAAATTTGGATTCCCCTTCAATCCTGGTCATTTATTACCGAGTAAAATGCATTGGCGGTCATCGAACTTGTCTTGATAGCTCACTTTGATCATTGTACTTAAGAATACGGTCAATACGGTCATTATATACGGGATATGGTGCTTATACGGTCACTGGCTCAGCGTATAGCTTCGTATTTGTCTGGTTGACCAGTCCAACAGTCCACATGCGCCTCATCAGCTTGTGTTCTGTATCTATCTATCTATGCGGGCCTACCTGTCAGTGGAGAAAGAAATAAAAACCAAAATTATGCGTATGTGAGGAATCAAACCATGGACTCGTCACTGCAACGCACACTCGTCAGCCAAATGAGAATGAAATACTTTGCGTTAAATGCACAAACCGATTTTTTTATATTATACGTGATGCACACATTAGCGCACACCGTCCACAGACGCAAGTAGCATGTACACGTGCAGACACTCATGCTCACGCTGTCAAACCATGGTAATGCATGCACATCGCCCTCTCAATCAAAGTCCTGCTCATGTCGCAACGCAAACGGCGAGCCCGTCACCTGCGCGCCCCGGCGGTGCCTGACATTACTGTTTAGACGTTTGCTGGCGGCCTCCGCGAACACCGAGCATGTATTCACCTGGCTCAACACCAACGTCATACTCGTGCTTGGGTGCCGAGCTGCTCGACATTAGCCATGGCTCTGCACACGACGCGCCGACGTGACTCGGCTCCTTGCTCATGTATATCATCCATCACAACGACAATCTATAAACAACCTAGCTAGAGAGGGTACTATGGTACCTATATATGTATCGTGAGCGACCGATCATAGTGCCACTGCACATGAGTGTGTGTTTGATCGATTCATCCATTATTCGTAAGTTATGCATGGTTTTGTCAGTCTAATGGTGGTCGTCGAAGCCTAGCTGGCGACAAGAGCGGTTGCATGGACGCCTGGTTGTCTATACGTGCCGCATACGCTTCAAAGGCTCGTCATCCATGAGTTCACATAATTTATTTCAGTACAATCATAAGCGTAAGTGCGTAAGTGCGTCCGCGTGCGTGCTAGTATGTATTGTGTGCGTGCGCGTGCGTACTACGTGCGTGTGGGTCGTCCGCATGCATGCATGTGCGTCGCGTTTGCTCGTTGCAAAAATACCTCATTTGGTTAGCTCGTGGGGCTTTACTGGAGAGGTTCGGGGTTAATTCCCCACCCATGCAATGCATAATTTAGCTTTTCTAATTTATTTATTTTTGACCGATTGACGGGTGGGGCCGTAGAACCTGGGTGAGGCGCATGTGGACTGTTTGACCGGTCAACCAGACAAAATACGGAGCTATAGGCTAAGCCAGTGACCGTATAATCATCTTAAGTCGTATATAGTGACCGTATTGATCGTATTCTTAACTACAGTGACCAAAGTGAGCTATCGAGACAAGTTCGATGACCGCTAGTGCATTTTACTCTTTATTATCGTACACGGTTATTTTTCGTTGCCTGTGGAAACTGTGTGCACTGACCCTATTGTGGGTTGCTTTCTGATTAGCCATCACCCCAGCCACGCGGATCGCGCGCGTGCACCGTGATCGAACGGCATTCCACGTCCCTATCATCACACCCGTGTAGCTGTAGCTGGGATTTGATGTTTCTGCACCTCCGTCCTGGTTGATGCATATAACTACAAATAATATCACTAGAAACTATGTTTATTAGTAAGGTACACGTGCATTGCACGCATGAGATTTGGCAACCAAATTATGAATAAATACCACACTATAGCATGTAAGCTTTAAGTCATATATGCATGATGTAGATGTTCGTTAATTCTTATAGTGGTAGTAAATTTCTACAAAATGCACATAATGGCCTAAATATGGTAAATGAATCCGGAGAAGTGCCAAATTTGAACACGGTGCTTTGTAGGGTGTATGTTGATCGTAGAAAAAAGTGAACTGCCACATTAATTGAGTACTTTTGCAAACTACAAAACATTATACCACCACGCCAGCGTCTGACCGCCCTGGCCTACCGAAACCCCTTCCATCGCTAGCGCGCGCTTCCCGCCTGAAGCGGTCACTGTCGCTCCAGAACGTCATTGCCGCATTCACGCCCGACGCGACCTCTCATTGGCGTCGGCATTGCAGCAGTGCGACGGCCGAGAGAGCGCCACCCACGTGGCATCCCGGTGCAAGCGACTGCTCTGCATTAGAGCAAGTACAATAGGGTGACATAAGCAGACTATAAGGAATAGAATAATATATCTTTGCTTAGTTGGAAGAAAGAGAAGAGGGGAGAGAAGAGAAGCGGGCTCTTGGTTAGTAGCCAGCTGCAACACGAGACCCAAGACGCTTTGTGAGGATGTAAGGTGGGCCAACTATTGATTAACTAGTACATATTTAAAACTTACTATTGTACATGCCGGCTAAGTGGTTGGCTGTAGATGACATGGCAACTTCTTATAGCCGACCGTTGGCAGTATTATTAACCATGCTCTTAACGACACCACGGCCATCCATCCGTCCGCCGCCCACATTAATGACACGCGGCTACCGACAAACCTACTCCGGCGCCAGCCGTCCATCCGTCTGCCGCGGCTCATTGCCATTCGCCCGCTATATTAACTTCAGCCCCAGCCCCCAGCCATAGCCAAAGACCCACAGTCATTCTCCTCCGGTCCCTTCGTTTTGTCGGCACCACTCCAACCATGGCCTCCTCGCGCTCCAAAGCTCTCTTGGACGTACTGTCGCAGGAGTAGACGAAGGACATCGCCGGCTCCACTCCGGGCACGCTCCAAAGCTCTCGTGGACGTACTGTCGCAGGAGCAGACGAAGGACATCGCCGGCTCGCCCCCCCCCCCCGGCCACCCTCCGCCGCCACGACCACGAAGCCGGCAGTGAGGAAGAGTAGTACATAGTAGGTCACTGCCGCTCTGGTCCTAGGAAGGCCACCGCTCCTCCACTCAGTCAACGCCAAGCTTGGTGGGGTAAACATCGGCGGCCGATTAGCCGCTTGACGGCGACGTGGAGGCGGAAATCTTCAGAACCTTGTGCTCCGGAGGAGGAGGTTATCGAGGCAGAGCTGGACAAAGCCGAGGCGGATGAGTAGGAGGCAAAGGCAATAGCCGGAGCGTCAGTTCTCGGGGCTCATGCCGGACATGGTGGTCGGGCGCCGACGATCATTTAGATTAGGTTTACAGTAGGTTTTAGTATGGTTTGTGCGAAATATGTAATGAATTTCGTCTTGTTTATAGGAAAAGTTTTAGAAATGGAATGAATTTCATCCGGTTAATTTGAAATTTGCTTTGTTTGCACAAATTTCGTCCGGTTAGTTCATATAGTTGTCGAAAGGTATGCGGGCAGCATTGGATGGCATCCTCTGGCATCAGTGTCCTCGGACAGATGCCGGTGTAAATTTGTGGGTCAGCGCTGGAGATGCCCTAACTATCATGCTATAATCGCTAACAGTGCTCCATTATTTCGCAGGGAACAGTTATCCCTCGATCAAAATCAGATCCGCCGTGTTTCGCACTCCTCCCATGTAAGAGTGGAGACGCTTGCTTACATAAAAATGGAGCAAGTGGACGGCACTATTGCACGTCATATCACTCAAACCCACTAGGCCAAACTAGCCCGCCTAACGCGCGGGAAAGCCCTGCCCTCGTCATTTTGTTCTGGATTTCTATGGATCGATCGCACGAAAATGTTACACTTTGCAAGTTCAAAAGGAAAAGGCGGCACACTTAAAGCACTCCCATTGCGTTCGCGTCGCACCCCCGACAGTCCGGCTCGCACGCCGCTCAGCAAAGGGGACACGCGTTGTCTTGCATTTTCACTGACATGTGGGACTGCAATTGAATAAACCGTTGATAGCCGAAATCTAACCGCTCGGCGGGCGTCGGCTGAGAAGAGAGAGACGGGGGAGGGAGAAGAGATCGCCCGCCCGCAGCGCACGGACTCCAAGAAATATGGTGATAATGTGAGGTGGGCCATGCGGGGTCCGGACCGCTTCCAAGCCCGCTTCTGACCGCCCTGGCCCACTAGAAAACCCCTCCCCCCTCCCGCACGCGCTCCCCCCTCAGGCGCCAGCTGCCCGCATTCATAGCAAGTACAATACTGGGCTATAAGCCCGCTTATGTGGAGGAGAGAGGCATTGAAAAAGTGAAGGAGTGGGCTCTGCAAGAGCCCGTCTCTACACGTGCTCCTAGGTATAAAAAAACTAATTCTAAAAAAATGGTATAAAAAACAATTGTGTCTAAAAAAAGAAGGTAAAAAACATTTGAGAGGAAATAGATAGAGAGAAAGTGAGAAAAAGTTGTAACCTTATAGCCAACCTTATAGTTAACACTATGGTACATGAGGAAGGAGGGAGTTGTGCACATGCCAAGTTCACTGGGCTGCCGTGTTTCACACTCCTCCGTCGTAACAATGGAGACAATAGCTTTCATCAAAAATAAACAATGAATACTCCTTGCTCGTCCTCGATATCGGAAAGAATACTTTCATTCGCCGACATGTGGGACGTTGACCATCCTGGTCCACTTGCCATGCACAAAATTATCCTGGTCCACCCCGGTCGTAGCGCAGGCCCAACCTTTCCCACTATAAGTTGGCCGGACGAAGGAACCATCATGACTTCGTTGAATTCCGCTTCTTCAAGAAAACTTACTGTACCCACAATGCTGCTACCACACGCGAAGACTGGACGGCACTGTAGCACGTCATATCACTGAAACCCACTAGGCCAAACTAGCCCGCCTAGGATTTGTACGTCTCTGTACTGCTATGATTTTGTGTTCTCAAAAAATATCCTTTGTCAATCTAACGATTAGGAGTAGAAAGAAATGGAGGCCTCCTTTGGTTCATAGGATAGGAATTTTATAGGAATAGGAAAATCATAGGAAGTGAGATGACATGCATCTCAATTCCTATAGAGAAAGAGATGTTATTTGGTGCATAGGATAGGAATTTTTCCATTGAGTCTAGGCTAATTTTTTTTCCTCCAAAATATGAAGGATTGATTCCTATCCTACATAGGAATAGGAATCCATTCCTATAAACCAAAGGGCTTCAAAGGAATTTTTCCTTTGCAAATCCTATCCTATAGAGTTCCTACAAAATTCCTACAAACCAAACGAGGCCGGAGGGTCTTTCTCTCTCTCTAGATCTCTCTCCATCCCACAACCCCTCTAGCATATGTACACACTCTCTGTAGCCACTCCGAAAGTACGACATCACTACACATTCATGCTTCCAATAAAAAAATTACACATTCACGCATGTTACAAGTACGTGCCAATTTTGCTGGCTATTAATGTGAATGTATCCGTGAACCAACTCTTTGAGTTTGATGTGAATTAATGTATAATTGTGGACTATTGTCTGATCGATCACTAAGCCTACAATTTTAGGAGCTTGGGCTATTGGCCGATCGACGACGGATCAGACCTATAAGCGTACCACGAGCTCATCAGCCCCAACGTTTCTCTTCGGTGAGTGTTTGCAAGTACTATAGCTTGCACAGTAGCTAGCCTACTAACACCAAGAATCATCAAACAAGCCCTGCTGATATGATAAACAGTTCAAACTTACATCTAAGCATGCCATATATTACATCGAAAGCTGGTGAGGATACATCTGTTTCCATATCTCGGAGATGGTTCGCATGATTCACTATCAAACAAAAGTAGCAAGTACCGCCCACACAAGACAGTGCACTAGCCCTAAGATGGTTTGATAACACGCATCGTTCTGCTAATTAAACACAATGCAAACTACCTTGAAGGATTAGCGCGACCAACTATTTCTTGTCATCGATCTCTCGGGCAATCACCACAGCACAGACAGTGGCATGGGAATCGATCTCTGGGGCGATGTCCACAGGATGGACCACGACATCAGAATCGATCTCTGGGGCGATGTCCACAGGACGGACAGCGGCATCGGAATCGATCTCCGGGGCGATGTCCACAGGACGGACCGCGACATCGAAAACGATCTTTGGGGCGGTGTCCACAGGATGGACCGCGACATCGGAATCATCAAGGACGTCCACCGGCACCTGCACAACCCTAATAGCAAGCACATTGCAAATAATCAAAAACCACAACTATGGTAAGCCATTTTTTTACCTTCTGCAGCTCACCGGGGGATCCCATCCCTTCGGGGGCCATCTCCTCGATGGGGGCCATCGCCTTGCCAGGGAAATACTGCTTCTCAACGGTGACTATCTCCTCAAACTCGGCCTTGAGCCTCTCATAGGTGGCCATTAGAGTTTATGGGGTAGGCACGGTGGGGCCCTTGTTGTTCTTCCAGCTTTCTTTGAAGAGTTCGTCCGCCAACGTCGTCAACTCTTTGGCCAGTGCTTGTTTCTTGGAGTTCTTCGTCTCCATGGGTTGGTCCGCCAACATGGCCAACTCGTTGGTCGGTGCTCGCTTCCTGGAGATCTCTGTCTCGAGTGGGTTGTCCACTGGCAACTCTTTGCCTAGTGCTCAGGATCCATCAATAAACTGACAAACAAAAAGAAATCGAAAGGAAACCACAATCGAAATGAAAACGAGAAAAGAATAGGCAGTGAGAATTGGTCGGTGCTTTGCAAAAAGAAGATTCTTGGAATGAAAATACAGTAGCATCACTGATTGGCCCACCTTTCCTTCGTTGGTACAGAAGAAAAATGGCAGAAGTGAGTAGCCTGGAGTGAGGTTTTCTTCAAGAAAGGGGAGAAAGGGCTTCAACGAGCATTCCAGTGAAATGATGGTTGCTTCGTCCAGTCCAACTTCGAGGCCACTTTACCACTGCTGATAAAGGTGTGGGTTTTGTGATATGACGGGTCATGACGGTCACACCGGGGTGACTGATGAGTCTTGACTGTAGCACCTCGCTGTGATTTGGTGGATGGCACGCGGGCCCGGATGCTTGATATCCCGCATGTAATAGAGCGGCTAGTCATATAGTAGTTTGGACGACAGACGAGGAGCTCCGTCCTGGTTTATTGGTCCTTGGTCCCTATGATAATCTGTGCCAAATTTTGACTATAAATTTAACTAACCAAATGTTCATGCATGTCACAAAAAATTACATCATTGAAAACTATGTTCAAATACGAATCCAAGGATATAATTTTGGTTAACATGCACTAACATTTTGCCAGTTAAATATTTGGTCAAAATTTAGCACAAATTACAACGGGGCCCAATAAAGATTGTACTCTCCAATTTTGTTTTGAGGATACTCCCACATAGAAAATATAAATAATAATGCATGTTGGTGCAGCCCACGTTTTCGATAATTTTAGCCGTGGGCTTGTTCACAATTTTTACGAGGCGGTGGTTGTTCACTTAATGGAGGGTCTAGTACCAGAATTGAACGATACAAAGTGCGACCTGGCACACCGTAACACCACTTGGAATAAGCGGGTAGCTTTCTCAAAAAACAATCAACAACTCAAAAAAAATGGTGACCTGGCACGTACACAATTTTAAACGATAGTTTTGATGGACTAAAAAAAGAAAACTACCCCACTATACATATATATATAGGCAGGAGCCTCCGCGCTTGCTTGCTAGGGTTGCTCTATTCACGCACTCTCATCCTCTCCAGATCTAAACAAGATAGCAGTGGTAACACTGTCTTTCTATCTTCACCGCTGGTTACGGATCCAGACGTATCCCCCTCCGCCGGTGCAGGGGAGGAGGGGCCGCGTTTAGGCCGTCGTCGACAGCGAGGGAGGAGACCCACTGCCGACCACACCGTTATCTCTGGCCGAGCGCCGGCGCGGGAGGTCGTCTGATCCCTTCATCGCTGCCCTAGTGTGGGCGGATCCGGCCTCCCACCGCCCACCTATCCACACCCTGACGACCTTCAGGTATATCTTCCCTCGAAACCGACCTAGCTCTACTTCCCCAGCTCGCTCGCTGCATGTGCATCATTTTCTACCTCTCAGCCCCCCTCGTAGCTAGGCTCGATCGGATGGTCCAACGTCACCTAATTTTTTTTATTGTTAGAGGTAAAGTTACTTCATGGAGTCGAATCTTGTACTTGGTTCAAAAAAGAAATAAAGGGGGAAAAATTTAGTATGTACATCGAACTTGGTACAAACAGGAAAGAAAGGGGGTGAAAGTAGTACAGACTGGTCATCCAACCGGTCTCTTGGTCGAAAAGGGAAATATAGGGGAAACGCTGTACACAGTGGTATGACCAGGACTAGATTTGCTATCCACACATAGGAATAGGTGGCTAGAGTGAACAAAAATGGGACCAACTCAGATATGTTTCTTGGATGTTTGTTTCTCGGGGCAACAAACTCTGAATCACCACTTTATGCCCCGGCTTAGGTATATGGTGATGGACTGCTGGTGCACCCACTGTCCCATGCCCTTATAGTAAATATTTAGCTGTTCTTAATCTAATGCCCCTGGTAAAATAAAGCCATGCCACTGTTATAAGCCATGACAAGTTTAACCAATTGTTTTTACCAGTAATTGTTTGAGACTCTGACTGTTTCCTCTGTAGCTTTTTGTGCAAATAGGGATACCCATTTCACCTCGTTGCTCTTGCGACCTTTTGGTGCACTGCACAAAACACTTCTTAAAAGAAGTGACTTTTGTGCTGTTTAACTGGAATGTCAGAATGGAACCGTTGTTTCATTTCGGTGGAACTGCACAAAGGGAGATCTGTGTTCCAATCTTCATCCTCCATATTGGCACCATAACCTTCCTTTAGGTAAGAATGATATTTAATGCATGTGTTCACCTCTATTTTGCGACTGCCATGAGAAAATAATGCTATTGTTTACTAGTACACTTGTACTCCCTCACTAACAAAACCAATTCTGAAATAGAATGCCAATCATGTACTTGGTTTCACCAACTGGTGAGGAGAAAGAGAAACAGTGCATGAAGAGGAAGACGAAGAAGAAGAAGGAGGAAATGAAGAAGATCACACGATGGTACCATCCTATGTTATCCTGACATCTTGCTAGTGGTATTGTATTGCTGTGTTGCTACTAGTTTTACTTTACTTGAAAGACTAGCAAGATGCCCGTGCGTTGCATGTAACATCAAGATGCATTTGTATGAGTAGTTTATCTTTTGAGAGAAAAGGATGAACGAGGGAAGGCCTTATTTGCAAATGTGGAGAGGGGTGTGGGTATCTTTTTGCAAAATTGCCATAGTTTCCTTCCTATCCGTCAGATATAAATCGGACGACCTATATTGCAGGATGGCAGGCACACCATCATCACCAACTCTGTTTTTTATAAGAGTAGAGATAGATAGAGAAATGCAGCAGAGTAGTACTTGGCTTGATGACACATCATACTAATTAACTGGATTCTGGATGCATGTGTGACCCAGCTCTACACGATCAACAGTGCTAAGGTGATCTTGCTGAAGCCGAGGCCTCAGTCGACGCCATTCAAGGGCTCCGGCAACGTCTCCCTTACATGTGAGACGATCCTTCAGGAGCCCTTCCACTTTTTCTGTCTCTCCTGTAAGGTCACTTAATTAATTAGGAGTACTTAAGTAGCACTAATTTATTGCTGCCTAATTTTCCTGTCGGAGTTAAACAAATCTTTAGTAGCACCCTATGCTGAATCATGTACGTGTGTATGTGTGTTTGTGGAGGTAAATCATGTGGTGGAGCAGGGAGGGAATCTTGGTAGTGTCATGACATAATAATGCTATTGTTTTGCAAGTCAATTTATTGCCACTGGTTCAATGAGGCAATGTTTTGTGTATTGTCCATCATGAATTTGAAGCTACTGTTAAAGTAATATGCTAATGTCTTTCTATCCTTTCTCACTAAGCTAATGAAGGTTTCACCTTGTTCCTACTTGTGCAAACAGGGATCATGTTGTGCCAATCGTACATTTTAGTGGAACTGCACAAGAGAATACAATGAACTGTATCCCAGCCAGTGCTTTAACTCTGCTGGAAGTTCTTGATAATCTTTCGATATAATCTCACCACTGGTAAACAAGAGTGATATCAACCATACATTTGAAGTGCACAAAAATATATACTATTGAATGATTCCAGTGAGTGCTTTATCATCTCTTCTGGGACTACTTGAATAAGCTTTTTTGCTCAGGTTGGTACCGGCCTAAGGCCTTCATCCATATTAGTTTGCTGTCATCTCTATTTGTATCGTGCTACTGTGTTGCTACTGTCATGAGAAACTCCTTTATCTTTGCACGTTAAAGTTTTGTAACCTATGATACATGGCAATGCTTTGAGTGTTGAGCTAATTGGCACTGATTAAATAAACTAATACCTCTCTTTAAGCAAGACTACTATGTTGCTAATTTTACCCATTAAGATAATGATGGTGCTTCTATTTGTTAGTGTATGTTTCATCAACTAGTCCCACTATTACAGTAATCTCACTCTCTCAATATATGTGCCAACAGGGATGCTCGATTTTGGTGGAACTGCACAAAAACTTTGGGTGCTTCATTGCCTCGACTGCATCCTTCCTTTCCTGTCAGTTGCTTATCTTGGCTTCCAGTCAAAGGAAATAGTATTTGATATGCTACCTCACACAGGTTGGTATCGGTCTTTATCCTGATTATTGTGCTTTTCATGTGTATTGGTAATTTGGTATTGTGCTACTGTTTGCCGATTTCATAAAGGAGTAACTTGGAGCCTGAACTCGCAGGCAAATCATTACATTGGGCGATTTCAGTAGAACTGCACAAAAAGATCAGATGAACAGATACTTATGCTGCTGCTATGTACTCCAAAGTTCACTCAGACAAGCATCGATGTTGACAAGAAGAAGTGCCAGAGTGAACGCCAACAATATTGTTTGGCGCATAGCCCAGAAAAACGCAGTCCAGTCTTTGGTCCCAATTTGTGCCTTTTGGTTATCAGCACATATGGTAGCGAACTGTATGGCATGGAGTCTAAAGATTCCAGACAAGTTGGTTGACGCGTATATTCATCTGGCACTTAATCAGTCTGCACGCCAGGGATGCTCCATTTCAGTTGAACTGCACAAAAAATTTGGATGGTTCATTTTATCGACCGCCTCCTTTCTTGTCTGCAATGTAGAATTTTGGCGAGCTACAGGACCAAGATGAGCCAGTAAACTAGTTGGATGAAAGTAGTGGCCAAGTTGCTCAAACCTCCCTCGGCATCGAGGCCACTATCTCGAGGATAAACCTACAAGCAAAGTTCAGATTGTCTGTGCTGCCTCTTATGTACTCGAAAGTTTACTCAGACAAGCATTAATTTTAGCAAGAAGTACCACCGAGTGAACACCATTTACCAGTCTGTACCCTAGGTAATTAAAGTTTGCCCATGGATGATATTGGTTGTGATCTCAATCATTTGGATGCATAAACATGCTGAACATGTGTATATCTGAATCTTTTTGTGAATTATCTATGAATATTGTCTTGTGATCTATCAACCATTTGGATGCATAGACATGCTGAACTTGTGTATATATGAATCTTTTGAGTTGTTGATTGTGAATGTTGGCTATGAATATGAACGTGTCTTGTGAACCTGAGTTTGATACGAATGTTTACCTTTTCTGTTGTACTTGTGTGTGAACTTGTTAGAATGTCTACTGTGGGATTGTGACGTGTGAGTGTCAACGGCACACCTTCTTCCCGAGAAGAATTACACCTGCTTGTTAGGGTAGCAACGACGCATCAGCTCTTTTTTATCTTTTTGCTCTGTCTTCCCCCTTCCCCCGCTCAACCCCTACCATAATGGTTTCGGTCTCAAAACAAACATAGTACTGCGTTGATTTTGGGCCTTGATGAAAAACCAAGTGTTGCTTTCTGTAGGTTGGCCCGCCCAGCAAATGGGCTGCTGATCCACCACGGACTGGGAGGCTAAAAATACAAGTTGTATGGTGAAGAGGCAAGTAAAAAAAATGCCATCGAGAGCCATCCACTGAAAAAAAAATCGCGTCTGATGTGCTTCTTCAGTCGCGCCGCCGGCCCCCTCTTTAATCCAGTTCGCTCCATTCCCCAACCGGCAGCACATGACGGAAGTGTATTTCCCCCTCACGCTGCCGGGGGATTGAAGAAGTGCGGCATCGAATCCAACACCGGCGATGGCTGCTTGTCCAAGTGATTTTCAGATAAGAAACTGCATGTTTCAGAGGCAGATCATTTAAATCAACACGCACTTTTCAAACATGGATAACAGAATGTTGAAAATTTATTCATGGTAAAAAATGGAACTAACAACAAGTTAACATCATGCTGATCAACATTCATGTATAGCACATCTTCATATGATGCAAAGTCAAGAAGATATGTTATTTTCAAAATGGCAAGACAATGTTGAGTGTGCGAAAAACTGGGTAAACCAGGGACAAAATTTTGGCAAGTGTTAGATATTTTTCAACTGCACCAGTTGGAATCGAACCCGGGCAGTACAACTTTTGGGTGAGAGGGTTGCAGCCACCGGGCTAGTGCGATATGTTCGAAAGAATGAAGGCGTCTTCCGCGGCTCCGGTTCTTTCCCGTCCGTGTGCGCTCGCCGTGGCACCGTCGTATGCCGTTGTCAACATGCTCAACAAACGAGAGGAATTCGAAGAGGACTGTACGCTGAGAGGCTGACAGTGGGGACCCACCAGGTCCAAGCCGTACGCAAGCAAGTGCCTCATTGAAAAAAAAAGCTTCCTCCTAATTGTATAAACGAAATAAATTTCAAACGATGACTGTCATCGGGGAGCTTTTTTTAAGGGGTATCGGGGATTTTTTTTTGTTGCGGGAAAGGGGTATCACGTGTCTAACTGGTATCATTTTTTTCAGAGGGCGAACAAGTATCAGCTAGGCCTAGGTTTTGTTTTTTAACATGCGTAGCCCACAACATACCGAGACAGTGGTTTCAACTTATTTTTTGAGGTCCATCATGTACGTACCGGCCTAGCCCAATGTATTTTTTTAATAAAACGCAGATCTCTGTTATATTTATCTATATATAAGAATAATAATGCAGTGTCCAATTTATGTTTTCCCTTCTAACCACATTATATATATTTTATATTTTTTTGTTTTTTATTTTTTTTTTTTGGGGGATTGTGTTTTTTTATTTTTTGTTTTTTTTTTTTGGGGGGGGGGGTGAGTTATTTACTAATTTATCTTCTATTTAATAATACTATATATATTTATATATATAATATATATTATATATATATTATATATATATATATATATTATATATATATATATATTATAAAAACATCCCACGTCTTATTAACTTATAAAAGTAAATGTTTAACAGAAGTTGGCAAGGAAAATCCTGGTTGTTTTTGATTCACAGGCAAGGAAAATCCTGGTGATTGCGTACAAAAGTTTACGAAGATTTTAAAGACCAATGTAATAATAACGCGCTCATTTTTCTTTTGAGCAATAACTCGCTAATTTGTTAATTTTATATATAATAAAATGTGTAGCTCCGGTTTATTTTTTGATATTAATTGCTCCTTCTAATCTAACATTAAATATAGAACAAGCCCAGCTAATTGGTGTATTTCAAGAAAGTGCAAATGGGCTAGGATTTCTTAGAAAATATTAAATGGGCCGCATTGACGCGAAATTATTTGTTCACCCAGCCCAGCAATTGGACTGTAAATTCTAGAAAACATGGGTTAAATATATGCCATATTTTTGCAGGCTGACATGTGGGCCAATAGGTCGAAGCCTACGTAAGGCGTTGTCAACTTAGTCAACAAATGATTCTGACATCCACAGCCATTGGATTTATATCCAATGGCCGGCATGCACCTTCAATCTCTCGTCTTGTTCCTCCAGCGTAGCCGGGACCGCCTGCTCCGGCCTCCGGCGGCTAGCAGCTCTGCTTAGCACGCATCGCTGCGAAGCGCTACCCCACCGCCGGCCAGGCTATCCCTCCACCCCTCCACACCTCCTGTTATTCTCCACTGAGTGCAGCCCCATGCCGCACCAGAACCAGTTATAACCCTTGTACTCCTCTCAATCTGCGACTCCACTGCCGCGTCTTCCCATCTCCAGGTCGTTCCCGTCCGGGGCCTCGCCGTCGTCCACCGCCTTGCTGCGCTCGGCGCGGCGTGGTCAACAAACGAGAGTCATCGGAAGAGGACTGTCCGTGGAGAGCCTGACAGCTGGGACCCACGAGGTCCATGGTCGCACGCAAGGAAAGTTCCTCCTTATTAAGCTGAAAAAAATGTTTCCTCCCCCTGACAGCTGGGACCTACCGGCTGTATCTTCGCACGGAAGGAAGTGCCTCCTTGTTATGCGAAAAAAACTATTCCTCCCGATGACAGCTGGGACCCGGCAGATTTGGTGGCTGACTTGTGGGCCTACCAAGCTGACGCGTACGCAGGGCTTTGTCAACTTAATCAACAAATGATTCTAGCAGCTGGACCATTGGATGTTAATCCAAGAGCCATGATGCTTCTTCAACCTCTGTTCTTGCTCCTGTCTCCCGTGGGCGGCAGTGCTGCCGCGCACCCGAACCAGTCAAGTTCCCCACTCCTCTCCATCTGTGACTCCACTGCCGCGTCTTCCCCATCTCCGGGTCGTTCCAGTCTGGGGCCTCGCCGTCTACCACCGGCCTTGGTGCGCTCGGCACGGTTTGGTCAACGTGGTCAACAAACGAGAGTCATCGGAAGATGACTGTACGTGAGAGGCTGACAGTGGGGACGCACCACGCGCCATGGATGCATGCATGCAACTGCATCCTTTTTACCCTGAAAAATAATGTTTTCTCCTCCTGATAGCTGGGACCCACCAGCTACATCTTCGCACGCAAGGAAGTGCGTCCTTATTACGGGCCAAAAAATGATTTATCCCCCTGACAGCTGGGACCCAGCAGCTATACCTTCGCACGCAAGAAAGTGCGTCCTTATCCTCCCTGTCAGCTGGGACCCACCCGGTCGAAGCGTGCGTATCGTTGTCTGTCTTGTCGCGAACGTGTACGTACATTCTGGTCGATCGGTCGCTCTGCAACGACGAACCGTGGCCGAGTAAGTAGCGGCACATGTCATAGTAGAGCCCCCCACGTAGCAGTTCAGGCTGTCCCGTCTAAATCGTGTACACGTACATACAGCTACACGCCAAAAAATACGGCCACGTACGTACAGACGAGCGGGGTCTTGAAACGTGTACTCACGCATACGGACGGCCAAGGCTCATGTACATGAAGAGGCAACGGACAGCAGCCACATTGTCCTGTTCATCGGCAGCTAACCGGCTGGGTCGGAACGAAGGAAACAGCATCGTGTTCACCGGGAGCCAAGTGACTGGGTCGGAACGCGTCCTGTTCATCGGGAGCGAAGCCACTGGGTCGGAATGGGTCGTGTTCAACGGGAGCCAACTGGCTTGGACGAAACAGCTGGAACGGGGTCTGGCGTACCACAAAACGGAGGAAAACGGCCTTTTGTTCAACCACGTACGGTCGAAACGGGGTCCTGTTCATCGGGAAGGGTCTGGCGTACCGCACAACGGAGGAAACGGACTTGTGTTCGAGTGCCTACGGTCGGAACGGGGTGCTGTTGATCGGGAGGGGTGTGGCGTACCGCAAAACGGAGGAAACGGACTTGTGTTGGAGCGCCTACGGTCGAAACGGGGGTCCTGTTCATCGGGAGGGGTGTGGCGTACCTCAAAATGGGACTCCACGGGATACTGTTCATCCACCGTCTACTGCCTCGCTCCAGCCTCCACGGGCTACTGTTCATCCACCGTCGACTTCCTCCAGCCTCCACCTGCTACTGTTCATCCACCGTCGACTTCCTCCAGCCTCTACCAGCTACTGTTCACCACGGGGGTCCTGTTCATCCAGCCTCCACCGGCTACTGTTCAACCAGCCCTCCACACGGGTCCTGTTCAACCAGCCCTCCACGGGGTCCCTCCACTGGCTACTGTTCATCCAACCCCACCTCCTCGATTGGGGTCCTGTTCATCCAGCGGCAACGACCTCTACTACCACGGGATCCTGTTTATCCAACCCCCATCGGGAACTGTTCATCCAACCCCCACCGGGGACTATTCATCAAGAGGCAGCTTTGATCGGCTTCAGTTAGCAGCAGTAGCGAAGGAATCACTCGGGTTCAGTTAACAGCCAAGGGATCAATCGGGGTTCAGTAACATAGCTAGTGCAATCGCTCGGGTTCAGTTAGAGCCCAACGCCTCGCTCGGGTTCAGTTAGAGCCCAACGCCTCGCACACATGCGCGTACATCTACGAGAGAAACGCGCAAACCTCCGTGCATCGTTCGGCCCCGACCACCCACCGTAACCGGGAACTCCCCGAAATTTTCCTCGCCCTCGCTTCTACCACGATTTTTTCCGTCATGGACGGCCCAAAGAATGTCATGCAGGTGCGTCCCCGGCCCGCCCAGGATGAAAAGCCCATTTTTCATAGAAGTAGGAGCCCACCACATATATGATGATACGTGGTTTTTTCACAATTATTGTCATAGAAGTGTCATAAGCATGACAGAAAAAAAATTCGTTCGGCCCAAAATGTCACGGATGTGTCTTTTTTTTTGTAGTGTCTCAGCCGTTGACCATGTAGTTGCATGGCGGTGATTCCCCGTTGCAAAGCCTCCTGAACACCGGAGATCGTTGAAGCACGTTGATGTCGTTGTGAGAACCCGACATTCCAAAGAAAGCATGCCAAATCCATAAGTCATGTGATGCCACCGCTTCTAGTATGATGGTGGCCTCTCTGGTGTGGCCTTGATACATTCCCTGTAAACCTTTGGGCAGTTCTTCCATTGCTAATGCATGCAATCAATTGATCCGAGCATTCCTGGAAACCCCCTTGCCTCTCCAATAGCCAACAACTTTTCCGTGTCCTGCGCATTTGGTTCTCTGAGATACTCAGGTCCAAACACCTCCACCACGGCGCGGGCAAACTTGATAGTAGTCTTCAAGCACGTGCGCTCCCCCGTCCTGACCATCTCACCAACGACATCTGCAGTAGTACCAAGTGCAAGTATCATCAGAGCAGCCGTGCACTTCTGCTTGGCCGAGAAAGAGAGTTGGCCGCAACAATCCCTTGTGAGTTTGAAGTAGTCGTCGTGTGCCTCCACTCCTCCAGAATGCGCAAAAGCAATGGTTTCCGCATGCGAAAACGGCAACGAAACCATGGACCATCCGGGAAAGTAGGTTTGGGAGCAAAGTAGTCCTTGTGCAGTAGCTTTGCTCCGGACACCCTGTCCCGGTTGATCACTCTTCTCCCTTTGATTGAGCCCTTGAAGTTAAGAATATGCTCCACTTGCCGGTCCATTTCCTCTTGCATGCTCATGAGCATAATCATGTCCACTTCTTCGTCCGAATCCGACGAATCGAAGAACTCATCTTGAATCATTTGGTCAAGCTCCATCGGTCCAGACTCCTCGTCCGACGAAGCATTAGAATCCATCGTTTTCCCTAACAGAATCACAAAAAATCCAATCGGACAATGTGTCGAACACATCAAACGCAAGGCGGAGCCAGAGAGTTGCCGAACGTACCACAGTGACGTCCGAGCTGGCGACAACGTCCCCCGCGACGAGGACGGGAGGGCTCTTTCGGAGCTGGCGGCAGAGAGCCTCGGAACGTCTGCGGAGCGAGCGCAGCGGCAGAGCGCGAGACGGACGACGCGGAGGAGGAAGAAGAGCGGAGATAGCAAATGGATCCGGCTGGTCTTGGGGTGGATTTGATGCAATTTGGGGTGGGGTCGGGCTGTCGGGTCCAACGTGGTGGGCGTGCCCGGGCGCCCCCATATCCACCCCATATTTGGGCTGGATATGAGGGGTGCCGGTCAGCCTTGGCGTATGAGGGCCGTTTGAGGGGGCCGTCTGGGTCAAAAAATCATGATCGGACAGTGACTGGGCGACCCGCCCGAGCGTATGAGGCATGTTTGAGGCGCCCGGCAGTAGATGCTCTAAAAGTACTCATCCATCTTGCAACAAAAGACATCGGTTCTGCTTGCAGGCCCTTCATGGATGGAATCTGGATATCTGATGTCCTTCCTCATCCTAAAAGCACATTTAGAGTTCGGCAGGATTAGACGATCAAACATTTTTCATCATAATTGGTGCCATCGGTCGCCCCCCTTCCCCAGCCACCCTCGCCTCCGCCAGGCAAGCCCGGGACGCTACTACTCACGATGGAGTTGTTGGATTTCATTTTTTATTTATGTTTTAAATGCATATATTTCAACAACTTAGATTTACATAAGAAATTTAAAACCTCGATTTAAAAAAAAATCAACATAGTATAAAAATATTGTTAGCACAGTTTAATAAAATGAGGAAAAACTTTCAAAACAATGTTCGTGATAATGAAAAAATATTGGGGTGTTTCAAACAAATGTATGCGAAAACTAGTAAAAAATGTCTATTTCCATTAAAAAATGTACATGATATTGTTTTAAAAATGAAATATTTCTATAAAAATGTCCACAAAAATTAAAACAAAGATCATACAATGAGAAAAAAACATTTGCGTAGTTTTAAAAAATTAATGTCATTAAAAAAATGTTCAAAAATGCGTACTTGAATGCCATGTATTTGACAAAGTGTTTAAAACATGTATTTAAAAAAATGTGCATCATATATTTGAAAAATGACCAACGTGTGTCAAAAAAAATAAATCTGGTGTGCTCTAAAAATGCACATTGTGCACTGAGAAAAAGTAGACTTGTGTTGAACAAAATAAAATGGATAAAATCTGAGAAAGAATCAAAAAGTAAAGGGAAAATACCCAAGAGAGAAAGAAAGAAAACCATAGTATAGTATGACAAAGAAAAAACCAAAGAAACCAAAGGAATCAATAAAAAAACAAAGAAAAGGAGAGTAAAATGAAAAAATACTGATAAACGCCTGTGAAAAAACAAATTAAACCAGAGAAAAAACAAAAGAAAACGAAATCGAAAAAAAAATGACAGTGGAGCAAACCTAGGCGTTTCCTATCTAGCGCTGCAGGCGCCCGTTACAGGTCATTTTGCAAATGGGCGCCTGCAGCGTACTCCCTTTACCGTGAGATGGGCCGGCCCATTTAGTATTTTGCTACATCTTTTCATAAAGTGCGAAAACTAGAGAGCTGCGCCGAATCGAACCAAGGACCTACATGTTATCAACGCACCGTGCTAACCACTACAACAATCGCTAGCTTATGCATGGTAACTTCTTGCGTCCTTCTTATTCTTTCTCCAGTTCGCATTTTCTTTTTCTTTTTCTTTTTTTCTTTTTTTCTGTTCCTTTTCTTTTTATTTATTTTTCTTAAATGCGTGATTGTAAATCGATGAACTTTTTCTTCAAGATCAACGGACATTTTTTCAAAAATCCATGAACTATTTTAAATTTTTGTGAACTTTCCAAATAAATAATCATGAACTTGTTTTTCAAACTCGATGAACTTTTTCAAATTCAATGAACTTTTTAAAAATTCAATGAATTCGAAAATTCATGAGCTTTTTCAATTTTGATGAACTTTTTTCAAATTTGATGAACTTTTTTTCAAGTTTGTCAACTTTTTTAGAAAATTGATGATTTTTTTTTCAAATCCATGAACTTTTTTCAACTTTGATGAACTATTTTCAAAATTGATGAACTGTTTCAAAACCGATGAATTTTCTTTTGAAAATTGATGAACTTTTTTTTCAAGTTTGTGAACTTTTCTTCATAATTATTGTACTAATTTTGAAAATCCATGAACTTTTTTTAATTTCAATGAACTTTTTTCAAATTTGATGAACTTTTTTTCAAGTTTTTGAACTTTTCTTGAAAATTGATGAACATTGTTCGAAATCTATGGACCTTTTCAAATTCAGGATTTTTTTCGTCAAATAATTCAAAAAATAGTAATTGGTACAGTTTTGTGCAGTAAAATAGCGAGGCAACGTTGTTATTATACGGTTTGCGCTGTTACCTATCACTAGTGGCAAGTAGTCCGAGTGGTCAGCAGAACTCGTACGCTAGTGAAACTGGACGAGTTCAAAACCTGTCCAGAGCATTTATTTTTGCGATTTTTTTAAACGCTATGATTTTTCGATGTTATACACGTTTGTTGGGCCGGCCAACTCGGCGGTGTAGTAGGCGCCAGGAAGGACTTCTGGCGCCTGTGGCGCCCAATAGGAGCTCCCGCGAACCTACAGCGTACAGCGAGCAACCGCGTTGATGGGCCGGCCCGCTAATCGTCGTCCGTAAGCGATTCCTACTAGGAATCGGTACCGGCGACATATAGCTCTGCGGACCGCCTCCGGTCCTTGATTTCGCCCCCGCTCTCCCAGGCACAGCTCCCCCAGCGTCGGTCACCGGAGAAATGCCGCCGCCGCGCCGCTCCTACAGGCCGCATCCGGCCATTGAGTTCGCCGTGGCGGAGGCGGACGCCCTGATGTCCGTGCCAACGGACGTCCTCGACGACATCCTCAACCGTGTCGGGCGGTCGGGCCCCGCGACACCGTCCGCACGTCGGCGCTCTCCCGCGCCTAGCGACACCGATGGGAGGCCCTTGCATCGCTGGACCTCGACTTCGATGATGGTGACCTCAAGCATGAGTGGGCCGTCGACAGCATCCTCCTCCGCTGCCCCGGCCTCGTCCGGCTCTTCCGCGCCTTCATTGACGAGTCCAGCCGCATCCACGACTGGTTCCTCGTCCTCTCCCGCCTGGCCGTTGAGATCCTCGACATCTCCGGCTTCCTGACCCACCCCTCCTCCGTCTTCACCTGCGGCCGGCTCACCTCCCTCCGTCTTTGCTACTGCGCCATCCCGCTGCTACCGCCGGGCTTCCAAGGTTTGCCAGAGTTGAGGGAAATTACTCTGTACGACGTCCGCTTGCAAGAAAATGGCCAGTACCAACTGGAGGAGATCATTGCGACCTCACCGCTGCTCGAGCAGGTGAAACTTCGGCATGTGGACATGCGTGGTGACACTAGTGCAGAATCGGGTTTAGTCCCGGTTCGTAAGGGTGGGGACTAAAGGCCCCCCTTTAGTGCCGGTTCATCACGAACCGGGACCAAAGGCTCACCACGTGGCATGAGTCCTGATTGGTTACACCAATCGAGAATAAAAGGTTTAGGGGTTTATGGGTTTATTGTTTATTTTTTCTTTTAATTTTGTGTTTTTCATTTAATTCTTTTTTATTTCAAACATATTTTACGCTACTACATACTGTACACGTTATGCATATATATATAAACAGAATTTCTCGTAGAACCAATCATATATATATATCATCGAATTTCTCGTACGACCATTAACATACACACACACACACACACCACACACCAGGAGAAGAGAGATAGATGATATAGAGAGAGAGATATAGATATATAGGAGAGAGATATAGATATAAGAGACAATTTCTCCTACAATTTACAGATCATTACATGGAGGCATTACAGCTTGTAATGGTATTCTCCTTTGGGATCTATGACCTGGTCGAGCAAAAAATCTCGCTATTTCCTCTTGAATTGCTCGTACGCGATTCTTTGGTAGGAGCTTATCCCGCATCTCCATCGTCTTTAAAGAAGGAGATCAATATGAATGTATTAGTTGTGTGTATATATATTAGATAATGATGTAAAAATTGTGAATAGTGTTCTGGCAAACGTACCCAAAGATGTCTTGCATCTTTGCTCCTTTCGGACGTCATCATGCGAATGTTCTCGCAAACGTAGTATGCACATAAATTATTCCCCGACGCCTGCCTCAAGGTCTTTACGAGAATAGAATTCAATCAGATAATAATTAATCAAGCATGATAATGATATTGAAACTAGAATTAAAGAGATGCACGGACGTAGCTAGCTGGTACTACTTAATTAATTACCTTGAGTCACACTCATTTCAGCTTTTGTTTCCATTCGCCTTCAACATGTTTGATGAACTTTTCCCAAGCCCTGCCCGCCGGCAAAAAAATGAATACAGGAGTTATTAATTAGTTGATATCAGCAAATGAACTAAAGAGGCCGACATAGTGCGATAATGATTGAAATTACCTGTCGACCATCCCCTTCACGATTGAGTATTCATTAGTATCTTTATATAGTGAGTCCAGTACTTGAACTTGTCCCTCGTCAACTTCAATGATTAACAAGATCCAGTGGAAACTGCATGCGCACACGTTTGTATAATTAAGCGGGCATATGCATAACTCATCAACTACACTTATTAACATCTAGTAAGCAAAAACAGAATTTGTAGTACAAGACAGTGTCACTCACCCGAAGTTGTAAGGAAGTAGTATTTCTGGTTGGGTATTTAGTCGCTTGAAGAACTCTAGCAAGCTTCTCTCCGTGTCTTTTCGATCCCATTCACGTGACAATGTCTCTTGATTAATGGTATTTGGGTCAATGAACCCAATGCCATAGCGTTCAGCTCTTTTCATTTCATACATCTCATTCTGCATAATACCACAGAAAAGAATATAGTGAGGATAATTATAGATAATGAACGAGCACTACAGCTAGCTAGAGACTTAAATTACAGAAAGAAATCACTTACAGACAATAGCAACTGACGATAGATTTCTCGAGTGCGTCTTGATTGAATAACTGAGACATTTCTTCAAACTCAACCCACAAATCTTTTGCATGGAAGTAATGCTCTGCATTGACTTTCACCATGAGGGACTCTCGATTGGTCTTTACTTCTCTTAGGTACCATTCATGCAATTGATACATTCTCATTGATAGAAGCCGGATCTCCTCAGGCTTGACCAGAGGTTACCCGCGGACAAAATTCCATTTTAATTCCTCCTCTGTTAACATTTGGAATTCCTCGATGCCTAGGAGTTGTTCAACAGTGACACCGGCCTCTTCAGCCTGCCTTCTATGATCGTCGGTTATTACCAGCTGATCGGCGGTACTCCCATGTGGTTGTACAATGAGCGGGGGCATCGATTGCACTGCCTATTCCCCAGCTGGGGAACAGTTTTTCCGTTTTTTTTGCCAACTGCTTGGCTCGAGCTCGAGCTCGAGCTCGACTCCTTCTCTTTTTGTGCAAGAAATGACTTCTTGATAGAGCGCACATAGTCTGAGTCCCTATGCTTGACAGCTGGTTGAGCATTATCAATAAAGTGTTGTATGACATGCTCAGGTACTTTCTCCTTTGGCGGCGGGGGCGGTTTCGGTCCAAAATGGGCCTTCACTTGGGCAGCCACTTCGGCGCTGTTTTCCTCCTCAGTCAGGTGGTAAGGCAACTTCGGAAGAGGCTTGAGGCTTGGACCATATTTGTATTTCTTGCCTCCTTTTGTACCGCTAGCCGCCGTAGCTGCGGTGCCTCTCTTCCGTTGTTGCTGAGGCGGCGGAGACGGCTGACGCGGTGCCTGACTTGGAGGAGGAGTCGGCTGACGCGGTGCCGGACTTGGAGGAGGAGGAGTCGACTGACGCGGCGCCGGACTTGGAGGAGCAGGAGTCGACTGACGCGGCGCCGGACTTGGAGGAGGAGTCGGCTGACGCGGTGGCAAACTTGTTGCAGCAGGAGTCGGTGGCCTTGGAAAGACGATGCAATCCTTTTTCCATAGAATGATACGATGTATGGCCTCTCCCAGTGTGCGCTCCTCTTCACCTCCAGGAATGTCAAGCTCTAGCTCGTAATATCCTGACATCACTTCATCAACCCCGACACAAGCATAGCCAGCTGGAAATCGGATTGCCATGGAAGGTTGCTTCAGGGGGATTTGTTAAAGCATAGCTGTCCGCCACCTTCATGGATATGTTCTTCACTTTCATGTGTAGCTCACAAGCAGTCCTATCTTTGATATCATCCACGGGGTATCTATCCAGCAGTGCATCATCGCCCGGGGCGGAACTCACGCTGCTTGTCGGCATGGATGGGACGGTGCTATCCAATGCTGGATCTGCTTGCTGCTACCACTGAGACGACCTTTCCTGGCTAAGTGAGTCGATCTGCTCCTGCTGCCGGATGAAAGCGCGTTCCAACTCCGCGTGCTTTGATTCTACGATGCGAAGGCGGTCTGCTTCCTGCTTCCTCTGCTCCTCCTCCAGCTTCCACTTCTCCTCCTCCTGCTGCCTCTTTCTCGCATGGCTTTTGTAAGTGTTGTTCCAATCCGCAAACCCCTCAAACCACGAAACAACGCCTTTGCCTCGTGTTCTTCCCGTGTGTTCAGGATTCTTCAGGGCACGCGTAAGCTCGTCGTTCTCTCTGTTGGGCGTGAACACCCCCGTTCGAGCCTCTTCTACTGCAACAAGTAAACTGTCAGTGGCTCCTTTAAGACATGCCCGCTCCAAAACCAGCCCTGTCTTTGGGTCCAACTTCCCCCCATGCGCATAAAACCAAGTCCTGCACCTCGGGGCCCAGCTCAATGTAACTGGAGTGACCCCTGCAGCAATCATCTCTTGCTCAGCAATATCCCACTTAGGCCGGGCCACCTCGTAGCCACCTGGCCCTAGATTATGGTGCCACTTCTTTTTCGCAACATTAATCTTGTTTATTCTCGACTGTTCCTGAGCTACTTCCGATTCCTTGAACTTCACGAGAGCGTCCCAGTGATTTCTTGCCTTCTCCAATGTTCCCTTGAATTCTGGAGTCTGCTTTCCTGCTTTGACGTACACGGCCCATATATTTTTCTTGTGGTTGTTGAATGCTATCGCCATCTTCTTAAGAGCACTGTTCTTGACTTTCTACAAATCTGCATCTGTCAAATGATCTGGTAGGGCGAAATGTGACATGAGCGATTCCCAAAGCAGATCTTTTGCTCTTTGGTCGACAAAAGTAACATCCGGATCTCCCTTTGCTAGCCTTTTCCATTCTTGAACGGAGATCAGGATTTGATCCCTGACAATAACTCCGCATTGACGAATGAACTTGTTCGCATTCTTCTTAGGTTCAAGCGGTTCGCCATTAGGTTTTATAGCATCGATGTTGTACTTTACGCCAGCCTGCAACTTTTTGGCCAGACCTCGAACTGTCCTGCTGCTTGTAGAAGATTTGCTCGATCCGAAGGCCTAAAATAAGAAAGATCGATTCGTTAATATATATACAAATTAATTAAAACATGTGATGATCACCAGATATCTTATATAAATATACCTCGCTGGTCTTTGTTATTTGAAGAACAACATTTCCTTCGTTGTCACTGTTCTAAACTTCATCTATTCGTTCATCTTCATTAAATATCATACCCTCACCGGTATTGTTCAGATATTGCGAGCCGGCATCTTCTTCATTCTCATCTGGGCTCGGGGAGCATATGATGTCGAACATAGTCTCTTCTCCTTCTCTGCCGGTATTGTCCATAGCTTTTATTTAACTAATCCAGAAGAAAGATAAAGCAATTTAGTATTCAAATTAGAATGCATGCATGCAATCAATAAGGAAAAAGTGAATCATAGTAGATAATATATATACATCTCGAATAATCCAGATAATATGCATCATCGAATATAATCTCGAATACATCGTCTCGAATATTATCGAATAATATAATCTCGAATACATCGTCTTGAATATTATCAAATATAATCTCGAATACATCTCAAGTATTATCACTAATACATCTCGAATATGATCATATATATAACATCACTAGCTAACATCACTCGAGGTGGACACCCAAAGAGAAGGAACGATCACGGGATCATAGCTCGGGTGAGATCCCTGAAGAACCTGCCAGGTATTGGAGAACCTGACGTCCAACGCAACCATGTAGTGACGGACGTGCTCGTCCTCCTCCCTGACACGGTGATGTACCACCTCCGCGGGGGACGCCAGCCTCCGCACCGAATGTGGCCCACGCGCCCGCCACTAAAGAAGCTCCGGGTCGACGACGGGACCCGGGTTCCTTACCAATGTAGGGTAACGCAGCAGAAAACAAAAATTTTCTGACCTACGCACCAGCCCAGGACCACTATGGAGACTGCATACAAGGTTTGATCATTTTCGTTACCGACTCGTAGCGCAGCGGAAGTAGAGTCGATGACGATCGGCGGTGCAGAACCCCACAGCTAGGATTTACAACCTCCCAACCGCGAGGATGTATAACCTCATCCGCCACTCGGACAGCCCTCCGGGAGGCGGTCGGACAGTCCCCCGGACGGTGTCGCGGACAGCCCTTCGGGAGGACTCACAGAACCCGGACCATCACATGGACAGCCCTTCGGGAGGCACTCTCGAACAACCCCTCGGGCACTAAGATCGAAACTACGACCTCTCTACAGAGTTGCACACATACGGTGTCATCTAGCTGGCAGGGCTTCGCCGTCCAGAACTAGTTCCCACCGGAACCCAGACAGCCTTTCGGCTCTACGAAACTCTTTTCGTGGGAGGGAGAGAGAAGCCAGATCATTGCATGGCATGAGTATGAGAGCAAGGGATGAGTGTGGAGGGCTGCCCCTCCACCTCTATTTATAGGAAATCCCAAGGGGTAGGGTGGTTTTACAATAAAACCCAAAAGTACATGAATGAAGTCCTTCCACCAAGGGCATAGAAGTGAAACCAAGGAACAAGAGGGGCTCCATGGTGGAGCCCCAAGTGTGGCCGGCCACACCCCTTGGGGGGCCCCCAAGAGGGCCTCCCAATCCATCCATGTCATCCCTAGATCTTTTGGGATAAAGCCCAAACAAGTGGCTTTCCAAAAAGTAGCCCAAAAAGCACTTTCACTATTCATGACGACATTTTTCAGCGTCCGTTCGAACTGAAAATATTTATGTGGGCTTAGAACATTTCCAGTACCCACCATAATAATTTTCAATGTGTTCTTGAACAATTCCAGTTTAGTGATTTCATCTGCGAAAAGCATCTGAAGCGGTTCCGGCAGCTCCGGAACATTTCCGGTTTTCATCTCGGAAAATTCCCAGAAGTTTCCAGAATGATTCTGGCACCCTCCAAGAATTATCAGGCATGTGCCGAAACCAATTTGACTTAATGGAATACCCCGAAACAACTTTTCAGTTTCACCGGAACTCATCCGGTGACCTCTCTCTCCGGAACTTTTCCGCTGTCCGAAACTTTTCCGGTGTCCGAAACTTTTTCGGTGATTTTCTCTCAGACTCCCTGTCTAGTATTCAGCAGATAGATGACCCTTAAGCGTGTGACCCTATAGGTTCGGTGAAATATAGACATGACACGGAACCTCTTCCGATCAATGATCAACATCGGAGCCGTGGACACCCATATTGACCCCTATACCCACACGAATGAATATTCGAGTGAACCTCCAGTTGCCATGTGCTATTCCTGTTGCTTCGCGATATGTTACAAATACCCGAGGTGAGACATGTTGGCATTCCCGTGGATCAACAACTTGTCCACTATGCTAGTTACCTCGTTACCGGTATTGTTCTCTTTTCTCGTTACGTGTTCTGGCATCCTCGTGATCAAATCACAAAGTGTCTGGCCAGACGATGATGGATACTGTAACATCGAGAGGGCCCAGAGATATCTCTCCATCGTCGAAGGAGCAAATCCCAATCTCGAGCTATCAAGTTACTTGACACACTTTTCCATGAACCCGTAAGCCACCGTAATAGCCACCCATTTACGGATGACGTTTAACAAACCCCAAAGTTCATGAATCAGGCATGAAGAAACTCGATACTCTCATGGTCTGAGGAATCATGCAAACGTTAACCATCTCTGTGTTATTAACCATTAACTTGTGACGAAAGTATCCCATAGCATAACATCAATTCGGGTCGATTCAACACAAATGTTCTTCTAACATTGTGCCCTCAAAGTTGCCGGCATAGTCATGCCCATGATCAGGAAAACAGAACCATCATGCAACACTTGAGCTAGTCTCAGAGGCCAGACTTGGAATACATTTTACCGTTTATTATTCCACACGTGCATATGAGTCTTCCTCCGAGCCTCGTGGTTATTATAGACTCGAGAACCATAGCAGTTATAGCATGGAACATAAACCTAATTATGAACAGGGAGATAATCAATAACATTTATTATTGCCTCTAGGGCATATCTCCTACAGACTCCCACTTGCACTAGAGTCAATAATCTAGTTAATGCTAATGCACTTTACACCTGTGGCACACCGGTGTAAATATGCTTCGCATGTGGTATAGCCTGATGTCCAACGGATCTGACGACTTCAGCTCCGTGTGTATCTTTGCGTATCCTCGCGTTTTCACGCTTTCACAAAATTCATATTTTGTGTGGACTTGGCTTCGTATGTATGTGAATCACAGGTCGAACCTGGATTCCTAAGACTGAGTTATGGAGCAACTACCTGCAGTAGTGTCCCATTGACCAAAGCCTTCTTGGAACCATACTAAGTTCATGAAAGAACTATATGATTCAGCATCTTGTTTGTCGCTTTTAAAAGCGGCAACATACTTCGCCTCTGTTATAGAATTCGCCACAGTAACTTGTTTGGAACAATTTCCAACTACCGTGACACCATATTGTGTGTTACACAAAACCCTCAATTTAAATCAAAAATCGCTTGGAGCATGGATGAAGATTGTATCGATGTAACCTTTTACAACGAACTCTTCATGATCTCTGCTTGCGAGAAAACATGTCATCGGTGCTACTATAGTACTCAATGACCCTTTTTCACTGTTGTCCCATGATCAGAACTTTTGATCACTTTGGTATCTATACTCGCAACAACTTTGGGAGTATTGGACATATCTGGTTGTTTTTACATACCATGGAATACATGATTAATCCAAACACAAGAGTGTGTGGAATCTCCATCATGTATTTTGCTCATCAGTGTTTTGGGACACCGAGTCTTGCAAAAACTCTTTCCATGTGACTTTGGCAAGAATCACTCCTTGACGTTTTTAATGCTAAAAGGTTTTAGCATCTTGTCAATATGTATCTTTGCTCAGCCCCATTAGGTAAATCTATCTCCATAGATCATCATGCCTAATATAAAGGCTATTTAGCCCAAGCACTTCATCGAAAAACTATTTTCAAATGAAGTCCTAATTCGTGTCAAGAAATTTATTTCCAATTAACAATGTGTCAAGCACACAATGTTTTTTAGAAATTTTATTATGCTCCCACTTACTTTCTTGAATCATAAGCATCTTTGTGACCCATTGATGAAGTCAAACCCCTTTGACTATTTCATCAAAACACGAAGATTCCAACTCCATTTTGCTCCCTTCTCTCCATTGCTGGAACTCTGAAGTTTGCATACTTACTAGCATCCTTTGGACTGACAAAATACCTTGGACTGTAACACATGCAAGTCCTTGGTTTCATTTCCATCAGATGGAAATCCTATTGTCATCCATGTTTCATATCTCATGATTGAAATATGTATTAATTGCTAGTTCAACCCGAACCGACTTTAAGCATCGCTACGATGAAACAACCTCATCGTAGTCAACTCCTTGAACTTGTTATTGCAACAAGTCGAGCTTTATGGATAAAACATTTTTATCCGTCTCAGTTTTAAGTTCCATAAATATTCGTTAGACTCTAAGTCTTCCGAAAGGTGTATCAAGGTTTTAATCTTGAATCACTTATATGGAAGCTAACTCGGGTTGTATTGGCATTTAACCAATTCCGGAGTCAGGGCCCATCAACGCTTCCTTGTGTATCGTAGGTATACTGTTGTCTAACAACAATATCTCGTTTGCGCACCTGAGAGGTTTGCACGAGCCTTGCCTACGTGGTTCAGCTGCAAGTTCGACCGAAGTCCATACATTTTATTGTAGAGACTTCCGTATCAGTCGTAGTAGGAAACTCCGGAATTACTTCCAAGGTTCCTTTCCTTTGACCTGATGACGAAGATACTGACTATCTCGTCGAGTTGCACTGTCCTCCCACTCACCTTTTTGAAAGAACAATTCTCTTTAAAAGCATACCATTTTGTGGCAAAATCCTTTGCCTTGGTATAGTGGTGAGGGAATACCCAATGACTTGGGATAACCTACAAAGTAGCACTTGTCTGATTTGGAATAGGTTTGTAACCTTTTACACAAGCCTCATATTCCAAATGTTAAGAAAAGATATAACATGGTTGGGCGTACCATACCATGGTGTCATTTCAACAGACCCGATGGAGCTCTTTTCAGTGTAAAAGCCGCAGTCTCTAAAGCATCACTCTTTAAAAGGGATAATGGCAAATTTATTTATGTCATCTTTGATCATACCATGTCATAAATGGTTCGATTACATCTCCACGGACTTTCCACTTGCAGTGGTGTTCCGGGAGGTGCAAGTTATGAAACCCCTTTCACAACTCATCAGACATTCGCTAAACTTGTAACTCAAATCTTCCTTTCTGCAATCGAATTGTAGAAACATAATTTTCTTGTTACAATAATTTCTTCTTCATTTTGAAAACCTTTCGAATGATTTCAAAAGATCCAGACTTACGTCTCATCAAGTAAATATCCATATATCTACTTAAGTCATTTCTGAAGATAGATAAATCCACTACTAACAACATTTATCGGACTACACACATCAAAATGTATGATCACCAATAAGTTTGTTATTCGTTCTTTTTGGCCTGTGAACGGTATTTCAGTCACTTCACTTTTCAGAGGAAATTTGCAAGTGTCAGATGGTTCAAAATCAAACGACTTCAAAATCCATCATAATGGAATTTTCCATGCGGGTTTCTCCAGTGTGACCAAATGCAGTGCCACACTTGTGTGGTATTCTTTTAGTCTTGCGACATTTTGCGTCAGTGTTATGGATGTATCATATTACCATCAATATTCATAACATACGTCCCATCTAGGATGGAAGCATGGCCCTTCATGTTATTCATAATACTTAACAACAATTGTTGTTTTTATGAACAACTCTTTTGCAACAAACATTGTGCAATGGGTTAGAGTGTATGAAACTCTAAAATGAATTATGAAAGTAAATCCAGAGGTAATATATTATTATCAACATTCATAACATACATCTCATTCATAATGAAAGTATGGCCCTTATGTTATTCATAACACCGAACATCAAAAGTTCTCTTATGAACAACCTTCTTGCAAGATACCTTATGCAATGGGCTAGAGTTTTTGAAACTCTAAATGAATTATGAAAATAAATACAGACGGTAATACACCGATGGAAGGTATAGTAACATTTACTATGTTCCCTGTGTATACCTAAACCTCATTCCTGGCTAGTCTTTCAGGCCATAGTAGTTCTTACATCGAGTTGCAACAGAAAGCAATCGAGCGGGTATCTTTGTGATTAACTCACAATACCCAAGAATTAGTGATTAACAATTTAATCATAATTCCCAAGACCAGCCTTCTATACATCAAAAACTTGTATGCAATTCATACATGAGCTGGATATTCCAGTCTTCTTTCTTTTTGCCTTTATACTTCTAACAGTTTAACTTTTAGTATTTCTCCTACGTCCAGAAGAAGCACCCAACTTAAGAGTGGCGTTAGCCCCGGACTTCCTAGGCATGAAAGTTTCACTAACACCCTTCAGACACTTCCTTTCTCTTTAAGTTGTTGTTTTATTCACCTTTCATCATATGACAGGCGTTCTTCTGGATCCCTCTCTTATCAGTCTAATGCATAGTAAACTCCTTTACTAATAGTTTGCAAACAAACATTGCTTTGGATATCTCATATCTTTTAGCCTTTGCCTGTCTCTAAAAATGATTTTCAGATTCCATGAATATCACATAACTATCCAAACTTTTGAAGTTTGGGTCTCATGGAAGCAAACATATTGCACTTGACTGAAACGGAATTCTAGCTTTTGGATCGAAGGACGAGAGTCACATGATCCATAGCATAAGCGAGAGAATACCGAAAGTATGCGATAGGACAAAGTCCTTCTCGGCACTCTTGAGGACAATCCTCACATTACGTTACCAACCGTAAAGTTTTAACCAGATATTTAACAGCTATTCAATTTTAACAGGGAAGGTGGAAACGCGAGCCATTATTCTACAACTATTTTGCAAATCACACTTAGACAGAGTTCATAATTAATTGCACTGAGAATTAAACAAGTTAATTCAACAGTGCGCTCCCACTCAAATCAATATCTCTCATAATTGATTTGTGAGTGATACAAGACCCACACTTCGATTCAATGCCATTGATGTGGACATCACTGATGACGAGAATTTCAATTGGTAGGCAAACTTGCCGATCACATCTCCATGTGACTCTTGTTCATCTTTCGATGGGTGTGTTCCGAGCTCAGGACGATCCTGCCTGAACGTCAAAAACAACCAAGTGATCTTGCTGCGAGGTCTGACCTCACCCGCCTCATTCCTCTCGATTCGTTCGTACCCATGTGGACATGGCGCACCCCGAAAAGATACGAATTACAGACGGTGCTACACTTGGGTGAACACTAACTACTTTGATATTTTGAAGTGAGAGATCACCCTAATAAAAAGCGACTACCGCGCAATCAAAAAGGGTGCATCATAAGGGATAAACATCTCAGGCAATTCATAATAGCATGATATGGTATAGCCCTTTCTGACGGAGAAGTCTTTCATTCCTTCGTCTTCGGCATTTGCGTCGGTGTTCACCTTCGCGAAGATTGCCACTACCTTGTCGATGCACCAGATAATATTGATATCTCTATAGCTAATAAAATAATGCATTACAACAAGGTTGACACGCAGGTCATTGAAGTGCAATCATATGGCTCCAGCCATCATGCCGAATCATGATACGCAGGTCATGTTAATAAATTTACATTATATAGTCATCTCATACATAATCAAATTATTATGAGCACTGCTATACCACATCACATGCACATGCAAACCCTCCTGCAAAACCAAGTTAGACGCCTCTAATCGGTTCATGCAAAAACTTATTTTTCGTGGCTTCTAAGGTTTCGAAACAAACTGAAGCTACCAACGTCCATCATCAAGTATGATAATTCAAGTCGCTAGATTAACAATGCGGGGTGTATGAAGCACGAGATAATAAAATCTCGAACCCCATACTAAATTTCGTCATACGCATGACCCCCGTGCAGATCATATCTGCATTGCCCTTTTGTCTGCGAAATTTCATCTTTCTTTTTAACTACGGTGGAATTCAATGAACTGTTAGCACTTCGTTGATCAATCAGGATCGTGGATTGCCAGAACATTGAAACTCCACCATACTGTTATCAAGATCAGAAATATGCAAATTCCAGGGAAGCAACAAGAACATCGGGTAACAAATTTCATCTACTACCCGCACAAATAATTTTCAGTAATAGAACTCATCTACTACCTAATTATATTGTGCAACACCCATACATCACTATGTATTCTAGATTGCAACCTGCATCTACACATAGCACGGCTCTTGATGCCACTGTAGGGTAACGCAGCAGAAAACAAAAATTTTCCGACCTATGCACCAGCCCAGGACCACTATGGAGACCGCATACAAGGTTTGATCATTTTCGTTACCGACTCGTAGCGCAGCGGAAGTAGAGTCGATGACGATCGGCGGTGCAGATCCCCGCAGCTAGGATTTACAACCTCCCAACCGCGAGGATGTATAACCTCATCCGCCACTCGGACAGCCCTCCGGGAGGCGGTCGGACAGTCCCCCGGACGGTGTCGCGGACAGCCCTTCGGGAGGACTCACAGAACTCGGACCATCACATGGACAGCCCTTCGGGAGGCACTCTCGAACAGCCCCTCGGGCACTAAGATCGAAACTACGACCTCTCTACAGAGCTGCACACATATGGTGTCATCTATCCGGCAGGGCTTCGCCGTCCAGAACTAGTTCCCACCGGAACCCAGACAGCCTTTCGGCTCTACGAAACTCTTTTCGTGGGAGGGAGAGAGAAGCCAGATCATTGCATGGCATGAGTATGAGAGCAAGGGATGAGTGTGGAGGGCTGCCCCTCCACCTCTATTTATAGGAAATCCCAAGGGGTAGGGTGGTTTTACAATAAAACCCAAAAGTACATGAATGAAGTCCTTCCACCAAGGGCATAGAAGTGAAACCAAGGAACAAGAGGGGCTCCATGGTGGAGCCCCAAGTGTGGCCGGCCACACCCCTTGGGGGGCCCCCAAGATGGCCTCCCAATCCATCCATGTCATCCCTAGATCTTTTGGGATAAAGCCCAAACAAGTGGCTTTCCAAAAAGTAACCCAAAAAGCACTTTCACTATTCACAACGACATTTTTCAGCGTCCGTTCGAACTGAAAATATTTATGTGGGCTTAGAACATTTCTAGTACCCACCATAATAATTTTCAATGCGTTCTGGAACAATTCCAGTTTAGTGATTTCATCTGCGAAAAGCATCTGAAGCGGTTCCGGCAGCTCCGGAACATTTCCGGTTTTCATCTCGGAAAATTCCCAGAAGTTTCCAGAATGATTCTGGCACCCTCCAAGAATTATCAGGCATGTGCCGAAACCAATTTGACTTAATGGAATACCCCGAAACAACTTTTCAGTTTCACCGGAACTCATCCGGTGACCTCTCTCTGCGAAACTTTTCCGGTGTCCGAAACTTTTTCGGTGATTTTCTCTCAGACTCCCTGTCTAGTATTCAGCAGATAGATGACCCTTAAGCATGTGACCCTATAGGTTCGGTGAAGTATAGACATGACACGGAACCTCTTCCGATCAATGATCAACATCGGAGCCGTGGACACCCATATTGACCCCTATACCCACACGAATGAATATTCGAGTGAACCTCCAGTTGCCGTGTGCTATTCCTGTTGCTTCGCGATATGCTACAAATACCCGAGGTGAGACATGTTGGCATTCCCGTGGATCAACAACTTGTCCACTATGCTAGTTACCTCATTACCGGTATTGTTCTCTTTTCTCGTTACGTGTTCCGGCATCCCCGTGATCAAATCACAAAGTGTCTGGCCAGACGATGATGGATACTGTAACATTGAGAGGGCCCAGAGATATCTCTCCATCGTCGAAGGAGCAAATCCCAATCTCAAGCTATCAAGTTACTTGACACACTTTTCCATGAACCCGTAAGCCGCCGTAATAGCCACCCATTTACGGATGACGTTTAACAAACCCCAAAGTTCATGAATCAAGCATGAAGAAACTCGATACTTTCATGGTCTGAGGAATCATGCAAACGTTAACCATCTCTGTGTTATTAACCATTAACTTGTGACGAAAGTATCCCATAGCATAACATCAATTCGGATCGATTCAACACAAATGTTCTTCTAACATTGTGCCCTCAAAGTTGCCGGCATAGTCATGCCCATGATCAGGAAAACAGAACCATCATGCAACACTTGAGCTAGTCTCAGAGGCCAGACTTGGAATACATTTTGCCGTTTATTATTCCACACGTGCATATCAGTCTTCCTCCGAGCCTCGTGGTTATTGTAGACTCGAGAACCATAGCAGTTATAGCATGGAACATAAACCTAATTATGAACAGGGAGATAATCAATAACATTTATTATTGCCTCTAGGGCATATCTCCTACAACCAAGATGCGCGCCCTTGAAGGTAGCACCTCCCAGTGCCAGCCCAGCGGAGCCCAGTCCCGGACATGGCGCCTCTGAAGCAGGACGTCGTCGCGAAAGAGTCGATGATGAGGATGCGGGCCGGGCATCGTTGACGTCGAGAACAAATTCTATGCAAATTTAACTTTTTTAAATGCTTGATTGTGATTTTTGTAGATTTTTTTCAAAACTATGACGAATATTATAGCAAATTTAAAAACTGTAGGGCCCAATGCAAAAAATGCAGAAATAGCACCCCGTCAGCCTGCGATGGGCCGAAGAGCAGCCCGTCGGCCTGCAGTGGGCCGAAGAGGGGCCCGTCGGCCTGCTGTTAGCCGAAGAGGGGCCTGTCGGCCACCAGGCGGCCGAAGAGCCCCTGGATAAGGCCGAGCGGCTCCTTTCTTCCTCCTCTGGTCGCTAGCTCCTCCTCTCTCTCTCTTGTTGCTCTCTGTACATTCGTCCCCCGCGCCGATCTCTTCCCTCCTCCACCCATTTTTCTATCCAATCCGCAGAAACAATAGATCATAGCATTGTCCGCCGGCCTATGGTATTTTTTTTGCTATGGGGTAGTTTTTTGTGTGTGAGGAGGAGCCATGGTGGGGTGGAGGAGGTGTGGCTGGTGAGGAGGTGGTGGGGTGGAGGAGGTGCGGGTGTGGAGGCAGTGGTGGTGAGGAGGAGGTGGTGGTGAGGAGGAGTTCCGGTGGTGTTGTCCGGCGGTGCAAGGAGTCCGCGAGGTGGCCGGTGCCGCTGAGTTGAAGAGAGGAGGAAGAAGAAGGGGACACACGCGTCGAAGGTATAACAATGTCGTCATAAATTTTCTATGAGCTGTACAGTTTATTTAGTGTACATAGTCATTTTAGCGGATAGTTAGTGCAGCCGGTAATGATTATGTTGGTTGCGATTAATGAGAAGGTGGCAATGTCTGACAGGTGAAAATGTCTGAATCAGTAAATTTGACTGTTTACTACGGCCCTGGTAATGTTCGATATAATGAGTTGGGGGTTGATCTTAGCGAGT
This sequence comes from Thinopyrum elongatum, assembly GCA_011799875.1. NCBI lineage: Eukaryota > Viridiplantae > Streptophyta > Magnoliopsida > Poales > Poaceae > Thinopyrum > Thinopyrum elongatum. The sequence continues at coordinate 422,751,049 of CM022301.1, forward strand.
TTAAAAATGGCGTCATGACACTTTCAGACCCGGACAGACTGGACATTAGACAGTTGAAGCACTGGTTGACTACTAGTTTTGGGCTGGTTCCTGAAGTATGTTTCGTCAGTATTCATGCATTGTGGACCAAATCCTATAAAAATGTCAAGTGGGAGTTGATGCCGATAGATAGGAGCCAACATTGGTGAGGACGAGGATGGATTTGCAGAGGATCTGGATTCTGAAAATTCCGAGGATGAAGTGGAGGTACCGATTCCTTCTGCATGGGATCAGGACATATCCACCGGTCTTACTGTCAACGATGGCCATGAGACTCCATGGCAATATAATCTGAACCAAGTCCAGATAGGGGCTATGTTTGATACAAAGAAAAAATTGAAGTATGCGTTGATAAAGTGGGCTATATCTACGCAGAGGGTTTTCCGGACACACATATCAAGTCCAACAAACTATACCGTGAAGTGTGCTGAAACAGGTTGTCCTGCGAAGGTGCACGGGCATGTGCCAAAGTATAACATCCACTGGGTTGTCACCAATGTGGTCCCACATAATTGTGCGAGGAAAAACCTGTTGGTTCGTCATCCAAACCTGACTTCAACTCTCATTGCGCAACTCATGTATATTGAGATAGTGGAGAAGAAAGATATGGAAGCAAAACACATCCAGACAGCAGTGAAGGTTAGATGGAATTATGAGATTCCTTATGGGAAGGCTTGGAGGGCTAAGCAAAAGGCTATGAAGGAAAGGTTTGGGACGTTCTTCGACTCATATGATAATGTTGTCCATCTCCTTGACATACTAAAGGAGAGGAATCCTGGCACTTATGTTAACATACAACACACGAGGTTGGAGAGTATACCAGATTTCATGGTGTTGAAACAAGTATTCTTCTCTTTCGCTATGTGCATCGAAGCGTTCCGGCATTGTCCTCCTGTGATGTTTGTGGATGGTACATTCCTGACTGGTCAGTACAAAGGGCAAATCCTGACTGCTATTGGTGTGGACGGGAACAATCAAATCATCCCACTTGCCATGGCATTTATGGAGAGTGAGAACTTTCCGAGCTGGGTATGGTTCTTCCGTCAAGTTAAAATTGCAATCGTGAAAGACCGACCAAACGTGTGTGTCATTCATGACAGACATGCTGGTATATTGAAGGCCGTGAAGACACTAAGGAATCCAACAGCTGACGAATCAACACCTTGGAAGGACTTGCAGAGCCGGTGGTGCATGCGCCATCTTAGGGCTAATTTTTTCTCACAGTTTAAGAACAAACGGTTGATGAACTTGTTCAAAAAATTATGCAACCAGAACCAGCAGTGCAAATACGAATTTATTTGGTCAAAACTAGATGAGTTTACTAAGAAGCAGGTCTGTGCGAGGAAGAAAATGGAAAAAGATTAGGTTAAATTAGCAGCACTCATCGCGGAGCTAGAGGAGCCAGTAGGTCTTTGTGACTTGCCAGCAATTGACCCTCCTAATACTCAGAGAAAGAAGGGCAGGGCAATAAAGAATTTTTTTGAGTGGATAGAGAAAGAGCCTCCGGTGAATTGGTCTTTGCTGCATGACACCCATGGAGCTAGGTATGGCCACATGACAACCAATCTTGCAGAGGTGTATAACTTTGTACTCAGAGGGAATAGAGCATTGCCACTCACAGCTATTGTAGAGGCTGTATTCCATGGCACTTTGAGATATTTCAGAGAAAGGCACGAGTTAGCAAAGAAGCATATTGCAGATAACCAGAACACACCTTATTATAGCCGTGTCATGGAGTACATGGCAAAGAAGATAGAGAAAGCAAAGAAGCACACTGTCAGACTCATAGATAATCAGGAAAGGAGGTATGAGGTTCAGCTTCCTACAGATGGTTTTGGTTCTGCAAATGAGGTGAAGACGCACGAGGTAAAAATTGGAACGGAATTTTATCCAACTTGTGAGTGTACATGCAACAAACCGAAGTTGTTGCACCTGCCTTGCTCACATGTGTTGGCTGCCTGTGGCCAGATTGAGTTGGACGCTATCTCCTTCGTGTACCCATACTATTTAAAAGATGCAGTACTCAATGTCTGGACAGGTGAGATGACAGGGTTTAGAGTCGTCAGCAATTTCAACAAGGTAAACGATGGGGAGAGAGTATACATCCCGGATCCAAAACTTTGGCGAACAAGTAGGGGCAGACGTAAGGTAAAGCGCATCCGAAATGATATGGACCAATCTGAAGCTGGTGGAGCAACCAGACAATGTTTGCTATGCGCGGCTTATGGGCATAGGATGAAATATTGTCCCGACCTGAACAAAGACGGTGCTTCCACATCGACGAGTGCTTCTACATCGACGACTGCGACAACAGTAGGAAGAGGCGGACGTGGTCGTGGCAGTCGTGGTGGTCGTGGCAGTCGAGGCCGAAGGGGCGGACGAGGAAGAAATAACTCAGAAGCTATATAATGTGTTGGACTATGTTTTAATTTGTAATATGTGTTGGACTATATTTTAATTTGTAATATGTGTTGGACTATGTTTTAATTTGTAATATGTGTTGGACTATGTTTTAATTTGTAATATGTCTGGACTATGTTTTAATTTGTAATATGTTTGGACTATGTTTTAATTTCTAATATTATTTAACTATGTTTTAATTTGTAATATGTCTGGACTATGTTTTAATTTGCATCTGAGATTTGTTGTTCGAATTGCAGATATGGCTTAGTATCCTTTGCTTAATGGTAATATCGATAGAGGGCACCGGGCCGCACTTATGGAAGCGGCCAAGAACTTAGACGTGTTGGTCACTCGCACCCCAAAATCTAACTGGATGATACACGACTCATGGGTCAATAGGTATGTGTCCGTAAAATGACTTACTATGTTTGACATACTTACCCACCTTACTGTCAAGGGGGTCTTATAGGTAGAGAGTAGAAAATGGCGGGAAAGTATGGCGGTAAAGGGATGGCGGGAAAATATTCCGGGAAAGGTATGGCGGAAAAATATGGCGGGAAAGGGATGCCGGGAAAATATGGAGGGAAAGAGTTGCGCGGAAGCATAAATAATATTTTTACAATGTTTATAAGACGGGCAATCGTTGTACATCATTATTAAATTAAAATTCAAAAAAAAACATTTCGGCCTAGCAGAGGCCGACAGACCACCCCTCGGCCGCCTGGTGGCTGACAGGCCACCCCTCGGCCAGCCAGAGACCGACAGGTCCCCCTTCGGCCAGCCAGAGGCCGACAGGTACCTCTTCGGCCCACCGCAGGCCGACGGGGTTATAGTTTTGATTTTTTGGCGTTCAACCCTATAGATTTCATATTTGCTATAAATCCCGTCATAGTTTTGAAAAAAAAATCATTTTCGTAATTCTTTTTCACTTGATTTTGCAAATACATAACAAACTTTTGCAAATACAACATTAAAAAATGCAACTTTTTTCTATGCAAATTTTTTCTATGCTTGGTCAAAATTCCTCAAATGTTTTCTATACATTGTATACATACTTATACTAATTGCTATATATACATTGGATCAAATGTCAAAATTCCTCAACTTTTTTCTATACATTGTATTCATACATATATATATATACTAATTTCTATACATATTGGATCGAAATGTCAAAATTCCTCAAAATTTCTATACATACATTATATACTAATTAATTCCTCCACTTTTTTCTATACATCCAATCATCTAGTGAAAAAAATGTTAAAATTCTTCTGAAAAATGTCAAAATTGCTATACATATATACTAAAACATACAAAAATACATATAAATCATCTAACTTAAGAAAATGTGTGTGAGTGTGTTCATGCATGTGTGTGTGTGGGCTCGGGGAGGGGAGGCCATGGCGGCAGGGGGCGAGGGAGAGGGGGGAGAGCTCACAGCGGGGCGACGGCGACGGCGAGGCGAGGCGAGTCGGGGGCGGCTACGGCGTCGGGGCAGGCGGCGCGGCGAGGAGCTCGGGGATGAGCGGGCGCAGGCGGCGTCGTGGCTCGGGGAGGAGGGCGCGTCCGGCGTCGGGGATCGGCGCGAGGAGGCGCGGGCGGGCGGCGTCGGGGCAGGCGAGAGGGCGTCGGGGCAGGCGCATACGGCGGCAGCCTGGCGGCGCGGCGATCTCCTCTGTAGTGGTCGAAGAAGCAGAGAAACTGAAAAAATTTCAAGTGTTGTATATATATGCGCATGCCTTTAGTCCCGGTTGGAGCCACCAACCGGGACTAAAGGTGAATTTCACCAGCCGAAGCGGCGGGAAGCGCAGGCCTTTAGTCCCGGATGGTGGCTCCAACCACGACTAAAGGGGGGGGGGGTCTTTAGTCGCGGTTGGAGCCACCAACCAGGACTAAAGACCTGTTCCTGGCACGGCGCACTGCGGTGGATGTTTAGTCCCACCTCGCCCAGTGAAGGGCGTCCGCACCAGCTTATAAGCCCCGCCGCGGCATCTGCCTCGAGCTCCTCTCTAAGCAGGCCTTTGTGGGTCTATTGAACCTGTGCTGTCCTATTGGGCCTACTGAGCCTTGCGGGCCTGCATCCTGGCCCAACTAGAGGTTGGGTTTCTAGTCGTATGCAGGCCGTGGCGACCTACTAGGCGGGCTTTTTTTATTTACTTTTCAGTTTTTTTTGTTTTCTGCTTTATTTATTTTCTTTTGTTTCTTAATTGTTTTTTGCTTTATTTAGAGTTTCTGAGTGAATCTTTTTGCTTTAGGTAAAAAATATATAAACTTTCTGTTACTGCCAGTAGTTTTCAAATTTGAATAGTTTAAATTTGAATTATTTAAAATTTGTGTGAATCACTAGTTTGTGAATAACTTTACTTTAAAAATAGATTTTTTAGTGATTCTTTTTTTGCTGTTTAATATTAGTGTGTTTTATCATTATATTCAATTTGGTAATTCTTAGATTATTTAAAAAATGAAATGCCTTTGTAACAGATGAGTTTTCGTCCGAAACCCTGATAATTCGAAAGAGATTGTCCATTTTGTACACGAAGTGCATCCAGTTTTTGCCGTAACCCTCTCAACTTTTTAGCACATGCTATGTAGGTGAAATGATGATACCATGCCAACTTTCAACCTTTCAGAGTTCATTTTGTAGTGCTTTTCAATTTCAGGGTCGTTTAGCTAAAAAATATCAGTAAATGCATGAAAAATAGCAAATGAAGTCAGAAATGGTTGAAAATTGATGACGTGGCTTTGAATGGTGCATACTGAACACACAAAAAGTCTGGAGTTGAAATAAGTTTTAAAAAATGTAATGCCTTTGTGACCACTGTAGGTGAGATGGAGCAGAGCAAAAGAGTGACACATGCACTGGTGGGGGTCGCCGTGAGAAGTCCAGCGGACTCGAGGGAGCGCCGGTTCACCTCGAGGGTGGCTCCCAGCCCAGAGAGAAATTAATCACAGGGGAGGAGTTGTCACGTCAATAGTCAAGGCTCGAGAGATACAGAATGGTGCATACTGAACGCACAAAACACATAAGTACCCTAACTATTACAAAGATTCCCTCCGGTTTATCCGAAGTGGTACTTTCCAGATATATAAGTCCGGAAACTCACTAGAGAAGAAAATGATGATAGTGAAGCCCGGTCACATCCCAGAGTGGGATCTTTGAGTATAAAACTTTTTCTTCGCGTGTGTCCCTTTGTGCCGTAACCATGGACAATCTTCATCATTTAACTGGATGCTCGGGTCAATATTCACTGTGAAGGGAGCAATTTCATGAAACTTTTCATAATCATCTGACATGTCTGTCTTGTCCTCCACACCCACGATGTTTCTTTTCCCCGAAAGAACTATGTGGCGCTTTGGCTCATCGTATGATGTATTCGCTTCCTTATCTTTTCTTTTTCTCGGCTTGGTAGACATGTTTTTCACATAGAAAATCTGCGCCATATCATTGGCTAGGACAAATGGTTCGTCTGCGTACGCAAGATTGTTGAGATCCACTGTTGTCATTCCGTACTGCGGGTCTTCCTTTACCCCGCCTCCTGTCAGATTGACCCATTTGCATCGAAACAAAGGGACCTTCAAACCACGTCCATAGTCAAGTTCCCATATCTCCTCTATGTAACCATAATATGTGTCCTTTGGCCTATTGGTGTTTGCTACATCAAAGCAGACACCACTGTTTTGGTTGGTGCTCTTTTTATTTTGGGCGATCGTGTAAAATGTATTCCCATTTATCTCGTACCCTTTGAAAGTCAATATATTCGAAGATGGTAACTGGGACAGCAAGTACAGATCATCTTCAACAGCGTCGTCATGCATGAGACGTGTCTGCAACCAACCGGCGAAAGTCCCCGTTTGTTCACGTGTAATCCAGTCGTCAGACTGCTCCGGGTGTTTGGAGCGTAGAATATTCTTGTGTTCCTCAATATACGGAGCCACCAAGGAGGAATTTTGTAGAACTGTGTAGTGTGCTTGCGCCCAAGAATGCCCGTCCATACATATTATTGCTTTCGGTCCTAGCGTGCCTTTTCCACCCAGTCTGCCCTCATGCCGCGATTCAGGAACACCAATCGGCTTAATGTCAGGAATAAAGTCAACACAAAACTCAATGACCTCCTCATTTTCATGGCCCTTGGAGATGCTTCCTTCTGGCCTAGCACGGTTATGAACATATTTCTTTAAGACTCCCATGAACCTCTCAAAGGGGAACATATTGTGTAGAAATACAGGACCCAGAATGGCAATCTCTTCTACTAGGTGAACTAGGACGTGTGTCATGATATTGAAGAAAGATGGTGGGAACACCAACTCGAAACTGACAAGACATTGCACCAAATCATTCTCTAACCTTGGTATGATTTCTGGATCGATTACCTTCTGAGAGATTGCATTGAGGAATGCACATAGCTTCACAATGGCTAATCGAATGTTTTCCGGTAGAAGCCCCCTCAATGCAACTGGAAGCAGTTGCGTCATAATCACATGGCAGTCATGAGACTTTAGGTTCTGAAACTTTTTCTCTGCCATATTTATTATTCCCTTTATATTCGACGAGAAGCCAGACGGGACCTTCGTACTGAGCAGGCATTCAAAGAAGATTTCCTTCTCTTCTTTGGTAAGAGCGTAGTTGGCACAACCCTGATGTATGCCGTCTTTTCTGTGCATACGTTGCTGGTCCTCCCGTGCCTCCGGTGTATCTTTTGTCTTCCCATACATGCCCAAGAAGCCTAGCAGGGTCAGGCAAAGATTCTTCGTCACGTGCATCACGTCGATTGCAGAGCGGACCTCTAGGTCTTTCCAATAGGGTAGGTCCCAAAATATAGATTTCTTCTTCCACATGGGTGCGCGTCTGTCAGCGTCATTTGGAACAGATTGTCCGCCAGGACCCTTTCCAAAGATTAATTTTAAATCCTTGACCATATCAAGTACATCATCACCAGTACGGTGGCGAGGCTTCTTCCGGTGATCTGCCTCATCTCTGAAATGCTTGCCTTTCTTGCTTACGGGATGCCTGCTCAGAAGAAATCTACGATGTCCCAGGTACACATTCTTCTTACATTTATCCAAATATATACTGTCGGTATCATCTAAACAGTGTGCGCATGCGCGGTATCCCTTGTTTGTCTGTCCTGAAAGGTTACTGAGAGCAGGCCAATTATTGATGGTCACAAACAGCAACGCATGTAGGTCAAATTCCTCATGTGTGTGCTCATCTCACGCACGTACACCTTTTTCATTCCATAGCTGTAAGAGTTCTTCAACTAATGGCCTTAGGTACACATCAATGTCGTTGCCGGGTTGCTTAGGGACTTGGATGAACACTGGCATCATAATGAACTTCCGCTTCATGCACAACCAAGGAGAAAGGTTATACATACATAGAGTCACAGGCCAGGTGCTATGATTGCTGCTCTGCTCCCCAAAAGGATTAATGCCATCTGCACTTAGACCAAACCATACGTTCCTTGCATCATCTGCAAAGTCCCCCCACTTTCTCTCGATTTTTCTCCACTGCGACCCGTCAGCGGGTACTCTCAACTTCCTGTCTTTCTTATGGTCTTCTCTGTGCCATCGCATCAACTTGGCATGCTCTTTATTTTGGAACAAACGTTTCAACCGTGGTATTATAGGAGCATACCACATCACCTTGGTAGGAATCTTCTTCCTGGGGCGCTCGCCCTCAACATCACCAGGGTCATCGCGACTGATCTTACAGTGCAATGCACCGCATACCGGGCATGCATCCAAATCCTCGTACTCACCACGGTAGAGGATGCAGTCATTAGGGCATGCATGTATCTTATGCACCTCTAATCCTAGAGGGCAGACAGCCTTCTTTGCTTCGTACGTACTGTTGGGCAATTCGTTGTCCTTTGGAAGCATCTTCTTTAACATTATCAGCAACTTTTCAAATCACTTGTCAGATACACCATTCTCTGCCTTCCATTGCAGCAATTCCAGTGTGGTGCTCAGCTTTTTCTTGTCATCTTCGCAATTTGGGTACAATAATTTCTTGTAATCCTCTAACATGCGCTGCAACTTCAGCCTCTCCTTTTCACTTGCGCAGTTTCTCTTTGCATCGGCAATGGCCCGACCAAGATCATCAGCGGCCTCATCTGATGCCTCTTCTTCAGCTTCTTCCTGCATTGCCGTCTCAGCTTCTTCCCCCATTGTTGTTGTACCATCGTATTCAGGGAACCCATGGCCAGGATAGCTGTCGTCATTCTCTTCTTCTTCATTCTCTTCCATTAGGACCCCTCTTTCTCCGTGCTTGGTCCAACAATTATAGCCGGACATGAAACCGGACTCAAACAGGTGGACGTGAATGGTTCTTGCGTTATAGTAATTTCGATCATTCTTACAGTTAGCACATGGACAACACATAAAACCATCCGCCCGCTTGTTTGCCGCAGCCGCAAGCAGAAAAATATGCACGCCATTAATGAACTAGGGAGAGCATCGGTCATCGTACATCCATTGCCGGCTCATCTTCATTACACAACACCGAAAAGACCAAATTAATACAAGTTCATACACACTTATTCTCATAAAACAACATACACACTCTCTAGCTAAAGCATTTAAATGCAACAACAAATGCGATCAAAATCGCAACAAAGGTAACAATTGATCCAACAGCATAATGATACCAAGCCTCACTATAAATGGCATACTTTCTAATCTTTCTAATCTTCAAGCGCATTGCATCCATCTTGATATTGTGATCATCGACGACATCGGCAACATGCAACTCCAATTCCATCTTCTTCTCCTTAATTCTTTAAAAAAAAAATTCAAGTAATTGTTTTCTTTTCAACTAAATTTAACCTCTCGACAGGAGGGTCAGTTGGAATTTCCGGTTCACATACCTCCTAGATAAAAATATCTATGTCAACTTGATGGGCATAATTTGTCATAAACACGAAATGCAACAAATAGTTATAAAAGAGAATATACCACATCCGAATCATAAACCGGACGAGGGCCGACGGGGACGGATATCAAAACCATGCCACTATGTATAACAAACAACGTACGGGTAAGAAAATTATACAAGTAACTATCTAAATCACACAAACATGATTTTTATTTATAAAAAGGATAAGAACAAGAGGTTCACCAAGGTGGTGCCGGCGACGGGACGGTGTGGGCGATCGACGGTGGTTAGGACGGGGACGGGAAGGCACTAAGTAAACCACACCTACATATGCAAACTAAGAAGTTAATTTGAGCTCAAATTGCATATAAATCAAATAAACTACCACATATAAATACTCACAAACTAAAACCCACAAATCACTATACTTATAGAGCATTGCAAGAGCTAATCTAGCAATGAGAGATGAAAGGACAAAATTGCTAACCTTTGTGAACACTTGGATGGATGGGGTGCCTTCAAATCTTGACAAATTTTGGCAAAAATGGAGGATGAGTTCGAGCAAGAGGGGAAGAACAGAGGAGAGGAAAAGGGAAGAACAGAGAGCTCGCGGGCTGGACGAAGGGTTTATATAGGAGCATCTTTAGTCCCGGTTCGTGACACAAACCGGGACTAAAGGTTAGCCTCACTAGTAGAAAAAGGCCCATTTGTCCTGGTTCTGGAACCGGGACTAAATGGTCGGGACTAAAGCCCAATACCTTTAGTCCCGGTTCGCCTACAAACCGGGACAGATGTGGCTCCACGTGGCCGCTGCGGCGAGCCCAGGCAGGAGGGCCTTTAGTCCCGTTTGGTAACACCAACCGGGACCAAAGAGCATCCACGCGTCAGCAGCTCAGGAGCTGGGGTTTTTGTTTTTTTTTTGAAAGGGGGGGGGGTTTGGGGGTTTTGTAGGGTTAATTTAGGGGTTTCATATATTGTGTTAGCTAGCTAATAGAGAGAAGTGTCCTCTCTTATCTCCGTGCTTGGTCGACGCTACGTACTATACGTATAGAGAGGACTCGACACGCTAGCTAGTAAGCAAATGAAGGAAACCATTAAGTACACAAGATCGTCATGAACATATACAGAGAGAAGTGATAGACCTCCTCCTTCTCCGAGAGATTGGTCGAACAACAAGTTTTCATATATCTATCCGACGCTACTAGCTACATATATACAATATAAGATCTCTTACAATCCCTAACATCTGATGTCAAGTTCCACATGGTATTCTCCGGCTGGATTGATGATGTGGTCAAGAAAGAATCCTGCCAATTCCTCTTGAATTGCTTTTATGCGATCTTGTGGTAGGAGTTCATCCCGCATCTGCCAAATCTAATTTGAAGAAGGGGGTCAATACATATATATGAATGAAACTCAACACAAATGATGGTAATAAAATAAAATTGTGAATATTATTGCTTACGCACTTCATATTGTTTTCAGAGTAGCCCCGCTGAGAGGTCGTCGCGGTGTAGATGTTCTCGCAAACGTAGTATCCACAAAAATTATTCCCGCCTTCCTGCCACAACCACTTTACGAGAAATAGAGGTCAATCAAACTGATAATCAAGCATTATAAATGGTATTGATGAAACTAGCTAGAATCAATGGAACATGCGCGGAACTAGCTAGTAGTACTTACTTTCGGGTGTGTAAATCGCAGCTCCCCCGGCAGTCCCGGAACTTCTGCGGTGAACACTTTCCAAACCCTACGAGACAAAGAAAATAATTACTTGATATCAAGAAATGAACAAAGTTGTCGATATGGTGCGATAATGATCGATTGAACTTACTTCTGGAGCATTTCAGTCATGGCCGCATACTCCTTGGGATCTTTTCGTCTCGAGTCTAAGACGGTTACTAGTCCCTGCTCAAGCTTAATCTCTAGGAGAATAAAGTGGAAGCTGCGCACGCATGCATAACTCATCAATCACATTACTATAACCTCGAGTAATAAGGGAAACGGAATATGCACAAGACAGTAACACTCACTTGAAGTTGTAAGGAAAGAGTATTTTATCTTTGTTTTGATTTCGAATCAACGATTGTAGCAAGTTGGCCTCGGTTTCTTTGGCATTATATTTAACCGTCCATTCATCTATGAGATTTGTGTTAATGAACCCAATATCATAGATTTGTGCATTTCTGCATTCGACGATCTTTAATATGCATAATATAGTGAGGATAATTATATATACATGCAATGAAAGAGCTGAGCTATATATAGAGACTTAATTACAGAAGTAGTACTTACAGACAGTAGCAAGTGATGATTATTTTATCGAGGTCCTTTTGATTGAAAAACTGGAAGAACTCCTCAAATGGAACAGACAACAGATCAATTCCAACGAGGTCGTGCTCCTCTTTAACTCTCAGCGTCAAAATATCCTTCCCAGACTTGCAGGTGTCCATGTACCACTGATGGAATCTTCGCATCATCGTTGTTAGAGGAGGATGACCAGGTTTGACGAGAGGCTTCCCGTACCGGTATTTGTGTTCGTCCACCTCCATTGTATCAAAATGTGCATCGTCGGGCAGGTAATCACCAGGATTGGTACCGGGCAGCATCCCCGGCAGATTTGCAACGATATCTCTAGACACCTTGAGCGGGGGGCACGATTGGTTCGCCTGTTCGCCGAGCTGGGGAATTTTTTTCCTACTTATTCGTTCTTGTAACCTTTTGTCAATTGAAGTAGTTCCCGACCGGCGCACTCCTTGCACTACCTTTTTAAGAGCGCGGACATGGTTGTCATCCGGCGGAGGCGGTGGTGGTCGCTTCAGGGCATCCAAAGTGCACTTCAATTTCACCGGATCTATCTTCTCCTCCGGAGGCGGATTTTTCTTTGCAAAAAAGTCCTTCACTTCGGCTTGACAGATCTGCGTGTTTTCCTCCTCGGTCATCTCGTATGGTAACTTCTCTAGAGGCGTGAGAGTCCGACCGAATCTGTATTGCCTCCCGCCTCTGGCTGTACTGCTAGACACCGGAGCAGCCGGAGCGGCTGCGGCTGTCTTCCTTCGTTGCTTACGAGGCGGAGAAGGAGGCGGAGTGCTACGACGCGCCGGAGCAGCCGGAGCGGCAGCGGCTGTCTTCCGCTGTTGCTGATGAGACAGAGGAGCAGGCGGGCTGCTCGGACGCGCCGGCGCAGGCAGAGAAGGAGGCGGAGTGCCGCCACGCGCTGGAGCAGCCGGAGAAGGAGGCGGAGTGCCCTGATCACTCGCCGGAGGAGGAGGCGGAGTGCCCAGACTCGCCAGAGGAGGAGGCGGAGGAGGAGGAGGTGGAGGCGTCCAGTTCGGAAGGTTGATGAGCTCCTTCCGCCATAGACATGGAGTCTTCAGAGCAAGACCCAGCTGGGTCTCCCCCTCACCGGTAGGGTGGTCAAGCTCGAGCTCCTCAAATCCCTCCGTTATTTCATCGACCATCACAACAGCATAGCCTTCTGGAATCGGAAGGCAGTGAAAAGTTGCGCCGAGTTGAGAAGGTGCAACAGAGCCGACAGCCGCCTTGACTTTGAGGTGCTGCCATTGCGTCGTAAGGTGGCAATCTTGAGCCTCCGTGATAGCATCCACGGGGTAGCTAGGAGCCGTGAAGTGAGGCTGCTGAACAAGCTCGGTGGAAGCCACGCTGCTTCTCCGCTGAGATGGCGGGGTAGCTCCGGCAGCTCGCTGGCTCTCAACTTGTTCCTCTAGCTTTTGTTCCCTTGCATTCAGCTTCTGCAGTTCGCTCTGCTCCAGGTTCCTCTTACTCTCCCGGGTTTTGTAACCGCCTGCGCCGGGAAACGCAACCTTCCACGCAATGGAGCCTGGCATGCCACGTGTTCGTCCAGGGTGCTCAGGATTCCCGAGGGCCTGTGTGAGCTCGTCGTTCTCTCTGTCGGGAACGAACGTCCCTTGCTGCGCTGCGGCGATATACTTCTGAAGCTTCTTGACGGGTATTTCAAGCTGCTCCTTCGTCCAACGGCACTTCCCTGTTTCAGGGTCCAAGGTTCCCCCAACCCCGAAGAACCAAGTCCTTGAACGGTCTGGCCAGTTCAATGTCTCTGGTTCGACCCCTTTATCAAGCAGGTCCTTCTCAGCCTTGTCCCACAACGGCCGGGCTTTGAGGTAGCCACCTGACCCCGTGTGATGGTGATGCTCCTTCTTTGCAGCATTTTTCTTGTTTGTCGCTGACATCTTCTTACTCTTCTCCGATGTCTTGTGGGCCACAAATGCGGGCCAGTGATCTCTTATCTTCTCAAATCGGCTGTTGAATTCTGGAGTCTTCCCTTTGTCGACAAACGTTGATTTCAACTCATTCTTCCACCTCCTGAATAGATCTGCCATCTTCTTAAGAGCATGAGCCTTGACCAATGGCTCTATAACTGGCTTATCCAGATCCTCCTCTGGCGGTAGGGTGAAATTTGCCTTCAGCGCGGTCCAAAGATCATCTTTCTGTCTATCGTTGACAAAAGACACTTGAGGGTCTTTGCTCTTAGGCTTATTCCATTGGTGGATGCTGATCGGGATCATGTCCCTAACAAGAACCCCGCACTGAGCAGAAAATGCTTCCTTGGTCCGGCTGGGTTCAATCGGTTGGCCATCGCCCTTGATTGTTGTGATCGTGAACCTTTCATCCTGGCGCAACCTTTTCTTCGGGCCTCGTCTCGTTACCGAAGTTTGGCTCGATCCGGAGGGCTAGAAAATAAGAAAGAAGAGAGTTAATATGTGTACATACCAAAACAATTAATGCATCAATTAGCTAGTCAGCATAGGCTTAATTAATATATATACCTCGCCGGACTTTGCAACATCTCCTTCCTCCGTTCGCTCACTGGAGCAGTCATCACGGTCTCCTTCTTCCACCGGCATTCCGTCACCGGAGCCATCATAATCATGTCCTTCCACCTCCATTGTTTGATCACCGGAGCCTACTTCACCCTCTCCTTCCAGACCATCGGTGTCGTTGAGAAACGACAAGACATCACCTCCGCAGAGGATTATGTCCCCCAACAACTGTTCTGCTTCGATGTCTCGGTGCTCCATAGTTTCTGCAAATATTACAACATGGCAATTAATATACAAACATGACAGATGGATATATTAGTGCAAACGTAGACCTAGCTAGCTCGACGCTTCTACAGTTTGGGGTGGCCTCGACAACGCTTCTAGGGTTTGGGGTGGCCTAGGCAACGCTTCTAGGGTTTGGGGTGGCCTCGACAATGCTTCTAGGGTTTGGGTCGGACCGCCTCTCTCATGAATGTCCGACGTCCGGACCGACATGGGATTTAAAAAAATGACGCCATTCTGGATGTGCAGAAAATGGTCCATATTTTTCCTGATCTCATCTACCCTTCTATATGTCACGTTGTCTAGTGTCAAAGAATTCAAGAAAACCTTGACTTCATCATTAGCCGGAAATGACAGGCGTATAATGGTACGAAGCTCTTCAAAGTTGTTTTGGAACGGAGTTCCCGATACAATAATTCGCTTTTTGGTACAAAGTTCAGCAAGAGCCTTCCGAATATCGCTATTTGGAAGACCTTTGCTGAAATTCGTACCAAAAGGCGAATTATTCTATCAGGAACTCCGTTCCAAAACAACTTTGAAGAGCTTCGTAGCATCATACGCTTGTTACTTCTGGCAAATGATGAAGCCATGGATTTCTTCAATACTTTGACAAACAACATGACATATAGAAGAATATATATATATATATGAGATCAGAAAAAAATTGGATCAACTTGTGCACATCCATAATGGGGGCATTCTTGATAAATCTGGACCCTCGACCCCTGGATGACACTTGACCCTCGACCCCTCGGCGACCCTCGACCCTCTACCCTAGTTCACGACCCTCGACCGCTCGGCGATCCACGACCCTCTACCCTAGTTCCCGACCCTCGACCCCTCGGCGTTCCTCGACCCTCTACCCTAATTCCCGACCCTCGACCCCTTGACCCCTCGGCGTTCCTCGACCCTCTACCCTAGTTCCCGACCCTCGATCGCTCGGCGATCCTCGACACCCTCGTTCCTGATAAAAATTAAGAAGAGGAAGAAGAAGAGAAAATAAAAGAGGAAGAAGAAGAAAAAAAAGGAGAAGAAGAAAAAATAGATTAATATTAATCTATGTTTTATCTATGTTTTCTTCTTCTCCTCTATTCCTTCTTCTTCTCCTCTTTTTTTTTTCTTCTTCTTCCTCTTCTTATTTTTTTTTCTCCTCTTCTTCCTCTCCTCTTCTTCTCCTTCTTTCTCTTCTTATTTTTTTCTCCTCTTCTTCTCTTTTTTCTCCCCTTTTTCCTCTCCATCTTTTTCTTCCCTTCTTCCTTCTTCCACTTTTTCATACATATAAAAAGTTTAAAAAATACATACATACATACATACATATAAAAAGAAAGCATATATATATATAACAAAAAACATATATAAAAAAATAGCAACGCGGCGGTGCTCACAGAGGAGTCGGGGCGGGCAGGGGCGGGCCGGGCGGTGTCGGGGCGGCGTAGGAGGAGGTGTGAGGGAAGGGTGGGCGGGGGGAGCGGAACAGGCGGGAAGAGAGATGAGGGACGGGGTGGTGCGGCGAAGGGGTCGTGGAACGGGCGCTGCGCGGAGACAGGAGGAGCGAGGGCGCGCCGCGGAGTGGTGGTGAAGGAGTGGGACGCGCAGCGACGGCGTCGGGGAAGGGGCGGCGCGGGACGGCGTCGGGGCAGAGGGGGCAGCCTGGCGGCGTCGTCGGGGCAGTGTGAAGAAGAACTGAAATGAATTTTTCACAAGTGTGGCTTAATAGACGAGGCATTGGTCCCGGTTCGTGGCACCAAACCGGGACCAATGCCCCCCTTAGACCCAGTTGGTGCCAACAACCGGGACCAAAGGTCTCTTTTCAGCAGCCCAAAGGGCGGGGAAACAGAGACCTTGGTCCCCGTGTGGAGGCCCAACGGGACTAAAGGGGGGCATTGGTCCCGGTTGGTTCCACGAACCGGGACCAAAGCCCAGCTTTAGTCCTGGTTTGGTGGCACCAACCGGGAACAAAGGCCTTGTGCTGCCCGCAGCCAAAAGTTTAGTCCCACCTCGCTAGTTGAGAGGGGCTCGGAGTGGATTATAAGCCCCACTGCGGCTGCCCTCTCGAGCTCCTCTCAAATGCAGGCTTACGGGCCTAACCTGACATTCCGCTGCCTGTGGGCCTACTGGGCCTTCTGCGGGCCTCAATCCTGGCCCGTGGTTGGGTTTCTAGTCGTATTCAGGCCGTTGTGGCCCAGTAGGTGGCATTTTTTTTCTATTTTTTTCCAGTCTTTCTGTTTTGTTTTTTCCTTTATTTATTTTCTTTTGTTTTTTGCTTTATTTTTTAATTCTTTTTGCTTTTAGGTAATAAATATTATAAACTTTCTGTTAGTGCCATTAGTTTTCCAATTCGAATAGTTTAAATTTGAATTCTTTGAAATTTGTGTGAATCACTAGTTTGTGATTAACTTTACTATAAAAATAGATTTTTGAGTGATTCTTTTTCCTGCTATTTAATATTACTGTGTTTTATCATTATATTCAAAAATAGTTTTTGTTATTTTAGTTTCTAACAAAAAAAATCTTTATGATTATTCTTTTTGCTATTAAAGTTTCTAACAAAAAAAGTTCTTTTTCAAAATTCTTTTTGCTTTTAATGTTTTGAACAGAAAATACTTTGCTAATTTTAGTTGCATAAATTTTAGTTGATTCCTTTTGCTATTAGAGTTTCATTAAAGTTTTCTAGTTCATTCTTTTTTCTATTAGAGTTTCATTAAAGTTTTCTAGTTCATTCTTTTAGTTTATTATTTTTTCTATTAGAGTTTCATAAAAGTTGAGAGGGTTACGGCAAAAACTGGATGCACTTTGTGTACAAAATGGACAATCTCTTTCGAAGTATCAGGGTTTTGGATGAAAACTCATCTGTTACAAAGGGATTTCATTTTTTTGAACTTATTTGAACTCCAGACTTTTTGTGTGTTCAAAATGAACCATTCAAAGCCACATCATCAATTTTCAACCCTTTCTGACTTCATCTGTTATTTTTCATGCATTTACTGATTTTTTTTTAGCTAAATGACCCTGAAATTGAAAAGCACTTCAAATGAACTCTGAAGAGGTTGAAAATTGGCATGATATCATCATTTCACCCACATAGCATGTGCTAAAAAGTTGAGAGGGTTACGGCAAAAACTGGATGCACTTCGTGTACAAAATGGACAATCTCTTTTGAAGTATCAGGGTTTCGGACAAAAACTCATCTGTTACAAGGGGATTTCTTTTTTTTGAACTTATTTGAACTCTAAACTTTTTGTGTGCTCAAAATGAACCATTCAAAGCCACATCATCAATTTTCAACCCTTTCTGACTTCATCTGTTATTTTTCATGCATTTACTGATTTTTTTGAGCTAAATGACCCTAAAATTGAAAATCACTTCAAATGAACTCTGAAGAGGTTGAAAATTGGCATGATATCATCATTTCACCCACATAGCATGTGCTAAAAAGTTGAGAGGGTTACGGTAAAAACTGGATGCAGTTCGTGTACAAAATGGACAATCTCTTTCGAAGTATCAGGGATTCAGACAAAAACTCATCTGTTACAAAGGGATTTCATTTTTTTGAACTTATTTGAACTCCAGACTTTTTGTGTGCTCAAAATGAACCATTCAAAGCCACATCATCAATTTTCAACCCTTTCTGACTTCACTCCTTAGCCTTGGTATGATATTGAAGAAGGATGGTGGGAACACCAGCTCGAAACTGACAAGACATTGCGCCACATCACTCCTTAGCCTTGGTATGATTTCTGGATTGATCACCTTCTAAGAGATTGCATTGAGGAATGCACATAGCTTCACAATGGCTAATCGAATGTTTTCCGATAGAAGTCCCCTCAATGCAACCGGAAGCAGTTGCGTCATAATCACGTGGCAGTCATGAGACTTTAGGTTCTGGAACTTTTTCTCTGGCATATTTATTATTCCCTTTATATTCGACGAGAAGCCAGACGGTACCTTCATACTGAGCAGGCATTCAAAGAAGATTTCCTTCTCTTCTTTGGTAAGAGCGTAGCTGGCAGGACCTTCATACTGCTTTGGAGGCATGCCGTCTTTTTCGTGCCAACGTTGCAGGTCCTCCCGTGCCTCCGGTGTATCTTTTGTCTTTCCATACACGCCCAAGAAGCCTAGCAGGTTCACGCAAAGGTTCTTCGTCACGTGCATCACGTCGATTGAAGAGCGGACCTCTAGGTCTTTCCAGTAGGGTAGGTCCCAAAATATAGATTTCTTCTTCCACATGGGTGCGCGTCCCTCAGCGTCATTCAGAACAGATAGTCCGCCGGGACCTTTCCAAAGATTACGTGTAAATCATTGACCATAGCAAGTACGTGATCACCGGTACGTATGGCGGGCTTCTTCCGGTGATCTGTCTCGCCTTTGAAATGCTTGCCTTTCTTTCGACATTGATGGTTGGTCGGAAGAAATCGACGATGCCCCAGGTACACATTCTTCCTGCATTTGTCCAGGTATATACTTTCGGTGTCAGCTAAACAGTGCGTGCATGCGTGGTATCCCTTGTTTATCTGTCCTGAAAGGTTACTGAGAGCAGGCCAATCATTGATGGTTACAAACAGCAACGCATGCGGTCAAATTCCTCCTGTCTGTGCTCATCCCACACACGTACACCGTTTCCATTCCATAGCTGTAAAAGTTCTTGAACTAATGGCCTTAGGTACACATCAATGTCGTTGCCGGGTTGCTTAGGGCCTTGGATGAGTACTGGCATCATAATGAACTTCCGCTTCATGCACAGCCAAGGAGGAAGGTTATAGATACATAGAGTCACGGGCCAGGTGCTGTGATTGCTGCTCTACTCCCCGAAAGGATTAATGCCATCCGCGCTTAAACCAAACCATACGTTCCTTGGGTCACCTGCAAACTCAGCCCGGTACCTTCTCTCAATTTTTCTCCACTGCGACCCGTCAGCGGGTGCTCTCAACTTCCCGTCTTTCTTACGGTCCTCTTTGTGCCATCGCCTCAACTTGGCATGCTCTTTGTTTCTGAACAGACATTTCAACCGTGGTATTATAGGAGCATACCACATCACCTTGGCAGGAACCCTCTTCCTGGGGGGCTCGCCGTCAACATCACCAGGGTCATCTCGTCTGATCTTATACCGCAATGCACCGCATACCGGGCATGCGTTCAAATCCTCGTACGCACCGCGGTACAGGATGCAGTCATTAGGGCATGCATGTATCTTCTGCACCTCCAATCCTAGAAGGCATACGACCTTCTTTGCTGCATACGTACTGTCGGGCAATTCGTTATCCTTTGGAAGCTTCTTCTTCAATATTTTCAGTAGCTTCTCAAATCCTTTGTCAGGCACAGCATTCTCTGCCTTCCACTGCAGCAATTCCAGTACGGTACCGAGCTTTGTGTTGCCATCTTCGCAATTGGGGTACAACCCTTTTTGGTGATCCTCTAACATGCGATCGAACTTCAGCTTCTCCTTTTCACTTTCGCACTGTCTCCTTGCATCAACAATGACCCGGCGGAGATCATCATCGGGCACATCGTCTGGTTCCTCTTGATCTTCAGCTTCCCCCGTTGCAGCATCATCGTATTCAGGGGGCACATAGTTGTCATCGTCCTCTTCTTCTTCGTTGTCTTCCATCATAACCCCTATTTCTCCGTGCCTGGCCCAAACATTATAGTGTGGCATGAAACCCTTATAAAGCAGGTGGGTGTGAAGGATTTTCCGGTCAGAGTAAGACTTCGTATTCCCACATATAGGGCATGGACAACACATAAAACCATTCTGCTTGTTTGCCTCAGCCACTTCGAGAAAATTATGCATGCCCTTAATGTACTCGGAGGTGCGTCTGTCACCGTACATCCATTGCCGGTTCATCTGCGTGCATTATATATAATTAAGTGCGTCAAAAACCATTACAAAACATCATGAATAGATAAGTGACCAAATTAATAGAAGTTCATCATCACATTAAAACCAAAGTACATACATAGTTCTCATTGAACAACATATAGCTCTCCAGAGCATCTAATTAAACCATACATTGAAACTATGTAAAACATTTCAATGCAACAACAAATGCGATCATAATCGCAACCAAGGTAACAATTGATCCAACGGCATAATGATACCAAGCCTCGGTATGAATGGCATATTTTCTATACTTTCTAATCTTGAAGCGCATTGCATCCATCTTGATCTTGTGATCATCGACGACATCCGCAACATGCAACTCCAATATCATCTTCTCCTCCTCAATTTTTTTCAATTTTTCCTTCAAGTAATTGTTTTATTCTTCAACTAAATTTAACCTCTGGACAATAGGGTCGGTTGGAATTTCCGGTTCACATACCTCCTAGATAAAAAAATCTATGTCACGTTGGTCGGCATAATTGTCATAAACAATAAATGAACCAAATAGTTATAAAATATAATATATACCACATCCGAATCATAGACAGGACGAGGGCCGACGGGGGCGGATACCAAAACCATCGCACTATATAATAACAAACAATAATAAAAGTAAGAAAATTATACAAGTATCTATCTAAATCATACAAGTAAGAATTTTTTTTCTTTTAGAAAGAAGATAAGAAAAAGAGGCTCACCACGGTGGTGCCGGCGACGAGATTGGCGCAGGCGATCGACGGCGGTGAAGACGGGGACAAGACGTGACGGACCGCTAAACCTAGACAAATCTTGAGGAAAATGGAGCTTGGAGGTCGAGTTTGGAGAGGAGAAAGCTTAAGTAGTGTGGCTCGGGCATTTCATCGAACACCTCATGTGCATAGGAGGTGAGCTAGAGCACCACAAAGCCCTCCCCTCGCCGGCCAGAAAAAAACAGAGCAGTGGAGTGCTCTGCTCGCGGGCGAGGGGTATATATAGGCACAACATTGGTCCCGGTTCGTGGTTGGACCCGGGACTAAAGGCCACCCTTTGGTCCCGGTTCCAGACACGAACCGGGACCAATGGGTCCCGGTTCGTGTCTGGAACCGGGACCAAAGGGTCCAGACGAACCGGGACCAATGCCCCACGAGCCCCGGCCGGCCCCCTGGGTGCACGAACCGGGACGTATGCCCCCATGGGTCCCGGTTCCTGACTGAACCGGGACTAATGGGCTGTGCAGGCCTGGACCAAAGCCCTGTTTTCTACTAGTGCCTCTAGTCCCGGTTTGTGTCACGAACCGGGACTAAAGGTGCTAGTGGGGCCCCAGCCTGACACCAGCCTGCCACCACCCTTTTAGTCCCGGTTCGTGTCACGAACCGGTACTAGAGGTTCAACACGAACCTGGACTAATGATTCCCGTCCCCCTAGCCATTGGAACTAGCACTAATGGTCAAATTAGTATCGGTCCGTTTATAAACCGGGACTAATGTGGCTCACGTAAAGTAGTTTTTCTACTAGTGTGACTTCAAAAAGTGGGTGATTCAGAGGCCTAATCTACGGTTCCTCCATATTCATTCGGCTCATGATTATGGTTGGGATCTTGGGGATCTTCCACGCCTGGATTCTGCCGTCATTGATATATGTGACTATTTAGGGAATCGCGATTTCTCCAAATTTCTCTCCAGCCTTGCGAGCCTTACCGAGCTTCAGATATCTTTTTTTTTAATGTTGGCAGGAGAACTGCCAAATTCATTGATCAGAAGAAGGTGTTACAAGAGCCCTTAGAGGAGGAAAGCACCGCAAAGGCAGCGCAAAAAGAAAAGAAAGAAAAGGACCCGTCGGCAGCACCACAAACCCAAGCTCTACCATCAAACGTGAACACCATCGGAACCCATCGGCGGGATCACCAAGGTAACGCCTCCAAGGAGGAGAACGAAGTTGAGGACTCCGCCGTCACCCGATCTGGCACTGCCCGATCTTAGGTTTTCACCCGGAGATCTCACGCTATTGGGAAGGAAGGGCAAACGGCTCCACAACGATACCTCCAAGGAGGAATACGACATCCGTGGACGCCGTTACCGCCGGCAACGATAGAGTCAATGCATGATTTTCATCCGAAGCCGAGTCTTCCACCAACAATCCAAGGATCCGAGGCCACCAGCGCCACAATGCAACATGAGCCCAAAGCAAACACTACTAGAAACGAATTGGTCAAGCCGCACGTAGGATCTCGGCGACCACACGCCAACCCGACCGGTCCGCACCGCCGCTCGCAGGCCCTGGGCGATCCAAGCCGGATCTGGCCATCCTCTACCTTCGTGCGCAGAACTGGGCGATCCTCCACACCGCAGCGCACAGGAAAGGTCGAGGGAGACCCAAACATAGCCGGTCCGCACCACCGCATGCAGGACAGGGCAGGATCCAGGCCAAACTGTGTAGCTTGCACCGCCGCGCGCAAGGACAGGACTATCCGTGCTAGATCTGGCCTGCCCGAGCCTTCTGTAGCACACGACAAGCTGAACGGCGCCACAGCTCCAGGAGCCGGGCGTGGATGCGCTTGAAGGAGAGACAACCACCAGCCATCCCCGACACCACCGCTACAGCCACCACAACGTCGCTGGACTAGGCGCGAAGCGCAGCCACACTCCAACGGCGCCTGAAGCCTCCTCCAGCCAGCCCTCCAGCCACAGGTTGGCAGAGACCAGATCTGGCCAAACCTGACCGCAGCGACCCCGTACCCCCACGGCGCCCGAGCGGGCAGCAGGTGCCAGCGAAGGCCACCCGCAACCCACGCGCCACGTCCGAGGCGCGCAGCCTCGCGCCATGGCACCAGCTCGCCGCGCCCGCCGCGCACCCCGGCGCCATCTCGCCGCGCCCTCCGCGCACCCCGGCGCCAACTCACCGCGCCCATCGCGCCCTCCGCGCACCACGGCGCCATCTCGCTGCTCCCGCCGGCACCGGCTCACTGCGCGCCTCCACGCCTCTCCTCGGCCGAGCGGCCCCGCGCTGCCCGACCTCGCCAGAGGGAAAAAATGAAAGGCCTCGCCACCGCCGCCGCCGTGTGGGCTTTGCCCGGCGGCGCCTGCCGGCGGCGGCGAGGAGCGGGGGAGATCTGGAGGAAGAGTTTCCTGGCGACTAGGGTTTCGCCCGGGTCGCCCGCGGGAGGGACGACACGGGCGTGGGTGAAGCGGGGTCCTGGAGGCTTTGGCTCGGACGGTTTTGTGGGATTCCTTGAGCTTCAGATATCTACTTATCATCAACCGGTACATCCTCTTTGTTTACCCCTTCTTACCATTGAAATAAATTCGGCACTCATAGACATAATTGAAGGACGCCGATAACTACTGAATGTTCGGGAATTGCCATGGCAAAGCCAACAGTTTTTTTGGCAATTTATATACGCGAGGGATGACAAGTTTAGTTGGCACGCATGCCAATTCCATCCTCAGTTTGTTTTTTGCCAGGAAATTGCCGTGCTTATCAACTAAACTTGCCGTCCTCGCGTCAACTAAACTTGCCATAAAAAACATTCAATTTGCCATGGGCAAATCCTGAACGTCCGAGATTCATCATTTCCGTGATTAAATTTCCTTCAGAGATGTTTGTGTTCTTTGCGTTAGCCACAAAGTTGGATATATTTGTTATCTTGAACTGACCTTCTTGTTTCTAGTGGGTTGAGAGCCTCTATACATTGTAACATCCTAAAATCCTATACTTCCAGAACTGGGTTCATGCCTTTGTGAGCTGTGGATGTGACTTTGCTTACATGAGTACAGAGTGTAATATTTGTTCGACGATTCTGGATTTGCGTTGAGTTTTGACTGTAATATTTGTTCAACGATTCTGTATATCCGTTGAGTTTCATTTTTGATGGTTCTCTTCTGTCTGTTTCAGTTAAATGGGGCTAATTTTCTAGAGACGCTTCCATGCACCATTGTCAACTTAAAGAGGTTGACACTGCTGACACACTTCTGTGAACTTCCCTCCATTTTGTCAACCTTTTGCTTGCTAAGGAATGCTCCAAGCCTTGAAAGCCTCAAAATACGGGTAATGTTTAGTGCTACGTAATACATCATCTATATTTACATTACATGAAGGCCGTCATTATTGCTTCCAATGAATGATTGTTTACCTATATTTGTTAAGGTTGTTTATGGTTATGGCATGGGGCAGAAATTTGAGGCAAATGGAGAGTTTCAAAATGCACAGTGTACTGATGGCATGTGTGCCAACCTTCAGTTTGTGGATATGACTGATATCCACTTGTTTTCAAATGAAATGTCCTTCATAGAGGTTATTCTCTCTAAAGCAAGGCTTCTTCGCACATTATCCATTAGTCTCAGTCATGGTGCGGTATGTTAGAATTAATGGGCTAGGCCCATAGCAATTTCTGAAATCTCAAAGCCCATGTGTAAAATGGCAAGTGGTGGTGCTAAAGTTTAGTCCCACCCCGGAAGTTGAAGAAGAGTTGGACCTCTTTATATAGTGGGTTCTCTCCACCACTCTAAGTGGTGTGTGAGAAGAGAAAGGAAAGACCACACACGCGCGCTCGCTCGCCTCGCCTGGCCGGGCCGTGGCGTGGCGTGGCGTGGCGTGGCGAGGCGGCGCGTACGTGCGACATGCGCGTAAATGGTCCGCCGCAATCCGATCCGTCTCCTTGCAGGGGCGCAGCTTCCTTTTGCCGTTTTATTTTTTATGTCTTGGCAGACAAGTTTTTGATTTCTTGTCCGGTAAGTATACGAATTAGAAACCGAGTCGGTTTGGGATTGTGATCGCGACACAATACCGCCTCTGGTCCTAATATATATATAGCTACCGGCTGCGGCCAAAGACACACCGAAAAACACCTAGGGTTTTGCCTCATCTCGCAACTTGCGCCGCCGTCGTAGTCTACTTCATCCCAAACGACGGCGTGCATCGGCGCGTGGGAGAGCAGGTCTCCGGAACCGTTCGTCCTTGCGATCCTGCACCGGGAGAGGACGAATTAGGTTTTTGGGAAGCGCTCTGCGCGACTGCTCAAATTCGTCATCACGGGTCGTCTTCCGTCCAAGTCGGGCGGTGCTACTCATCGTCGTCTCCATCGCTGTCAGCAGCAGATCATCGCCAACATCGTCATCAACACCGTCGCACCCACAATAGCTAACGAACAGTACGTCCAACATCATCTGTTCATGTTTGTCTCTATAGCTATTGTTTCGTGTTCGCTGCTGTTATGCATGTCTTGTTGTTCTTCTAGTTTGCTAGATTGTTGCATGCTAGTATCTGTTCTAGTCATGAATTATTTACTGGAATTAAACATGAACTTGCCTAATTTTCCAACAATCCAAAAACCTAAATGTAGGCAATTTTCAGAGTTAACTATGGCTGGATTTGCTGATGCACTGAGGCCGGATAAATTTACCGGTGTGCACTTTAAGAGGTGGCAGGTGAAGACCACGCTCTGGCTTACTGCTCTGAAAGTTTTCCATGTTAGTGTTGGTGCTCCAGAGGGAATGTCTGACGAAGATCAGAGAAAATTTCAGGAAGCCAATACTATGTTTGTGGGATGCATTCTGAGTGTTCTTGCTGACCGTTTGTGTGATGTGTATATGCACATAGATGACGGAAAGACTCTGTGGGATGCACTGAATGCAAAATTCGGTGCAACAGATGTAGGCAGTGAAATGTACATCATGGAGAGTTTTCATGACTACAAGATGGTGAATAACCGTTCTGTGGTTGAACAAGCCCATGAGATACAGTGCATTGTGAAAGAACTTGAACTCCTTAAGTGTGTTCTACCAGACAAATTCGTGGCTGGGTGCATGATTGCAAAGTTGCCTCCTTCATGGAGGAATTTTGCCACAACTCTGAAACATAAGAGACAGGAGATATCAATTGAAAATCTGATTGCATCTCTTGATGTTGAAGAAAAAGCTCGGGCTAAAGACACTACTGAGAAAGGAGATGAGGTTCAGCCTACCGCCAATATGGTGCAGAGGTACCCACAGAACAAGAACAAAGGGAAAAACAAACCTGTTTTCAACAAGCCTACCAAGACTACTACCTTCAAGAAGAAGAAGTTCAACAAGGCTGAGCTAGAGTGCTACGCCTGTGGGAAGCCCGGACACTTTTCCAAGGAATGCCCTGAACGTGCAGACCGCAGAGGGAAAATGAGCTCCAAGACTGTCAACATGGTGACCACTAGCAATACTGATGGGTATGGTAATTTACCTATTGTGCTTTCAGTATTTCAATCATCTTCATGGTGGATTGATTCGGGTGCTAACGTTCATGTGTGTGCTGACGTCTCCCTGTTTACTTCTTATCAGGTCGCAAGGGATTCTTCCGTCCTAATGGGGAATGGGTCACATGCTTCTGTTCGTGGCATTGGCACGGTGGATCTGAAGTTTACTTCGGGAAAGATCGTGCAATTAAGGAACATGCAGCATGTCCCTACTATGAACAAGAATCTAGTTAGCGGCTCCCTTCTATGTCGAGATGGGTTTAAGGTAGTTTTAGAGTCGAATAAAGTAATCGTGTCAAGATTTGGACAATTTGTAGGCAAAGGCTATGAGTGCGGAGGCTTGTTCCGCTTTTCCCTTTCAGATTTTTGCAATAAGTCAGTAAACCAAATTTGTGCTAGTGTTAATGATGATGCAAGTATTTGGCACTCTCGTTTATGTCATATTAATTTTGGTTTAATGTCTCGGCTATCCAGTATGAGTTTAATTCCGAATTTCACTGTTGCCAAAGGTTATAAGTGCCATAGTTGTGTGCAATCGAAGCAACCTCGAAAGCCTCATAAGGCTGCCGAGGAGAGAAACTTGGCACCTCTAGAACTCATACATTCTGATCTTTGTGAGATGAATGGTGTGTTGACAAAAGGTGGAAAGAGATATTTCATGACTTTGATTGATGATGCGACTAGATTTTGCTATGTTTATTTGTTGCAAACTAAAGATGAAGCATTAGACTACTTTAAAATCTATAAAGCTGAAGTTGAAAATCAACTAGAGAGAAAGATCAAGCGTCTTAGGTCCGATCGTGGTGGAGGAGGAACATGGTATTATTCATGAGAGGACGCCTCCCTATTCACCTCAATCAAATGGAGTTGCCGAGAGGAAAAACCGCACATTGACTGACTTGTTGAATGCCATGTTAGACACTGCTGGTTTATCTAAGGCATGGTGGGGGGAGGCTCTATTGACTTCATGTCATGTCCTGAATAGAGTTCCTAAAATTATTAAGGAGAAAACTCCTTATGAGGAGTGGGTTGGGAGAAAACCATCACTTTCTTATTTGCGCACTTGGGGATGTTTGGCAAAGGTCAATATTCCTATTCCTAAGAAACGCAAACTTGGACCAAAGACAGTGGATTGTGTCTTTCTAGGGTATGCTCAACGGAGCATTGCTTATAGATTTTTAGTGGTAAAATCTGAAGTACCTGATATGCATGTTGATACTATAATGGAATCTCGTGATGCAACATTTTTTGAGAACATATTTCCTATGAAAGATATGCATAGCATTGCTAGATTTTCTTCTGAGATAATTCCTGAATCTAGTACAACTGATGAATATTTCGAACAATCACATGAGGAAGTCCTTGAGAAGGATAACAATGAAGTTCCTATAAGGAACAAGAGACAAAGGATTGCAAAACCCTTTGGTGATGATTTCATTGTATACCTTGTGGACGACACACCCAAGACGATTGTAGAGGCATATGCATCTCCGGATGTAGATGATTGGAAAGAAGCTGTTCATAATGAGATGGACTCAATTCTTTCTAATGGAACTTGGGAACTAACTGATAGACCATATGGTTGTAAACCTGTGGGCTGTAAGTGGGTGTTCAAAAAGAAGCTAAAGCCTGATGGTACTATTGATAAGTACAAGGCGCGGCTAGTGGCCAAGGGCTACACTCAGAAAGAAGACGAAGATTACTTTGACACCTATTCACCCGTTGCTAGAATGACCACCATTCGAGTGTTACTTTCCTTGGCTGCCTCTTATGGTCTTATCATTCATCAAATGGATGTAAAGACAGCTTTCCTCAATGGAGAGTTGGAAGAGGAAATCTATATGGGTCAGTCTGACGGGTTTGTGGTAAAGGGTGAAGAGAGAAAAGTGTGCAAGTTGTTAAAATCTTTGTATGGCCTGAAACAGGCACATAAGCAATGGCATGAGAAGTTTGAAAGAACTCTGACTTATGCAGGATTTGTCATTAACGAGGCTGATAGGTGTGTTTACTATCGCCATGGTGGGGGCAATAGTGTCATATTATGTTTGTATGTGGATGACATACTGATCTTTGGTACAAACATTAATGCGATCAATGAGGTCAAGTCTTTTCTATCAAAAAGTTTTGACATGAAAGATCTGGGAGAAGCCTTTGTAATTCTAAACATCAAACTTATTAAGGATGAGAGTGGGATTACTCTAACGCAATCTCACTATGTTGAGAAGGTCTTGAGCCGGTTCGGATTTATGGATAGCAAGCCTTCTCCAACACCTTATGATCCCAGTGTGACACTCAGAAAGAATAGGAAAGAAACAAGAGATCAATTAAGATACTCTCAAATTGTCAGTTCACTCATGTACTTAGCTAGCGCTACAAGACCAGATATCTCTTTTGCTGTGAGCAAACTGAGTAGGTTCATGTCCAACCCGGGTGATGATCATTGGCATGCACTAGAAAGGGTCTTGCGCTATCTGAGAGGTACTATGAGTTTCGGAATTACTTATTCAGGGCATCCTGCTGTGCTAGGAGGATATAGTGATTCAAACTGGATCTCCGATGTTGATGTACTCTACGCAACAAGTGGGTATGTATTTACTCATGGAGGTGGCGCAGTGTCATGGAGGTCTTGCAAGCAAACCATATTGACGAGGTCAACTATGGAAGCATAATTAACTGCTTTAGACACAGCTACTGTTGAGGCAGAATGGCTGCGTGAGCTCTTGATGGACTTGCCTGTGGTTGAAAAACCTGTGCCGGCTATTCTTATGAATTGTGACAACCAAACGGTTATCGCTAAAGTAAACAATTCTAAAGATAATGTGAAGTCATCAAGACACGTGAAGAGACGTTTGAAGTCTGTCAGGAAGTTGAGAAACTCCGGAGTAATAACTGTTACGTATATTTAAACAGACAAAAACCTGGCAGATCCCTTTACAAAGGGACTATCACAAAATGTGATAGATATTGCATCGAGGGAGATGGGTATGAGACCCATAGATGTTACACCATAGTAGTAACCCAACCTTTGTGATCGGAGATCCCGTGAATTAGAATCTGGGAAGAACAAGCTATTGGTTAACTGAGGAGAGTAATAACTAATGACCGTCTCTAAGTGAAGATGCAAAACTCTCAGAGCTGTAAGGCTCAGAGCTATAAGGCAGGTTGGCAACATGCCTTAATGTGGTTCTATTGGCTATAATTAGCAAAGATGCTGTCCTACAGAGCAGTCTTGAAAGAACACACCTATATAAGTTCTGACTGTAAACGTCACAGTCTATGAGATTTGGGTGATCTCTAGTAAGCTCACGAAGAGACCAGGGAGTATGACGTATAAGCTCCAAACAGCGGGGTAGCCTACTGACGGTCAGGTACTGGTTAAGACTTTGAGTGAAACCTGTTCAAACAAAACTAGCAATTCAAGGCATAGTCCATTGTCAAGTTGTGAATAGATGTAGCTTAAAGTTCTAGGCAGAAGTTCAACTTAACAGTCTCTGCTGAAACACTGGTATATTAAACAAGTGGTGAGAGAAGGCAAATCTCTAAATGGGTATTTGAGATCTGGTGGGATTGTTAGAATTAATGGGCTAGGCCCATAGCAATTTCTAAAATCTCAAAGCCCATGTGTAAAAAGGCAAGTGGTGGCGCTAAAGTTTAGTCTCACCCCGGAAGTTGAAGAAGAGTTGGACCTCTTTATATAGTGGGTTCTCTCCACCACTCTAAGTGGTGTGTGAGAAGAGAAAGGAAAGACCACACGCGCGCGCTCACTCGCCTGGCCCGGCCGTGCCGTGGCGAGGCGAGGCGAGGCGAGGCGGCGCGTACGTGCGACATGCGCATGAATGGTCCGCCGAAATCCGATCCGTCTCCTTGCAGGGGCGCAGCTTCCTTTTGCCGTTTTATTTTTTATGTCTTGGCAGACAAGTTTTTGATTTCTTGTTCGGTAAGTATACGAATTAGAAACCGAGTCGGTTTGGGATTGTGATCGCGACACAATACCGCCTCTGGTCCTAATATATATATAGCTACCGGCTGCGGCCAAAGATACACCGAAAAACACCTAGGGTTTTGCCTCATCTCGCAACTTGCGCCGCCGTCGTAGTCTACTTCATCCCAAACGCCGGCGTGCATCGGCGTGTGGGAGAGCAGGTCTCCGGAACCGTTCGTCCTTGCGATCCTGCACCGGGAGAGGACGAATTAGGTTTTTGGGAAGCGCTCTGCGCGACTGCTCAAATTCGTCATCATGGGTCGTCTTCCGTCCAAGTCGGGCGGTGCTACTCATCGTCGTCTTCATCGCCGTCAGCAGTAGATCGTCGCCAACATCGTCATCAACACCGTCGCACCCACAATAGCTAACGAACAGTACGTCCAACATCATCTGTTCATGTCTATCTCTACAGCTATTGTTTCGTGTTCGCTGCTGTTATGCATGTCTTGTTGTTTTTCTAGTTTGCTAGATTGTTGCATGCTAGTATCTGTTCTAGTCATGAATTATTTACTGGAATTAATCATGAACTTGCCTAATTTTCCAACACGATATTGGCAATGTCTAATGAGGATGGACTGACGAAGTTACTAAACTACAAAAAAGCTTCAACTCATGCTGAGGTTATATTTGAAGGTAAAGAATCTTACCAGCGTTATTGCATACCGGCATTGCATTGATACATAATAGCATTGTTTAGGAAGTTTGACACCATGCATACCAGCATAGCAATGATACATAATAGCAAAGGACAGAGTAGCAGTGCCTAAATCGTTCCAACTTTACTATTCTGTTTGCACTTAAGTATTATTCAAGATAAGCAAAGATAATTTTGTGGCTAGAAGAGAGGGTGTTTAGTAGTTGGCAGGAAGAGAACAATGACATTCACAGGTGAATGTGAACAAGGCTCAATGCATTCAGGAATTTTTCCATGCTCGTGCTTCATCTTTTCTTTTCTTAACAGTTTTAAGCTACATTATATTATATGGTTGTCAGTCTGCACGACATATTTTGTTCCAGTTGCTTCATGGCTGTTGGGATGCGCTGCATAAACGGTGTTCTTCTTGTGTTGGCAGGTTGTACTGTTACTAGATTATTTTCTCCCTTGGAGCCTGGAAATGCGTTAAGCTGTTCCGCTGGAATGACATAGTACTCTCTGATGACCAAGGTAGTCTTTTGAAGATCAGACACGCCACATCGAGAAAATCTCCGTCCGTAGAGACTGCCGTAGTTAGGTGTTCTGAAAGAAATTTGGCACTGTTTGTAGTTTGGCGCAAAGTTTGTGATACAATTCAGTGCATTAGCCTGTCCTGTTGGTACTTCTGCTGTCGCGGAGAATTCCTTTGCTTGAACCTCCAAGATTTCTCTTTCAGAAATGAAAACTTTGCAGACTTGGCTTTGCTTGATTAGATGCTAGCTGATTTACATGTGCCCTGTTGCTACTACGCGCACGAGTCAGGAGATCTACAGTGAAACTTGTAGGCTTCCACAAGTTGCTGCTTGACTTGTGCTCGGAATCATGGGTTTAACTTCACGTCACGACGTACTTTTTTTTGCGATCAATTCAAGAGCTTTATTCAAACGATTTGGCTCCGGCCCCATCAGCCATCAGGCTTGTGACCAGAAAACCAGGGGGGAAATCCATCCAACACTCCGTCACCTCCAGTGTGTTGGCATGTTTTGCACACAGGTGGGCCAGGATGTTTGCATGTCTCCTTACATGATGAATAACTAAAGAAATAAAACTAGAAGCTAGCTCTTCAATTTCTAAAAGAACAGGCGCTATAACAGGGCGCGAAGTACGGTGCAAATTCCAGAGGTCCACAACCTCTAAGCTATCGGTTTCCATATGCACACTCGCAAAGCCTCGGAGCTTGGCGAAGACCACACCCTCACCAAGGGCCAAAGCCTCCACTACCAAGAGGTTTGTAACACCCTGGCATGGTTTAGACCACGCTCCTAGGAACACCGAGGAGGATCTAGCGACACCTCCAAGGCCCCCCGAATGAGCCTCCATGGATATCCCAGCGTCAGTGTTGATTTTAGTCCAATCAACATCTGGTGGTCTCCATCCATGACCTGGCAAAATTCTCGCATGTATCTCTGGGAGCTTCAGCACTGAAAGTGCTTCTCTAGTCATTTCTCATAGATTGTCCCGGTTCCATGCTAGCCCTGTCATGAGTGATGTCATTCCTCGATGTCCAAATAGCCCACATAACAGTGACTACTTTTGCTTGCTCAGAATCATCAAACATGGGGTCACAAAGAATATCTTTGGACCAAGTTTCTGGATGGAGTTGAGGAAGCTTGATATTCAGCCAGCCTCTTGCTTCCCTCCAAAACATCTTCGCATGTGAGCACTGCAGTGCATAGAACATGTCCTCGTCTGCGTCTAGGCAAACTCTGCAGCGTGCTAGTGTCGCAATATGTCTGAATTTTACTGTGCTTTCAACGGGAAGAATGCCCCCATAGCACCCGCCACCAGAACGCACGCATTTTGGGCACAACTTTAAGCTTCCAGAACTGTTTTTCTTTCTCCGAAGATTCTGTAACCGTCTCTTCTTCTAGAGCTAAATGCTTGTGGAAAATCATAAGAGAACGGTACGCTGATTTCACAGTGTAGACACCCGATTTTTCCGCTGACCAAGTCCAAAAATCATCTCCACCCGCCCGCCTCAGAGGGATATTTAAAATAGCATCAGCACATCCACACAAGAAGAGAACGGTACGCTGATTTCACGTGACGATGTACATCCACACAAGAAGATGTATTTCAAAACTCTAAACTACGCGTATTTTGATTTCCGCAAATTAATCGGGCGCGTCGATTTCGTCTGCGCAAAAGAGGAGACCCCAGACCGCCAGACGCACACCTGCCATTTTTTATTGAGGGAACCTCTCATATTTGTTGAAGTATGGAAGTAGAGTAGACAGATAGAAAGACAAGACTGAGGGCCTGTTCTGAACCTCTCCCAACTCCATCAACTCCACAAATTCAACTTCTCCAGCCAGCTTCTCACCTCACCTGGCAATCGAAAAACGTTCGGTAGAGATCCCAGCTTCTCCAAACGATGCAGCCCAACTGGGAGGCTACTGGCCTGTTGGACGCATGTTTGGGCCGGCCTGTACAGAGGCCAAAACAGATTGGTTAAACGGGCTGGGCAGCATGACGTGGAGATGACGTTCCTGGCTCGGGCGAGTTCTCTCGGGAATCAATGGCGTCGGGTGGAGCTTCTCCTTGTGATGGGATCGCTGCTCCTGGCTGGCGGCGGCGTCTAGGGAGGGGATCCGGTGGGCAAGAGGCTAGGATGGCCGGATCTCTCAGTGGAGGAATGGATCCAGCCGCCGACCCGGGGGGCGGGTGGCAGCTGGACCAGCATCACTGAGAGGGAGACGGAGAGAGAGATGCCGAGGGAGAGGGATGTTGATTCGGGAGGATGGGTCGTTGGACGAACCGTTTTCCTGGGCGGTGGCATAATCGCCGTAAATACCTGCAACTCCCGCTTTTCGTTTTTGCGGAGCTCGGTTTTCTTGGCTTCGCGATTTTGCACTACGGCCCAGTATAGCTCCGCGAATTCGGCTTCTTGGAGCCCAGGCGTTCGGGCCAACTCCAACTAGGGAGTTCGTGGAGTTAGGAGTTGGAGGGTTTCACAACAGGCTAAGTTGCGTGACGTATGGACCTGGTGCATTTCCTAGATGCTAAAGTGTCTGCACACACACCCTATGTACTACCTGACTACGTTGGCGTCACGTAACAACCTGCAAAGTAATAAGAACAAAAAATAAGAAATAATGCAAGTCCGAGTCGGTACGAGAATTCCGAAGCCATTTCTATATTTGTTTACCTTAATTCCGAAACTTAATGGGTGTCAAATCCGGTCAGAACACCCGTATCCCATCTATATATACATGGCGCAATGCGATCCCAAAGCCCGCTTCTCTTTCGTCGCCTGCTGATCGACAGACACTGCTCCTTCCTGCACGTCCCGATCGGCGACGACTCGACTGCCATCTTCCCAGTCGCCGGCAGCCCAGCCCTCGCTGCGTGTGGCCAATGCTGCTCCAGCCGATGCACGACCCGCGACAAGACGCCGTCCCGGCCGTTCATCCCGTCTCTTGGGTCATGGGCGCCCGACGAGAAAACCTGGGGCTGAAGTGCGCGGATCCCTACCAGCCCGACGTCGACGCCGACCTCCGGGCCAAGGAGAGGGACCCCAGGGAGCACCCCGACGCCGACTACATGTCCAAGATGCAGCAGGGCCACCTGAGCCCGTCCATGCGCGCCGAGCTCGTGCTCTGGATGGACGCCTTCGCCCGGCACCTCGGCGGCCTCCCGGAGGGCACGCTCTGCCGCGCCGTCGTCTACCTCGACCGCGTCCTGTCCGTGCGCCCCGTGCCGGCCCACGACGAGGCGCTCCAACTCGTGGCCGCCGCCGCCGTCTCCCTCGGGGCCAAGTACGAGCAGTCCTCCAGTGGGCGGAGGCTCGACGCCGAAGTCGTCGAGGCGTTCCTCGGGACCACCGTGCACGTGGTGGAGGAGATGGAGTGGGAGCTCTTCATGGATCTCGGCTGCGTCATGGACGGCCCGACCGCGTACACCTTCGTCGACCACTTCACGAGGTTCTTCCAGCGGGAAGACGAGCTCCTGGTAAGGTCCCTGGCGCTTCGGCTGGTCAACCTGACGTTGGCGTTTTTCGGGTTCGTTGGATGGATCCTGCCGTCCGCCGTGGCTGCATCGGCGCTGTTCCTCGCCAGGCAGATCCTCGGCGTGCAGTTGAGCCACGATCTGGAGGAGGTGACGGGGTACAAGGCGGTGGACTTGATGGGTTGCATATGCGCCTTAGAGAAGCTGCTTCCTAAGAAAAATCTCTAATCTGTAAATGAGATGCTACAAGGCCATGCATGGAGTAGATGGATTGTGTATGTAACTATGTAGTATCATGAACAATGTAATTCGATGTGATCGATGCATGTAATGAACAAAAACCCTATTCCTTATAGTGTTGTGTATAGGAATTTGACTAGTTACATGATGAAACTCAAAATTCGATAAAGCCATTTACATTCGCGTTCCATCCACAGCGCCTATCTCCACCGCCCAAAGCTGCTCATGATCGAAAGATGCATGTGAGAAAGCTGACATTGGCTGATTGGCACCTGCAACCGTGTCCTTTTCTTTCGCATGCATGTCAGGTAGTAGGTGCAGATAGGCGCTAGATTCTTGCATGTCCAGCATTAATCTCCAGCCCAATTACGTGAGTAATTCCCCTTATTATCTTTGATGGTGGCTATAGACCAGCACACAAACATGATTTAAATGCCACAACAATTAAATATCTTGTTGTTTAAATTGGTTTGGAAGAACATTCTTTAAATAATTTCAAAGATAACCAAACTTTGTTAAATTGGTCTTTGAACTTTGCCATGAAAAACAGAAGAACTTTTGAAAAACTTTGGCATATCTCATAACTGTTGAAAAATTGTCAGAGAACTTTATTAACTCTTCTTTTGAACTTTACCTTCAAAACTCGAAGAACTTTAGGTTTTTACTGGTTTTTTCAAAAGTTCTTTTGATTTTCATGGTTAAGTTCAAACAGGAACTTATAGAGTTCTCTGACTTAATACTTGTGATTAGGGGTTAGTTATGCATACCAGATAAAAATCGTTATGCATATGATAAAATTAGCAACTACAGTATTATTCTGTTCACCCCCACAGTAATTAGCAACATCAGTTATGCATAACAATTTAAATTAAGGAGCTGGCCCGCCACCTAAAAGCGAGCATGGGAGGGAAAAGGGCGCAGGACATGCGCAGGAAAAGCTGACATGCAGAATGCTAGCCTGTGGCCTCAGCGTCTAAGTGGACCCACCACGTCCTTCCCATGCATGCAGCACTGATCCAAATGCATGAAACAGCGGCGTGGATTTCCGCTGCGAATGGAACGCGAACGGAAAAAACCGCGTCGCTCAAAATTAAGTCCGACCTCCATTGTTATTCTGCTACCTGTGCGATATGGGTCCCTAATTTTGATAACTAAGATGGCATGGGCTGTTCTTCAGTTCTTTTGTCTTTGAGAGAGGTTGTTCATGAGTTGCGTATTAATGGGCATATTGTATTGTGGTATTATATATGTATACAATTACAAACTGATTTAGTACGGTATGGGTGAATTTCTGAATCTTTTTTGTGTATATAAATTAGTTTTGGACACCAGTTTGATAATCTAACATCTCGATTGCGTATTTTTTTATAGATTTTAGGAAGGGGTTAGTCAAATTTTAAAATACCTCCATTGAAACTATCTTTCTCCTTTAAACTCCACCTCCTCCTCCTCCTCTCTACTTCTACTGCCTCCAACGACCTGGACATAAATAAGATCGCATTGACAACTCAGACATCTTATAGGCAAAAAAGAAAAAGAAAAAAGTGAGGTGTACAATATT
This sequence comes from Thinopyrum elongatum, assembly GCA_011799875.1. Classification (NCBI taxonomy): domain Eukaryota; kingdom Viridiplantae; phylum Streptophyta; class Magnoliopsida; order Poales; family Poaceae; genus Thinopyrum; species Thinopyrum elongatum. The sequence continues at coordinate 422,787,957 of CM022301.1, forward strand.
TTTCCTTTGGTGGTGTACAGTGGCAGAAACAGGGGTATGCACCTGTATTCTTCAGATGAATACCAATGATTAAGTGAGGCACATATATTCTCTAAGACCTATGCAATTTACTGGACTACTATTGTGCAATTTTCTTCTAGAATGAATACCAAGGAGTAATTTTTTGGCTCCGCCGCTGGTGGTGCCCCTTGTTTCAAAGAGAGGGGGACGGGTTATTCACATTTAATTTGATCAGTGCCCTAGTGGTAATTAAGACCCCTAGGGGTATCTAAATTCACTTTTATCAGCGCCCTAGTGTTTTTGTACAAGTTAGATGGAGAAGGGAGAAAATGGTCTGGCAGCCAACAATGCTATGGTTTGCCATGTACTTCGTATGTGCAACCTATGGTGGAGAGGCAAGATGGCGTTGAGAAATAGATTACTTTTTTTTTGAGCAAATGTGAAATAGATTACTTTTTTTGAGGCAAGTGAAATAGATTACTTGGTTGACGAGCAACAGACTGTAGTGGTACCGGTAGCGGAGCTTGGGCCAAATATCTGGCCCAACTCCTATTTGACGCCTTAAACGTCAGTTACAGTGTTTTTGCAACTTGGCACACCCCCACCGCCCGCGCGCAGTCCCAGGCTTGGCCCATTCTTTTTTTATTCTTTCTAACCTTCAAAAAATAGGAGTGCGTTGTGGGAGATTTGAACTCCAGCCCTCCATGTTCAGTGCCGACAGCGTTAATCACTGTGAGCATACTTTGTTGTGCAATCTTACTTCTTTTTCTATTGTTTGTGGCAAATGTAAGGTTAAAAAAAGTGTCGCGTTTCCTGTATGGTTTTTCTTTTCTGGTTTTTTTGTTCTATATGGTTGTTTTTCTATGGTTTTTTTTTGTTATCTTTTCTTATTTTGTTAACTTTCTTCAAATTCGTGATTTTTTTTTCAATTTTTTGTGAAGTTTTTTTGGAAAACCCATATTTTTTTTCAAAATCATGAACATTTTTATCAAAATTGATGAACGTATCAATAATCCGTGAACATTTTTTCATTTCTGTAACTTTTTTCAAAATCAAAGAATTTTTTTTCAAATTTGTTAGCTTTTTAGTCAAAATCGATGAATTTTTTTTCAAGTCCATGAACATTTTTGGAGATTCAGTATTTTTTTCAAATTCATGTTTTTTTAAACAAAGGATGTTTTTTTGAATTTTGTGATTTTTTCAAAATAATGAACATTTTTATTTCAAGAAATGTTTTGAATATTTTTTCGAATCCATGAACATATTTGAATTCAAAAGTCAACAATTGATTGGTCAACTGGTCAATCACTGACCAATCAACCATTGACCCAAAGCGAACGAGCTGTGCGCCTGCTGCCAATCTGGCGCATACGACAAGGAAGAGGAGGTCTCAATTGGGGAAATGGGCTGACGGGGGTGGGCGTAATTACGACGTTTGGGTTGTTTTTACTGCACTTGTGACCAAAATAGTAAGGAGTAGTAAGAGATTTTTTCATGGACTAGGAGGCGGTGGCCCAGGATGGCCCCATAAAGCTCCATCACTGTTGGCACGTGACGTTGTTGTTGGCCGCGTAATATATTGATTTTTTTTTGCATGAAAATTAGGAAGCACGTTTGTTACACTAGTATGAACATCTAAAAAAATCAATTTTTTTTAAATTTATTTCCTATTTGTTTCTATTTTACTATTCATCGTATCCTTTGGTATGCATCTTTTGATTTATATGATAGTTGACGGGAACGTCTTCTTTCACTGAAAGTGTATCGTCGAAAATCCTAAAATAAATCCAGAAAAATGCGAGAAATTGAACCATAGTGGGCTACAGATACCATTGTCCTTCTAACCATCCAACCACAGGTTGCTTTGCACTTGTTACCAAAATCTAAAGGAATAAGGCTGGCTTAGGAGTTAGGAGCGGTTCAACCGGCAATCCATAGCTGATGACGAGCACATATTATTGCTCCTGGGATGAACAGTCAAAGCAAAAAAGAAGTAAAAAAATTCTGAAATTTTACACATGAAAGATGAACAAGTTTTCTAATGGCGTGCAAATTTCATGGCGATTTGACATCGGGGGAGCTCGGGACAGTAAAAGGAAAATCATTGCTCGAAAATCAAGAATTTTGAACCTTTCTCAAATCGCCGATTGTTCCTTTTGTCCAGAGCTCCTCTGATGCCCAACCGCCGAATTTGCACTCCTTTAGAAAACTTGTTCATCTTTGATGCAAACAAAAGAAAAATCAGATGTTTTTTTATGTCCACTGTTCATCCTGGGGAGCTAGCACCGAAACAAGGTCATCATGGTTCAATCTGTTAATTTACCATTGACAAAACCAGAACAAAAATATCACTGCTTAAATCAGGAACAAAGGCAGCTTATCTGAAAACCACGACTATGCACTTCGGACAGCAGCGCCCGGTGATGAAATTCCAGCATTTTGGTGATGTTAACGGTGAAAAAAACAGGGAGCACAACTTGGCCTGGAAGAATCTTCATGCTACCTACCACAAAAAATATCTGACTTCTGGCATCATTGTACATATATTACATCTGATAGTACTATGCGGTAACATGAGTAGCTCATCCTTAAGGATATAGCAGCAGCCACCAGAAACAAAGTGAAAAGAAAAATATTTAACTTGCCTACTCAGAGAGAATGGCAAGCTCCATGACAGAGATGGCAAAAAAGAAGGCATATGTAGCATCATCAGCATGGTTAGTAAGCTATCTATCATGACACAGTGGCACCCCCTTGTACATTATTTTCAAGTGTACATTACATGAGTTACCCTGAGGAGCTACACCGCATTATGTCAACTCCTGGGAAATATACAGGGTCTACAACAAACGACGGCGAGCAACAGTTCGAAGACAAAGACCGCCATGCTGCTCCACACAAACATAGTCCATCTCCAGTGCCAGAGTAATCTCTTGAGCAGAGGAAGCTCGGCCTCGAGCTTTAGCGACGCGGCATAGATCTCTGGGATGCCTGCACCAGTGGCAAACTCGGCTCGTTGCTCGAGCACTATCCTTACTCCTGTTATTGGCTTGAAAGCCTCCTTAATGCCCGTCATTTTTAGTTTGATAACCTGAGATTCAGATGAATAGCCGGACAAAAGAGAAACACTTTGGAAAAAGGTTTCTATGAAATGCATGTGGACGCTCTTGAACTTTAGCATGCATGGTTGACTCGAAGCCGTGACCACTTTCCCATCTGCAGATAGAAGCTCTGCCCTCACCTGAACTCAGAGGAAGAAGGCAAAATCAGATGGAGAGGATATTAGTGTAACTAGTACTGAGTGTAACCAGTGTTGTGCATATAATTTTGGACAGATACAGTTATACACTGAGAGCTCTGCGACAGGAACTATCTATATTGCGTATGCATACATACTATGAATTCTAAACTCATAAGTTTGAAGAAAACATGAATTGGGTATATAATGCTTTCACATCCTTCAAAAGTATGGCACATTCAGTTGGAAAGAAGGACATTTCGTCATGAAAATGAACCGTGGAGCAAGAAACAGCAAGTTGACTTGACTCTCTTATTGATATGCATATGGTTGTATCTGGTTGAAAGCCATATGCACGGGCATACTCAGTTGTAGCATGTTTTGTTAGATCTTTGAGAAAATGTAATGACTTCATAGCTTAGTCGAACAAATAACATAGGCTGCCATAGCTTAGTCGAACAAATAACATAGGCTGCCTGACACCGCATGCACTGCTTCTATCCCACCAAACATGTTTTAAATTCACTAATTGACCTATCCGGCCTGGTTTTGCATGTCAACAATCTACTTTCTAGTCTCATATCCATTTGACGTTGTCATGGATTATATATCTCATTTCGTTGAGCCGCTTATAAATATTTGGATGTTTGGCTAGCTGTTCTTTTCATAATCAAGTTACATACAGATGTATTATTGTGTTCCTGAACATATAATGTGAAATGTGAGAGCAAAACAATTGGATAATAGAACTTATCTAGATTTGTTCAACTTTACAAAACAATGTTGGCCCAACTTCCTTATCACACAACTTTACAAGTAAGCACAGTAAAGAACAGCAACAACAAACTAAGTCTCGGACCATCAATTTATATCACATATACATTAATTTTCTTCAAATTCAGAACTATGCCTTCTAAGCTTGGTAACTTTTCCTAATCAAAATTCTTGCTGACATCTCAATGCACAAGTTAATAACTTCTTATTTACCATGTATTGTCCAAAGTTACATGATGAAAGACATAAATGGGCAGGAATCTAATTTGTAATCATCAGATCATTTAGCCAAACTTCAATCCAGTATACTCTGTTCCCTTGATAGCTAAGGCATTTTTCAAGGAAATTATCATGTCAAACTACTTTGACAAGGACCAGCAAGAAAGGTACCTGGAAAACCCCAAGCCTCCTGTTGTAATCCGACTCGGGCAGCGTCAGCAACACCTCGAGCTGCATCCGCTGTTGCGGCGGCACCAACCGCCCCACCGGCACAAACGCCACAGGGCTCGGCTTGGTGTAATCGAAATTCAGGTTCTCCGTCACCTGAACGGGCTCCTCCACCACTTTCCCCACCAAGACCCCCCCTGCCGTGAACGCCATAGCGAGCATCGCGCACAGAAGCACGCAGACGTACATGGCCCAGAGCGCCCCCAAGAGCAGCCTCGCCACCACGCGCGCCACCCCATCCCCCGCTCCGAGCCACGCGCTCACCGCGCCGGTGGCCTGCCCCGCCACCCCGAGAGCCCAATCCCTCGCCCGCTGCGCCGAGCCGAGCGGGTCGGTCACGAAGAGGAACCACCATTGCAGCAGCCGGAAGGGGAACGTGAGGCAGGCGACGAGCGCGCTGACCTGGAACACCACGGCTTTGATGACGAACACGGCGAGGGACTCGAGAAAGGCCGGGGGCGCCGGCGGCGGCCTGTAATCCGGCGCCGTGGCCTCCGGCTCCGCGTCCTTCTCGTCCACTTCCTCCTCGGGGGTCGCCGGCTCCGCATCCTTCAAGTCCACTTCCGCCTCGGGGGCCGCCGGCTCCGCATCCTTCTCGTCCACATTCGCCTCGGGGGCCGCCGGCTCCGCGTCCTTCTGGTCCACCTCCTCCTCGAGGGGAGGGGGGGAACGGGGGGCGCTGGTGGCCTCGGAGGAATCGGAATCAGAACCGGGCTTGGCCTTGGCCTTCTCCTTGTCCTTGTCCTTGTCGGGCTCATCGGCCGCGGTGACGGTGGACGCGGCGGAAGCCGAGGGGGAGACGGGGTCATCGGGCTGCGTCAGGAATTTGGCGCGGCGCGGGCGGCGGCGGAGGGTGGAGGAGGACGGGGTGTGGGGTGAGGGAGGGGGAGGGGGAGTGGGGAGGGCATCGGGGACGTCGAAGAAGGCGGCTTCGGAGGTGGGCGGTTCGAAGGCCGTGGCGGCGGGTTCGTCGGCGTCCATCGGAGGGGAGCCGGATGCGTGGCCGGGGAAGGGGACGAGAAGGCGCTCGGCGGTGCGGGGGCATGGACAGGTGGAGGATTTCCTTGGAAGGAATCGTGGGCGGTGAGCGGTGGGAGAAGGCGGGCGGGCATTTTGCAGTTACGCCCCTGTAGATTGCAGTTTCCACCCTCGTAGCACAAGTGTTTTTCGATGGCTTTACTCCCTTTGCCCTAACCATTTTCTTTACCGCGTATTAATTCTGTGTGCTTACCATTTTTTTTCACTTGTTAAATTTACGTACTTACCACTTTTGTTAGAAAAAATATACTTGTGTTTTTTTAACTATCCCGGAGAAAGTGTTGCAAGGATCGAAAGCCACGTTGATCGAGATATCGAGGACGCCTTGCTCCCCGAGGAACTCTTCAAACAACTTGCTCGGCAAGGACACCATCAACCATGGTTGAACCAAAAACTTTGAAAAGAATGAGCTACCGGTGCGGGCACACATACATTGGTGCGGCAAAAAAGAGGACACTTTCATCAAGATGGCTTCGAGGGCGGTTGGCTCGAAATTGCATCAACATTCGAGAGTTGTGCCAACATTCGACGTTGCGGAGCATGCGTATGACAAATGAGAGGGAAAACGGCCGGAGCTTAAAGTCATGGAATAAATTGGCATAATATTAATCTATAAGAACTATAAATTTATGCATTGATACAGTATTACAGATTATAGGTACAAGGAACTAAATATCCAAACGAATTATCATGCAAAAGCTAAGACCATGGTATGCAATTAAACTATCACATTTATGACCAACTTCGGCCACCTACCAATGCAACATAGATTAACCATAATTGCACAAAATATAATATTGCACTACATGTAATATAATAAAAATCATATCAATTTAGGATACCGGTAAAACAAGTACCTACATAAAAGAATTCAACATTAATGATAACTAGCCAAATGTCCATGTGTTGCCATAGAATAAAAAAAACTGCACATAAACACTGATTTGGGAGACGAGTGATGACATGAACGCATAAGAGTCAAAGACGGGCGACAAATCGAATGTCAACCTAGTTATCCATGGGCTCCACCTCTAGCCCACACATCATACACCGTTGGAGCGACTACTTTGCATTTAAGAATGATTTGAACTGAATGATTCCACCAGAATTTAAGAGGAAGTGCTTGGAAGCTTTAATCAAAAGAGTGTCACGACCAAGATTCATATGAGCTGCATTTTTACAACAAATTTCCATAGGATTTTTCACATCCACTATAAATTATTTCTTCACTCATTTCGAGTCAACAACAACAACAACAACAACAACAACAACATGAATACAAATTATCAAAGTACATGATATTTCTTGGATAAAAGTACATGCACCAGATGAGCTTGATTCTTCACCGCAGAAAATAATTTGGAAGGTCGGAGAAACAACACCCCATATATTTGCATGACATTCTTATACAAAGCATTATAAACATTGAATCAAGTCAAACAAGACTTTCAAATTTATTTTGATAACACGTAGAGTCTTCCGTTTCTCTGAATCATCAGATGTATGAGGGACTTGCTCGACTTTGGTGAACTGGAGCCCTTACATTTTACAAGGTTTTTTAGACCGGGGCATCTATGAAAGAAAATAAAGTTAGGTCAATTTCCCCGACCGTTAGATCTGTTTAGGTCAATGTTCCTATCCTTTTGAGTTGTTTTGAGATGTGTGCTTTATTGCCACATGGTGAGCGTGTTGAAGATATGCCCTAAAAAAGTAAAGTATTATTTATTTTCATTTTTGTAATTAATGTTTATATTTCTATTGTATAATTGCAATGATTCTTGAATGAGAGAGCTGGAGGAAAACTCAGTTAAATATGTGGAAACATAAACAGAGAGATCCCTAGTATCGATTCTAAGACTAGCCCGTGTACAATAGATTATCTTGTTTTACTGATCATGGGCATTTTTGAAGTAACAAGAATGCCAACGGTAGTGAGAACCCGTTGTTGGTTGAACAATGGTGTTAGATAGATCGAATACTTATGATACACTGCGAGGAACCGCCACTTAGTTGTCAGTACTATCATATTATGTGTTAACATTACTTACTTCCTTAGACCATGAGAATATCGTAAGCCTTCATACCGTATGGTTACTTTGGGGTTGCCAAACGTTTCCCGTATCATGAGGATCATAAAGATGGCTTACGTGCAAATCAAAAAATAATGTCAAGATTCTTGATGATTCAAGACTGGGATTTGCTCCTCTGACGATGGAGATATTCTCTACTCGGTATTACAATATGCATCATCGTATGGCCAGACACAAGTATGATAGTGATCATGGGGATACCGGAATATGGAAACAAGAAAAGAGAACAAAACCAGTAACGGGGATAACTTGGTATTGTATCGATAAAAGTCTCGCCTCGGCTTTGTAAATATATCACAAAGCAAAAGGAAGTGTATGCAGAAACAAAATGTTCACTTGATAAAGATTTTCGGATAGGTGTGTGAATTAACACGGGTGTCCAGATCCCGCTGTTAGTTATTAACCGGAAGGTGTTCTGGCTCATTCCGCATATAACCGAACCTGTAGGGTCACAAACTTAACTACAAGTTCTCTTGGTGATCTTTGTCCATGACAACAAAGTGTTGCCTAACCACTACTTCACTACGTGTGGATACCGCAGAGCGGTCGTCTATTTCGGCTCTAGATCGTTCGAGAAATTCTCGCGGCTGGGAGGTTTAACCTAGCTGTAGGAATCAATGAATCAATCCATTGCAGTGCAAAAAAGATCATCAAATATTCCCTTAAGAATGTATAATGATAGACCGCGAGAACTTATCCAACAGTTCACCCGAACCAATAAAAACAGTTGTAAACGTAAATTTTTGCGTGCAGACCAATAACTCCAAGGCCACACTAAGTGTTGGCTAGCGATAAAACCCATGATTGGCCCCCTCCCAATCCATGTGTCAGATTCACCCTAACTGTTAGATCACGCACACACGTCACTCCTCCCAACTCCGACTCCAGTAACACACATTAGTCGCCAAAAAGAACGTAAAGACATACTCTTCCGAACATCTTATCGTTATAGCTACGTCGTTCTTGTCGAAACGACCGCCGGTGAGGAAGGAGACGAGATCCCCCGCGGTACGTAGATTCGTGAGATCTTTGCAGTAGTGCACCCACATGAGTGCCTTGGGCGCTTGCAACAACGGTGTGGGACATCGATGACTGGCTACCTACGCACGTCACGATCTGGAGGCATGAGAAGGAAGCAGGAGGGGAAGGCGATAGAGGGCGTGCTTGCAACACGATAGTGCAATGTGGCGAGTTCTGACTGTTAGAGCGTCGCGATTTGGATCAAGGAAGGGAGAGAGACGAGAGAGGTGATAGGCGCCACTATGGATCATAAAATAAGAGAGGGGAGACAGAGATGTTTCTAGACAAGTGGAGATGTGATAAAGTCGCACGTGGGCCCACGGGCCACGTGTCGAGCGGACGATCATCGCACCGATTCAAATCATTTTCCATAGCTTTATCCTAATTAATGTGATTTTTCGACTGTCTTATTCATTGTGAGGATGCTACAAAAAATCAGTCAAATTTTTTTACTCGAAAACAAAGATTTTGGTGTGCGAACCAATAGATTTACCATAATGATATTTGACGAACATTCGCTAGGAACCCAATCCTGACAAACATCCCCAGAACAGTCAGATCTTGATCTGACGGTTACAGTTTTTTTGCCAAAACCTCCTCACAAAATTAAACAACCGTCATGGAGTTCAAAATACCAATCCAGCCTCACCCGTAGAATCAGCCGGCCGATCACGCGTAGCGTTCCGCCACTCATGCAGCTGTCATATCCAAGTTCAATCGGACGGTGCATAGTGTAGATCTTAGTGCAAAACATTAGGTGTTATAAAACACTTGATTTGCGACACCACCTGAATCAATCCATGCGCGACGCGCGCATCTGTCACCTTAACAATTTTTCTGCAATATCATTTGTGTTGCAGAAGTCATTTCGTAACAACATCCATGTTACAAAAAAGTTAAAACGGGAAGAAAAAAACTGCAACATCATCGGTGTTACAGAAATCGTTCCACAACAACAGTCATGTTGCAAAAAAATGAGACGAAAATAATAATAAGTCCGTAACAGAACCTCTATTGCAAATGTTTCTGCAACGTATGGTCTGTTACAAAGAAGGATTCTACAACAATGCCTTTGCTGAAATGATGAGGAAAGATCTGTGGCGCTGGATAGTGCCGGATCAAACGACCGTCCGGCCAACGTGTAGCGTCGCCCTTATAAAATTCCATCATGGGGTTCCCAAATGCCACCCTAGCTAACGAACCGTCGCCAACTATTGGGGTCCTAGATTTACCCCAACTGGTGTTAATTTCTAACCGTCTTATATACACTGTCGGAATATTTTCATACGGTGAAAACATGGGGGAGACTTGTGTGAGATCTCACATTAGGTGAGATTGATGAGATCGATTTTTTTGAAAGAAAACTACATGTTCAAACATTCTTAAAAAATTTGGAGACACACATCAATGGTTGATGTTCAACCTCAAAAGTTTCAACTAACAATTGGACCTACATTAATAGAAACAAAAAAAATACAAAATTGGCATTATTCACCCAAAGCTGCCACTATTCACATTTGAATTTGTCTTTTTTGAATCTCCAAATGTACATTGAGTTTTGAGCTGTTTTTTTTTTTTGCTGTAGACATACCGTACATGGAGGTTGTCAAATAGTTTTAGATTTTTTCCAAAATGTCTAAACATAAATTTTTGGGATTTATCTCACCTAATATGAGATCTCGTACAAGTCTCCCCGTGAAAACATTGTTGCAACTCGACACACTTAGGAGGCAGTTCTCCAGGGTGCAACCGGCGCACCCGTAAAAAGGCAGGGTCGTTCCTGCTATTCGGCTCAGGAATCGTCCCACGTGTTGGGCAGGTCTCGATCGCGCCATGCCAGCGCACCCTCGGCCGCGTGTCATGTCATCGCGTCGACGTGGAAGAAGCAAACAGACAGTTTTTTTTAGGCAAAGCAAACAGACAGCATTTTTTTTTTTGAGAACAAGCAAACAGACAGCAGCGAGCTGCGAGGCGGCCGCGGGCGAGACCTCCTATACAGCGCCTTCAGCGCCCGCTATTGCAACTGGCGCTCACGCGCCGCGCAGCTGGGCCGGCCCAACAATAGAAGCAACCACGCCGCGAAAAAAATAAAAACCGAAACTAAAATTCTGGGAGTAGTAGAGTTCGAACTCGGGACAAGGGCGTAGACAGCAGAAGCTCATAACCACTAGGCTGCGATCATATGTTTGGCTAAAAGTAGGAACTAGTTCTATTTTACCTTTCCTTCAGTTAACATATATTATATATACCCAGTATACATTATTTTGAAAAGAAAGTATAAATTTAAAAAAGAGGTTCAGACAATTACTGTTTAAAAGTTCGTGAATTCGAAAACGTACATGAAGCTTTCAAAAAAGTTCACAAATTTGAAAAAAAGTTCATCGGATATATAAAAAGTTCATCAAATTTGAAAGAGTTCATCGGATTTGAAAAAAAGTTCATCACATATGAAAACAGTTCATCGAATTTGAAAAAAAAGTTCATCAGACTTGAAAAAAGTTCATCCGATTTGAAAAAATGTTCATCGAATATGAAAAAAGTTCATCCGATTTGAAAGAAAGTTCATCCGATTTGAAAAAATGTTCATCGAATTTGAAAAATGTTCATCGGATTTGAAAATTTTCATTGGATTTGAATAAAGTTCATCAAATTTTAAAAAAGTTCATCGAAATCAAAAAAAGTGCATTGAATTTGAAAAAAGAGGTTCATCAAATTTCGAAAAGAGATCACAAATTTGAAACGAAAATTCATTTATATAAAAAAAAGGTTCAACAAATTAAAGTAAAATGGAAATGAATAAAAATAGAAAAAAAAAGGAACAAAACCGTTCCAGCAAAAAAAAAAAGATGAAAAGAAGTAAGAGCTATTACTAAACACGTCAAGGGCAGGTGGCTGGTTGGCTATGGTAGCGAATGTTGAACCTGGCGATTCCCTGTTCGAATGACGGCATGGTGCATGCGTTCTTTTTGCGTCTTTAAATACCAAAAAAATGGAACGTGGGCCGGCCCAGCGCGGACAGGGGGGGTGTGCGCCCTGTACCGCTAACCCTGTAACGGGCGCTGAGTGCGCCGAATAGGATTTGCCGCCGCGGGGGACATCCGGAGTGGACCTGCAGCATTTCGTTCGTGGGCTAGGAAAACAGAGGCCCATCTTTTAACAGGAAAACGGAGAGGCTCGTTATTCTGGCTCGAAAAAAAAAACATGGACATGAAGTTGCCTAAAAAAAACAACTTGGACATGCATGCTCTCAACAACAACAAAAAACTTGGACATGCATGCATGCTCTGCTGTGGTAAGCTAGGTTGCACTTGCAGCCAAGGTCTCTGATGATGTGAACGTTGTTCAACGATTGCCGAGCAGAAGCAACACAGATGTATACACACAACAAAAGGCATTCTCGGCCATCACGCAAACCAAAGAATTCAAATAACGAATATATATTCCATCTAGTGTACTCCATTGACGACCTTTACACATGACTATACTCTCCATGGCTATGTAAGCTCCGGAAAGATTAGATCTTATCCCTGGTATTACATGTCTTGTAAAACTAAAGCGGCTATGTAACTAAAAATCTTCACGAAACCATGCATCATCTCTCGCTTTTATGGGGATGCCTCTGAAAGACAAAATAAGAAGGGAATAATATACATAGTACATTAGATTAGAGGACAAGCATATATCACAGAATTCAGGCTGGTATTGTTACAGTTACAGATTATATTACCTGTAGGTGTTGACACGGGCGAACTAGCAGGCGCTGGAGACACGGGAGAAGTAGGGGGCGTTGGTGGAGTGATACTAGGGGGCGCCAGCGGCGGTAGGGGTTGAGCTGTCGAACATCACCATGAATTCATTATTCATTAACGATCCACACGAAAGGAAAGAACAAAACGATAGCAATGGCACGTAAAAGCTGCAACTTACCGGAGCACGTGAGAAGCGTCCCTAGTGGCAGCATGGCGCCGCACCTGAGCGGCAGGATGAGCATCCGGATCGGATCGATGGGCCTGGGGAAGAGCTTGCTCATGCCGCCGTTCATGCCGTGGCAGAGGCAGATGGGCGCGCCGCTGATGACCGACTTGAGGCCGTCGCAGCACGTAGCCGGGGGCGTCACGACGGTGATGTTTGTGAGGTAGTCCAGGCATGGCGCCATCTGCATCAACGGTGTCAGGCACTCCGCGGGCGGTGGCGGCGATGGGGCGGCAGCAGAGCCAGCGCTGGGCGGGACGTGTGGGAAGCCGGGCAAGCCTTGAGATGGTGGAGCGCCTGGCGCGCCGGGGAGCGGCCCGAACAACGGCGGGAGGCCGGGGATCTGAGGCAGTGGCCGGAAGGGAAAGCCGCCGAACAACGGCGGAAGGCCGGGGATCTGAGGCAGCGGCAGGGAGAAGCCGGGGGTGCCTCCGGCCTGGGCGGCGGCCGTGGACGAAGGATCTGTTTCTTCTTCGTTCGCGGTTGTGGTCGTGAACCCCTGCACCCTCGCTTCGGACGGCGGCAGCGTTGCTGCCACGGCCGCGAAAGCGAAGAACAATGCTATGAGCTTGGAGATCACCATTGCTTGCGTGGGTGGGGTAAGGAGCGGCTGGAGGTTAAGGTCGATGTGGGACGTACGAGGTTCTCCTCATGCTTCATTTATAGTGCTCGGTACAGATAGAAAACACTTGAAAATACATGCAATACTTTGAACCGTTATCCTTAGGAGTCAAAGGTGCTAGGCCGCTAGCTTTTGCTTGTAGACTTGCAGTATTTCTCGTCTCTACGAGCCAGAGATAGCACGGAACATTTTTTTAAGAAACAAATGTCAAGATATGATATAATTCAGCCAAAAAAAAGATACTCCCTCCGTCCGGAAATACTCGTCGGAGAAAATAGATGTATCTAGACGTATTTTAGTTCGTAACCTAAAATTTTTTTAGGCTACTAAAGTAAACACAGTACAGACGCAAGCGCTGCACCTCGTCGTCGACGGGAACATCTCCTCCACTGAATGCGCATCGCCGAAAATCCTGAAATAAATCCAGAAATAAATGCGAGCACGAGGACTTGAACCCTAGTGGGCTGGGATACCACAGTCCCTCTAACCATTCAACCACAGGCTGGTTCGCCACATTTTTTTTGTTTGAGACGTGTAAAACGGACACATAAAGCCGTGGAGTGAGACCCGGCAGCGATCCATTGCGAACACGAATATAAATGGGCCTGACAAGGTGGAAAACATAGGCCCGTTGTGTCTCTGAGAAGAAAAGAATGGGCCATGGTTCTCTCTCGCCCAGGTCACCGCCGACATCATGGTTCTCTCTCAATTCAATTAAAAAAAAAAGGTCACCGCCGCACGCTCTAGTCGGCAGCTTGGTAGTCACTGACCTGGAGTAGCAACAGCATGATGTCGGCTTCTTTACAGCAGGCTACCTTCTTGATAGTACATTCATAATTGCATCATGTAGGACTGTATGTATGTAGATAATGTCAACTGAACGACCCTCACCGAAAATGCTAAATGGAGGCTGAGCTTCATGAAGGTCGATTTTTTTATTAAAAAAATTTCAAAATTCATACTTTTACATTTCAAAAAATAAATACACATATACCCAGAAAAATTATGTACATGTGTGCAATTTTTTTTTATCATGGATTACGTTGAAATGAGAGCTGCATAAAAAAACACATACGTGACTTTTCAGCACATGCATTGTTCATAATGAAAGTCCATGATTTTTTTTTCAGCTTGCAATTCAAGTTATTTCATCGTGTGTTTTTAAAAAAACTAACAATGAAAACTTTAAATTTTGATTTAAAAAAAATTTCTCCACAGGGCTCGTATAATAGCCATTTTCTTGCAAGTGTATACATGTAGCAGTAATGATTTCATCACTTTTTCCAAAATGTTGGGAGCGAATTAAACCCCGTATCTTTTTGTTCAAGGGTTAAACACCATATCTATTTGCACAATCGGTTTGGCTTTCCAACAATCGGCGTTGATGCCCCATGAGTAAATGTGGCAACAAGGATAACCTTCCAAGATTCGTGCACCTCTCTTATCTCTCTATCTTTCTTGAGCGGCTTCATTCTATCATGATCTCTCTCCTTCTACTTGACGACATGTCATCTCCTGTAATCAGCACCGCAGATAGCTCCACCGATTCCCCTTTTGGCTTTTAAAATTTGATTGATTCCATCTTGCAAACTCGCAATATTACCAACCATGTAGGCATCGCCTTTTAATTCTGTAAATACCATACCTATTTTCACGTGTTAATCATGCGTAGAGAGTAACTTGACAATCTTCATACGAAAATGCATAGAGAGTAACATACCCCTAATCTTCATATATACACCCGAGAATCCATGAGAATGACGATATGTAATGTAATGGTTTCAGTCCTTCAGCTTGAACAAATCAACCGTTTCCCTCAAAAACTACAGAGAAACAGATGCTGATCCGGTGGATCGAGTGAGTGTGCCACAACTAATTTGCCTTGAAAATGTGAAGAAGCAGCAAGATATCCTGTCGGCAGCTATTTTCACATTATAAAATGAATACGCATGCAAATAACACGGCTATGCATACATCTAGCCGGCCATATATATGTCAACCAGATGGTAGACCCTGACTTAGTCAATTCCAGCAAGTTGCTTAGTACCTTTTCCTGCCCTACGGCACTTCCCAAACAAGTCACTTGTCCTCCAAATAACCTTTCCGTTAAAGTCACAGCCATCCATCCACTATAAGATATCCATGGCTAGCACCATAGCTGCCACACAACATAAACACACACATGCACTACACACTACAATATTCATCAAGATCGACCACCCTCGTCATGGCAACAATGGCTCGGGCACTGGTAGGCTGGTGCTGCTTCCTGGTGGCGGCACTTGCGCTAGGCGTCACGGGCCAGCGTCCTCCCTACACCCCTCCTCCTTCCCGCCACACCCCGCCTCCCCAGTCCCAGGTCCCCTCCTACGCCAACGGCCAGCCCTACCGTGTCAACTACAACAAACCCAACCGCATCTTCACCTGCGAAGACGACTGGGGCGATACTTGCATTGCGCAGTGCCCGGACCTTTGCCCCAAGTCCTGCTCCATGTCATGCAGCTATTGCGAGACCACATGCAGTACGTCCAGTATATATTCATATGTCGATCAATGTGTTGCATAACGAATTTAAATTTCACTTTTGGATTAGTGTAGATTTATACACCTTTGAGTTTGATCCGTGTATGTAGGGTGTGTGGAGTTTCCAGGCACTTCGTGTGGCGACCCTAGCTTCACCGGTGGCGACGGTGTCACCTACTACTTCCACGGCAGGAAGGATCAGGATTTCTGCATCGTCTCCGACGTCGATCTCCACATCAACGCGCACTTTATCGGCAACCACAACCCCGTCAATAAGAGGAACTTCACATGGATACAGGCCATCGGTGTCACCTTCGGCGACCACAGCCTCTTTGTAGGCGCTCGCAAGGCCGTCGAGTGGGAGGAGGACGAGGACCACATCGAGATAACCTTCAACGGGGAGCCCATCAATATAGACACCGCCAACAATGCCCAGTGGGTGTCCAAGGCCCAATCCGGTCTATCCGTGCAACGCACAGACGTCGTCAACTCCATCAAGGTGGATCTCGCCAATGTGTTCAGCATCTCGGCCAGCGCCGTGCCGATCACGGACGAGGACTCTAAGATCCACAGCTATGGCAAGACTGCGAAGGACACTCTCGTGCACCTTGACCTTCGCTTCAAGTTTCATTCCCTCACCGACGTTGTCGATGGCGTGCTCGGCCAAACCTACCGGTCTAACTACGTCAATAAGATGAACGTCACAACCAAGATGCCCATCATGGGTGGCACGCCAAAGTATTTCTCGTCGGGCCTCTTCTCGACGGATTGTGCCGTCTCCAAGTTTCAGCACAGTGGTGGCGCAAGCCATGTTCGTGCCTTGGCTGCATAAATGAAGCCCCCAAGGAGATACGCAGTCACATACCTACTCTACCATGGAATAAGGCAGTGAGTGATGCCGGCATTGAGTGAGTGCAACGATCTCACGATGATAAATAAGCTCTACGTAGCTATCATTGTAAAATGAATGTGAACTGTTAATTTGGCCGTGGATCTTCATAACATCCATTTTAAGAAAAAAAAAATGGAGTGCATTAACCAGTATAGATGCAAATACAACTGTTTGAAGAACTTGGTTGAACGTAGGTCCCTAACTGCTAATTATGACAGCACATCAAGCTTAATCGGGATAGAGTGTGTGCATCACTCGGTGCAGAGGCTGATTGTCTTCCCTATTTTGAAGAAAAAAACAAGGTTAATCGGCAATTGAGAAGCCACCCTACTGGTATTATTTCTTTGCAATTGATAGAAATTTGTTAGCATATTTTATGCGGATAAATAAATACTTTGATTTGTTCCAATATCTGAAGATTCAGCTCTACGACAATAAAATTGGTTGACTTTGATATAAAGTGTTGAATCTGTTTTCTATTCGCACAAAATCCGATATTGCTTCTCGTTGTGACTGAAGGAAAACATTTTGTCCAAGATATATGGTAGCTTACAAAGCATGAGGCCCTCCTTTCGACCTGTCTTATCTCACTTCATCTTTCTGGAGGGTTGTCATTCTCTATCTTGATCTCTTGTCATCTACTCTTGCACAACATGCCATCTCGTAATAAGCACACCCACTCAACCAAGTCATGGATGTTTTTATCGTGAATTTTGAATAATACGTTACCGTAATATGTCAACTGCGCGGGCAACTTGGTTTAGGTTTTTTTTAGGGTGTCTATGCGACTCCTTTGTGCCGGCGAGGCGGCATCATTGTCCTAGTGTAAGAATAATGTCCTCCCAGCTCTATCCTCATTTTGTTGGTGTGCTTATCGCCGGCAGAGGGCATGTGGAGGTGTGTCTCCGGTAGGTCTTCCAGGAACCAGTCGGTTTTGATTCCGGTGGATCTGTCTGGATTCGACCGGAAGTCGTTGTCTTTGGAGTTTTTACAAGCCCTTTTTAGTAAAGAAAATCTTCTGTTAGTGACTTGCTTGACAGATCGCATCCGCCGACGACTTCTGGTCTACAACGACGACTTTCTGGCCACTGCTTTTGCAAGCCTTTTGATCAAAAGTATGTTTTCTCCGCCAAGACGGAGGACCAGAGGTGACAAAGAGTTATGTCACGACGAGCCACCACCGGTGGATGCGGCAAGAGAAAGACTTCGGCACCCCAAGGATTTAAAAGTAATTAGGAACTCGAGGACAATAACATTAGATTCCTGGGTGTATATACACTCTATATGAAAATCAGTAATTAAATAAGAAGTAAAAAAATTTGGTATATGTTTTTAAAATAAACTTGACCTTTTATTGTACTCGTAAAAAAATCACAAAAGAAAAACCCAGTTGACTTCAGGGCAAAAAACCAAAAATTCAAGGACAAATAGGTGTGAACAATAACTTGTAAGTATATAGCAATAGGTTCGGTTTTTCTTTGCCCAGAAGTTAACGCGGAATTTCCTCCCCGAAAATTTATGTACCAGTGCAAAAGAAAGCCAAGTTTATTCAAAAAAAGTTGTGGATTTTATGGGTTTTTACGAAATTATTAAAAAAAATCCATATTGAGTGTGTGTACCCGGGAACCAAAGGGCATTTCCCATCGAGCTAGCATATATACGTGTCTACCCTAAAAAAAAGCATATATACGTGCCCGCTGGACGGTTCACCGACTACGCGCGCGCGTACGTGCATACGCACTGGTTTAGCTGGCCCGGCCCCTCACTCAACAAACGCAAACGCAGAGGAAGCTGCTAGGAGGAGCTAATTGCAACCTCGAACAACCTTTCTTGGATCGGTCAGCCTGCACATGCATGCCCAACGGCGTGAGCAAGACCCGGTCGCCCCAGCCGAGTGAAATCTCTGTACCGCGCGCGACGCGAGTGATTATTCCAAGTCCAACACGTACGTACCACTGCGAATCTGCGATCCATGATGAGCTTCCACCGATGGAGCAGTGCGCGTCGCTATCGATACTATCGACCACGCACTCGCAGTAAATTTGACCGCTTCATGCATGCACACACCAACTCCAGCCCGTGAATCATGATACGATGCATGCATATATAGCACTC
This sequence comes from Thinopyrum elongatum, assembly GCA_011799875.1. Classification (NCBI taxonomy): domain Eukaryota; kingdom Viridiplantae; phylum Streptophyta; class Magnoliopsida; order Poales; family Poaceae; genus Thinopyrum; species Thinopyrum elongatum. The sequence continues at coordinate 422,806,688 of CM022301.1, forward strand.
CACTATACCATGCATTCGCAAGATGCAAACATCATCGTGGATCCGCGGTGGTACGCATGAATCGGTGCAGTTTCGTCATCTCGTGTCACCGACAGGACCAGGTCGCGCGCATTCTACAATCAGTTTTAACTCGGCTCGACTTTAATTTGTCCTCTCTTTTCTTTTTCTTTCTAAATGTGAGCTTATGTGTACTGCATGCAATCTTCTGTACATGTGCAAGATTTATAATTATTCTTATTTTCTCGGGGAAGATTTATAGTTATTCAGTTGCTCATAATTTCCGATTTGTTTTTGCTCCCGTCACCTTCTTCACAATCTCAATTGCCATTGCCGTTTCCCCCTCTTAATTTACCTTTTTTGTCTGGCTGATGCCCTTTAAAGAACTACTACTATAAAAGCATTTCGATCACTACTTTAATGATCCAAATGTTTTTATGGTATTTTTCTTTAAGGAGGGAGTACGTACCATGCATGCATGCATCCCAAATGATGAATTGGTCGCACCTGCTACTAGTACTAGGACGACGTCCGCTCCAAAAGCAAAACATGCACCATGATTCTCTTGTACAACATATTACAATGAGTAGCGCTCTACGTACGTACACAGGTTCAGAACTTAGGACCAAGGATTCCACGGTCGGCACCAATGAGCAGTCGGCATGACCAGCTGCCACTTCACCTGCTCTCGCTCTCTTTCCTCCCTAGTATCTTTGTTGGCTTGGCTCCTCTATATAATGGTGACCGATCGACCACATGCATCGTCTCATCCCCATCGCCATCACCACAAGCAAGGTACCAAGCCTGCAAGTCGCGCACACACTGACGGCATCACCGAAACACACCACCACCCCAGCTGCGGCAGCTAGCTTGTCTGCCACTGCCATGGAGCGCGCCACCATGGCCCTGGCCTTGGTGCTTGCGACGCTGGCCGCCTCCGCTGTGGCCAGCCCCGTCAACAAGTCCTGCGTCACCGGCAGCGCCGGCGCCTCCGTGAGTATCGGATACGGTGGAGCCGGCGCCAGTGCGGGCGCCGGCGTGTCCCTCGGTGCCGACTGCCCCCGTGCAGAGGAGATCGTCCGCGCAGCCGTCGAGCAGGCCGTGGCCGCCGACCCCCGCATGGCCGCCTCCCTCCTCCGCCTCCACTTCCACGACTGCTTCGTCAATGTACGTTACGTACTCCAAGAGCTGCTGGCTGAGCTTCCGGCGCACGTTCTCTAGTCTCGCCATTGTGAGTGTGTTGCTCTGTTGTTGCTTGTGATGCAGGGTTGCGACGGCTCCGTGCTCCTGGACGACAAGCCGTTCTTCGTCGGCGAGAAGACGGCGGGGCCCAACGCCAACTCGCTTAGGGGGTTCGAGGTCATCGACGCCATCAAGGCCGAGCTCGAGCAGGAGTGCCCGGAGACCGTCTCCTGCGCCGACGTCCTCGCCATCGCCGCCCGTGACTCCGTTGTCGCCGTATGTTATACTTCGGCTTGCTTATGATACACTGGTCACGGCGGGCGTACACACTCACGTTAACGATCACTAATGGATGGCCGCCGGCCGGTGCATGCAGTCTGGTGGACCCAGCTGGGAGGTGGAGACCGGCCGCAAGGACAGCCGCACGGCGAGCCTGCAGGCCGCCAACAGCAACCTCCCCGCGCCGACCTCCGGCGTCGCCACGCTCGTGCAGAAGTTCACCAACGTCGGCCTCACCGCAAAAGACATGGTTGCCCTCTCCGGTAATCAACCGTCGTTGGTTGGATCATTGTACATTTTCTTGGAGAGAAAGCACAATTGTATATATTCTTGTAATGTGCACGATGACGATGACAGGCGCGCACACCATCGGCAAGGCTCGGTGCACGACGTTCAGCGCGCGGCTCGCCAGCGTGGGCGAGTCGGCCAAGGACACGGGGTTCCTGCAGTCGCTGCAGCAGCTGTGCGCGGGGTCGGCGGGGTCGGCGCTGGCGCACCTGGACCTGGCCACGCCGGCCACCTTCGACAACCAGTACTACATCAACCTGCTCTCCGGCGACGGCCTGCTGCCGTCCGACCAGGCGCTGGCCGCGCCCTCCGGCTCCGGGGCGGAGGACGTCGCGGCGCTCGTGGCCGACTACGCCTTCGACGCGGCCCTCTTCTTCGACGACTTCGCGGCCTCCATGCTGCGGATGGGGAGGCTCGCGCCGGCCGGCGGCGGCGCCGCTGGCGAGGTCCGCCGTAACTGCCGTGTGGTGAACTAGCTAGCTAGCTAGCCAAGGTCAGGTCGATTAAGCAGAGAAGTTTAACGTGCTAGCATTGGACTTGGGTAGCTCGATCTCTGTGTTGTGTCGTGGCTTTCAGTTAGTCTGATGTTTTCCATCGCGTCGGGAAATAAGCTGCTAGATTCTGACTAGTATGATGTATGTGTATGGTGTACCTGATGATGTGCGGCGTTCTTGGCTTGTCAAAATAATTAATCTCGCGTGTTGGAGGTGTTCGGCTTGACTTTTATTGTGCTTCTCTCTCCGTGTATTCATCCTGGTGAGTGTCATGGTATTTTCAAGAAGAAGAAGAAAAAACAGTGTCATGCAGCTTCCATTTTACCGTCGAGCTTTTCTGACCGGTTTTTGTATGTAGTCGTACTAACTTGCCAAAATCTGACTGTTTTGCTTACGTTTGTGTTTCGGTCTGTGGTAGACGTTTTCGTGATTCAAGTTTGATCATGAATTAGAAGCTAATGTGCGCTTCGCTGCGCCATCCTTCAGTCATGGGTTCATATTTTCCTTCCTTGCACAAGTGCTTTCAAAATCAAAGTGGTTAAACAATATGGTCTCTGCAAACTAAGGGCAAGGAAATTCGGATCAAATCATGTTTAACAAAATGTACCTGCAGACCGTTCATACGATTATTGCATCAAATTATTAAAGAAATTATATTTGCTAAAACTCATTCGAATGCTTTTTTCTTTTGGTCTCATTCACTTTTGTGGCCGTCGGATCAAAACGCTCTGCGATTCGTTTTTCTGAGCGACGCGAGCGTGCGCTGCTCGTCCCATACGAGGAGCAGCTCATGTTCGTGAGCTTTACCCAGGCTTTTTGCTTGCTTATTTGCCCGAGCTGGGCTATGTGGGTTTTTTGTTTTCCTTTTTCCCCGACCAAAAAAGAAAGATGGGGATCGAAGGATGTGAACGCTGCGTAGCTTTTTGCATGTTTTGTCATTTGTTTACTGTAGCTTTCAGGGGTAAGATCTTTGTAAGGACTTTTTAAACTTTTTTTCTCATGATTAATTGCTGTTTTAGTTTTTAGTTTTCTGTTTTTTTTCTTATTTCACTATATTTAATACTCCCTCCATCCCAAAATTCTTGTCTTAGATTTGTCTAGATACGGATGTATCTGGGACGGAGGAAGTAGAACTTTGTTTCACTCTTTTCTTACTTTTATTATATTCATTTTATTTTAAGTATAATATTCATTTGTTACCCAAGATTGCAAATTGATTGTTTAGGTTTTATTTTTACAAAATTTTCCTCTTATTATTATTATTTTAAAAGAATCACTGTGCCAACACATTAATGAAGTTTAGATTAAAAAATAGGGTGTCGGTGGGACAGGGCCAGTTACATGTCTACCACTAGACATGCAACTACAAGCGATGTAACCCGATTGCAATTGCACCGGCACAAAGCAATTGCAAGTGGGGTTGGGAGGGGAAGTTGTCGGGGCCAGTTGCATGTCCGTATTAGAAATGCAACTGCAAGTGTTGTAATCCGACTGCAACTGCACGGGGCACAAAGCGACTGCAACTGGGGTCCGGAGAGGAGTTATCGAGATAGTTGCATGTCCATCACTAGACATGCAACTGCAAGTGTTGTAACCCGACTGCAGCTTCAAGCGTTGTTACCCGACTGCAACTGCAGGGAGGCACAAAACACTGCAACTGGGGTCGGGAAAGAAGTCGTCGAGGCCAGTTGCATGTCCAACACTAGACATGCAACTGCAACTGTTGTAACCCGACTGCAACTGCACGGGGCACAAAGCGACTGCAACTTGGGCTAGGAGAAGTGTTGTCGAGGCCAGTTGCATGTACATCACTAGACATGCAATTACAAGTGTTGTAATCCGACTACAACTGCACGAGCACAAAGTGACTGCAACTGGATCAAGCAGGAGTTATCGGGATCAATTGCATGTACACCACTAAACATGCAATTTGCAAGCATTTGCATGTTCTTAAAAAAATTTACTACTAAAAAAAGGTGTAGTATACGTATATACATGGCGTGTTTTATGTATGTACAAGCGTGCCTGTTTGAAAGCATGTACATGCAGCCGGCCGGGACACGAAAAGAGGAAAAATACAAACGCGGAGAAGACGAATGAAGACACACGCACGCAACAAAACTCACTCCACTCAATGTCACGTCACACCCAGCTCACATGTACGAGCCATACATGCAGCCGAGGGACGGACGTACGTGGAACAAACAAGAACAGCGTGGCAGATACGATCGAGTCCAAAATGTTTTCTCTTATTTTCCTCTTCGCTTTCTATACAAGCCCAAATAATTTCTGATCAAAGCCCGCTGATAGAAGGGATAACAACAATCAAAAAGAAGTCCAACAACCCATATAGGATGAATGAGATCAAATGATTCTAGAAAAAAAAGATGAATGAGACCAAATTATATCTCAGCTAGATGAGTTCTAGGCACTCCCAAAGAGTTAACTGCTAAAGTTACAATTTCGTAGACTGTGTCATGTCAAACCATGCATTACCGGAACCAATAAAGGAACCACATACAGATAAATAAAACTTCAGAGATAAATCAAAACAAGTAAACTAAATCAAGCGGAGCAGTATTTTGAACAATAATAATTGAAAGACATATTACATCTGACATGCCTATAAAAGACTTGTTTTTAGGTGTCATCTGCCGTGCGCCCCCTCAACAGAATGTGCAGGGTTTGAAAATAGATCATACTACCTGATTGCATAGTTACCTGAGTCAAATTATGAAGCCATTTGCAGGGCCGTACCTCCAAAACTTGGGGCCCTGTGCAAAATCCCATGAGTGAAAAAGCCTAAAAATGTATTCTTTTTATGTTTGCACATACGTTTTTCAAGAATTGCCCCTTGCCAAATAAAAAATTTATTACTATGACATATAATGTGAAGGAAATATGCCCTAGAGGCAATAATAAAGTTGTTATTTTATATTTCCTTATTCATGATAAAGGTTTATTATTCATGCTAGAATTGTATTGATCGGAAACTTAAATACATGTGTGAATACATAAACAAATACCGCGTCCCTAGTAAGGCTCTACTAGACTAGCTCGTTGATCAAAGATGGTTAAGGTTTCCTAACCATAGACATGTGTTGTCATTTGATAACGGGATCACATCATTAAGAGAATGATGTGATGGACAAGACCCATCCGTTAGCTTAGCATATGATCATTCAGTTTATTGCTATTGCTTTCTTGATGACAAATATATATTCCTTCGACTATGAGATTATGCAACTCTCGGATACCGGAGGAATACCTTGTGTGCTATCAAACGTCACAACGTAACTGGGTGATCATAAAGATGCTCTACAGGTATCTCCGAAGGTGTTTGTTGAGTTGGCATAGATCGATATTAGGATTTGTAACTCCGAGTATCGGAGAGGTATCTCTGGGCCCTCTCGGTAATACACATCATAAGAAGCCTTGCAAGCAAAGTGACTAAGGAGTTAGTTGCAAGATGATGTATTACGGAACGAGTAAAGAGACTTGTCGGTAACGAGATTGAACTAGGTATGAAGATACCGACGATCGAATCTCGGGCAAGTAACATACCGACAGACAAAGGGAATTACGTATGTTGTCATAAGGTTCGACCGATAAAGATCTTTGTAGAATATGTAGGAGCCAATAGGGGCATCCTGGTTCCGCTATTGGTTATTGATCCGAGAGGTGTCTCGGTCATGTCTACACGCTAGGGCATATTCCCTTCACATTATATGTCATAGTAATAAATTTCTGGAGGTACCGAAAGGGGATATATATGACGATACTATTTGGACAGCAGAAGAGTTTCGGGAGGTACCGGGTGGTCATCGGATCACCGGAAGGGGTTCCGGGAAGCCCCGGGAGGAAGATGGGCCTATTGGGTCATTAGAGGGGAGCACACCAGCCCAGAAGGGGCTGGCGCACCCCCCTATGGCAGCCGGCCTATGGGAGAAAGGAAGGAGGGGGATTCGGCCTCCCCCTTCCTTCCCTCTCCCCCCTTTCCTTTCCCCCTTCGGCATATATGGTAAGGGGGGGGGGGGGGGGGGGGGGAGGGGGGCGGCCAGGGCAGGAGCATTCGGCCCTACTTGGGGCGTCTCCTGGCTGCTCCCCTCTCCCCCACCTATATATATGTGGGAGGGAGGCGCCACACATAAGCACGACAATCTCTTAGCCGTGTGCGGCGCCTCCCTCCACAGTTTCATCCCTCAGTCATATTTTCGTAGTGCTTAGGCGAAGCCCTGCGGAGATAGCATCACCACCACCGTCACCACGCTGTCGTGCTGCCGGAACTCATCCACTACTTCGCCGTCTTGCTGGATCAAGAAGGCGAGGACGTCACCGAGTTGAACGTGTGCTGAACGCGGAGGTGCCGTACGTTCGGTACTCGATCAGTTGGATCGCGAAGAAGTTCAACTACATCAACCGCGTTAACAAACACTTTCGCTTACGGTCTACGAGGGTACGTAGACGCACTCTCCCCCTCGTTGCTATGCATCTCCATGGATAGATATTGCGTGTGCGTAAATTTTTTTTTGTTTTCCATGCAACGTTCCCCAACATAATGTACTATCTTTCAATCTTTATATGGAATCTTCATATTTCATTAGGAATTGGAATTGGTTGAAAGGAAACCGGAACTCGAAGATCGACTCAGGGAAACAGGAACTTAATAAGCGCCTTCCGAAAAATGATACGAGAAATGCGAAAGAACTCAACTACGGAACGATAGCGACCCGTGAAAATACCTCGGTTTCTTACTCATGCCATTGAACTCTTTCTTGGCAACTTGGACAACTTATAATGATGTTTGTCCCGCATATCAGACGGAAGAACGGGTTACAAAATTCGAATGCTTTCGTCTCAAATCATATTTAGCCGTGAGCAATCTACGCTTGTGATCTCGTATATTTTGTTGCTTCTCCGGCATCTTACTTAGTTTCCCCCTCATCTTTTAGCAAAAAGTCGCGTCATATTTTTCTCTCCTATTTTTCTATTTTTATTTTCAGAATAGGGCTGCGCTTATGCCTTCAAACCCGAAAACAGTGGTTATTACGACACCAGGTGAAATAGCTGCTTTTTCTTCTCTCCCCCCCTCGACCTATTGAAGTTGTGCTCACCCGCAGCCCTAAACCCTACAGTTCCTTCGCTTACCGCCTAATCTTAATCTATTGCCCTGTCTCCAAGAGAAGAAATGGCACCAACCGTAAAAAAAGAGCGACCCTAATCACGATGGCAATAGGTTTTTCGATAAAGGGAATATATTAATATCAAAAGATAACAATTACACACAGCCTCTGTACCAACATAATGACCAGAACTAGTCTAGACATTAAGGACGCACACAACCAAAAGGAAAAAATAAGATGCTGCTACAGTGATTAATCACTTGCAGCAATCGGACCCAAACTACCAATACAACACCCAGAACTACGGAAGAGGTTCTTAAAAAACGACGCCTCCAAGAAAGGAACAGTGCACAAGCGCCGTCGTCGCCCAATCGTAGATTGCAGGTTTTCACCCTGAAGAGGATTCGAACACCCAAAACAATGCCTTCAATAAGGATTTCACTGCCAGGTACAATCAATGAAGGCAAGACCTTAGGTTTTCACCCTGAATATCGAGTCCAAGCACTCAATGAGCACCACCTGAACTGAAGTCCCCACATGTTGCCTTCCCCACCAAATCCGTTGTTGCAAAGCACCAATCACAAGGCTCACATGCACATGTATGGAACAAAACAGGCACAACATCCTGCAGCTGCCCGCACACCAGCCTGTGAAGTAAGTCTTCGCCGCATCCAATGCACCGCACCCGCCATCAAAGGCCATCCAAAACATTCTCCGCCTCTGTCCAACACCATAGAAATCGGAATTGTCGACATGTCCCATGGTGTCAACGGAAAGCGGAGCTTTGCAACACGTCCACTTGAAGCCCCGCAGGTTCAAAGTTGTAGACGCGCACGACCGGATCCCAACCAAAACAGAAGTTCAGGAGCTCATACGCCAATCCATGAAGACTGCTAGCGGTGATATCCGGAACTCTTCGATGCCCAGATCAAGGATGACAGGCAGCAGGGCGATCGGCGCGCTGGTCGAGAGAAGACCACTAGAGCCAGCACTCTTTATTCGGACCGCAGAATCCCCTACCGGCGCTGCAGAACCGGAGCACGTGTGTAGCGACTGCAGGAGCCACCACGTGGTAGGACGAGCACGACAGCCGCAATGGCCGCAGCCCTCAGGACCCAGATCGGGCCCAGATGCGGCGCGAGCTGCTGCCATGGCCGTCCGCAGATCCTCCTAGCGCTGCAGGCCACCACCTCCGCTGCTCCCCATGCGCCTACGCCACCCAGCGTCGCCGCCTTGCTTGCCGTCTCGCCGCCCGCGTCCCGCTCAACGTCCCCGCTCGGCGCGAAGCCGGCACGTCAGGGTGCGCCCACCAATTCCCACCGCCTTGGACGGCCGGTGGCCGCCGCCATCGCCGGCGCCGGCGGCAGCAACGGCCAGGGTGACCTGGATCGGGGGACTTTTGGCTAGGGTTTCGGTCGCCTCCGAGGTCGCCCGCGCGAGCGACCCGGGAGGCCCGTTCCTTCCTTTCGTTGTGTCGGACCTCCTCACGATGGCAATAGTACTAGAACATCTTTCTACTGTACAGATTAAGGGTTCGTTACACTTTCACTGACCATTTTTTAGAATCAATTATAACCCCTAAGTAACAATAGTACTAGTTTTTTTTAAGGAAAATAATAGTACTAGTACTTAGGAAAATTTTGGGGCCCCTAATTTTTTGGGGGCTCTGTGCCGTTGCTCCGGTTGCACCTGTCCAGATACGGGACTGGCCATTTGGATCTATGGGTGCTCAAAAGTCAAGGCCAAATTAAGTCAAGTTTCAGGCAGCACAAATACCACAAGCTCTTACAGCAGCATGGCAGTTCCATCTACTCCATGGCCTTGTAGCACGTCATTTACTGATTAGAGATTTTGTTTCCTAGGAAGCAGCTTCTCTATGGCGCATATGCAACCCATCAAGTCCACCGCCTTGTACCCCGTCACCTCCTCCAGCACATTGTGGCTCAACGGCACGCCGAGGATCTGCCTTGCGAGGAACAGCGCCGATGCAGCCACGGCGGACGGCAGGATCAGTCCAATGAACCCGAAAAACCCCAACGTTAGGTTGACCAACCGAAGCGCCAGAAACCTCACCAAGAGCTCGTCCTCCCGCTCGAAGAACCTCGTGAAGTGCTCGACGAAGGTGTACGCGGTGGGGCCGTCCATGACGCAGCCGAGATCCATGAAGAGCTCCCACTCCATCTCCTCCACCACGTGCACGGTGGTCCCGAGGAACGCCTCGACGACTTGGGCGTCGAGCCTCCGACCGCTGGCGGACTGCTCGTACTTGGCCCCGAGGGAGACGGCGGCGGCGGCCACGAGCTGGAGCGCCTCGTCGTGGGCCGGAACGGGGCGCACGGACAGGACGCGGTCGAGGTAGACGACGGCGCGGCAGAGCGTGCCCTCCGGGAGGCCGCCGAGGTGGCGGGCGAAGGCGTCCATCCAGAGCACGAGCTCGGCGCGCATGGACGGGCTCATGTGGCCCTGCTGCATCTTGGACAGGTAGTCGGCGTCAGGGTGCTCCCTGGGGTCCCTCTCCTTGGCCCGGAGGTCCGCGTCGACGTCGGGCTCGTAGGGATCCACGCACTTCAGCCCCAGGTTTCCCTTGGCGCCCATGACCGAAGAGACGAGATGAACGGCCGGGACGGCAGCTTGTCGCAGGTCGTACATCGGCTGGAGCAGCATTGGCCACGCAGCGAGGCTGGGCTGCCGGCGACTTGGGAGATGGCAGTCGAGTCGCCGCCGATCGGAGCGTGGAAGGAGAGTTGTCTGTCCGCAGCCGACGAAGGAAAACGGGCTTTGGCGATCGCATTGCGCCATGTATATATAGATGGGATACGGGTGCTCTGACTGGGTTTGAGACCCATTTAGTTTCGGAATTAAGGAACCGACTCGGACTTGCATTATTTCTTAATTTTTTGTTCTTATTATAAGCTGCATGTTGTTACGTGGCGTCAATGTAGTCAGGTACATCAATACAAGGGTGTGTGCAGCCATTTTAGCATCTACTAGTATAATGCCCGTGCGTTGCTACGGTCTAACAAAATATGTGTACAAAGAAAAATTCATGTGAAATGAGAGTCATAGACTATTCACATGGAATGATATCTCGTGGTCCTTAAGTGGTAGATAAATGTTTCTCCTCATCATCGTCCTCTCACCTCTTATCGTCCACCACACGGCAGTACTCTACTTCTGTGACGCCCCCGGCTCAATCGTGCACTAATCATACACGCAAATGCACACGATCAAGCCTAAGGACTCACGGAAAGATATCACAACACAACTCTAAAACATAAATAAAGTCATACAAGCTTTATATTACAAGCCAGGGGCCTCAAGGGCTCGAATACATAAGTTTGCGTACAAGCGTCAGCGGAAGCATCAGATATCTGAGTACAGATATGAAACAGAAACAGAAAGGCCTTTAGAAAGGCGGGGCAAAATAAAACACTACGATCGAAAGGCGCAGGCCTTCTGCCTGGGACCCTCCGAACCTACTCCTGGTCGACGGCAAGTTCGAAGCAGTAACCACCCTCGGGGTACTAGTAGAAATCGATCGTCGGCGGGGTAGCTGTCTCAGGGGGCTCCGTCAGCTGGTCACGACAAACTGATATGGGGAGAAAAAGAAAGCAAAGCAACCGTGAGTACTCAGAAGTACTCAGCAAGCAAGGATCTACACTACATATGCAACATTATCAAAGAGTGGCTGTATATGTGGACTGGGCTGCAGAAATGCCAGAATAGAGAGGAAAACCTAGTCCTATCGAAGACTAGCATCTTCATCGGTCTTGCAGCAATAGAAGAGAGCAGAACAGATCAATATAATGTAGCAGTATCATTAAGTCTCAATCTCACCCAGAGATCCATTCTCGACTCCCTGCGAGAAAGCAATCCCAGAGCCATACAGTCATCAACCTCGTCCTGAGATCCCTTCTCGACTCCCAGCAAGAAGCAATCCCAGAGCCATATATCCAGGTATCATCTCACGTTCTAGTTGTGTCGATCGTGATACAACTCCGAGTGTCCTTTACCGTAGGACCGGCTATCGATAGAAGTTTTCTTCCCTGCAGGGGTGCACCAACTTACCCAACACGCTCGATTAACTTCGGCCGGACACACTTTCCTGGGTCATGCCCGGCCTCGGCCAAATGATACACCGCAGCCCTACCTACAGCTCAGCAGAGAGGTCCCCGTCGGTCTACATCCTAAGTGCAAGGGGGTCTTGGCCATCGCCCCTCGCCCTCCGGGTCGTTGCGTGCCGGGCAAACCAGGCTCCACCCCTCAGGATGGTGCCGGCCCAGCCCGGCCACAGTGCTGAACTGGACGTCTGACAAAGCTTTCAGCTAATGCTACGATGCAGAACGCCCATACTATGCCCACGTGATGGTTAGTGCTATCAGGCCAGAGGCCTGCTCGGATCAAATATCCAAATCGTTAGTGGACTAGGGCTTGCGGTAACGAGCAGAGATTCACGAAAGATGTGACCCCGTCGCCCCGTCTCGAGGACTTGCTGCAAGGGCTAAGAATGCCCGGCCGCGCCTCGTATACATCACTCGGGCACCATACAGGCAACCCGTCTTCACATCACACGCGGGTACCCCTCAGGGTCGACCCGCCTTTCCATGTAACAATAGTACAGTCCAAGTATCCGTGTGTCCATAACATCAGGGGAATCCGAGGTATCACCCTCGTTGGATTCCTACTCGATGTATCCGTCAAGGTGAACTCGGAGGAATCACCCTCAATGGGTTCACACTTAAGGTGTTGTACGACGGCGTCGTTATCGGAAGTGGTGAAGGAGGAATCACCCTCGATGACCACGACCGAATAGCTACTCTATAGAGTTAACATCAGAAGTGCTACACGAGGTATCACCCTCGACACTCGATAGTAACGCTGCAGTGTCGTTACAACAAAGGGGGGTGATGTGCGGTGCCGGGGCCTGGTCTTCAATCCCGAAGATCGGGTCTTCGGATTATCCAGCGGGACAGTCGGGATAAGTGGGGTCACTGATAGGTCTCTACCCAGCCTATACTAAGCAGTTTAGGATATGCAGGTAATTATCAACAGCATGTTACAATAAACAGGCTATGCATCAGAATAGGTAAAGCAGTAGCAACAGCAATTCTAATGCAAGCATGAGAAAATAGTATGGGCGATATCGGGATGATCAAAGGGGGGGGGGGGCTTGCCTGGTTGCTCGGCGGCAAGGGCAAGGTCGTCAACGGTGGCTTCGGTTTTCGGAGCTCCGGCGGTACCGGGAACTGCGTCGGGGTCTAACGAGAGAGAAGAGGGGGAGGAAACAGTATAAATACACAGCAAACATGAGCAACTCAATGTACGACATGACAATATGCAGTGCCGGGTGTGTCCTAACATATGGTTGCACGTTACCGAGGAAGGAGGAATCCATCCGGGAATGTTTTCCCGGTTCCGGACATTTGTCAAACAGATGACCGTAGGGGAACGGTTGCATGTTCGCTATGCTAGGGATGCGTGACGGATGAACGGACTGCGTATTCGAATTCGTCTCGTCGTTCTGAGCAACTTTCATGTACAAAGTTTTTCGATCTGAATTACAGATTATTTTCTATGATTTTCTAAAGATTTTATTGATTTTCTGGAATTACTTAAATCTATTTAATTTGAAAATAAACTGAAAATACATTTGTCACCTAGTGTAGTGCCAGCCACAGTCAATGACATGTGGGGCCTGGTCAAAGTCAACAGCACAGTCAGCTGTTGACTGGGTCAACCAGTGAATAGTGCATGTGTGTCCCGCGTGTCATAGACAGTACTTTTTAACAGGCTTTTAAATTTAGGTTTAATTAATGGGGAGGACCCACTGTCATAGAGTAAAGGGGGGGGGGGGTTAGTGCTTAATGGGATTAGCCGCTAATTAAAAGGGCCAGGCCCAGCGGCAGTGTCACAGCCGGCCATTGGTGCGGCTGTGCACGCGCACATGCGACGGCACCGGGCGCCAGCGGCCATGGCGCGACGGCAAGCAGCAGGCAGCAGGCCGCGGCTGGGAGAGGGGGTTGTGGCCGGGCGTGGCGGCGCGGGGTGCAGGCGGGCGCAGGAGCAGGGGGGCCCGGGCGTTGGCGACCCTAGCGGGTGCGGCCGAAGCAGCTGGGCGGAGGCGAGCTTGGCGGGCGGCGGCGGGCGGCGCCGGTGTAGCTCCGGCAGGTGAGCAGTGGGGGGACGCGCGCGGGGTGTGGGGCGCGTGGACCCGAGCGAACAGGGGGATGGCGCGCGGGGCATGCGGGCGCAGGCGATCGAGGTGACCGAGAGCTCGGCCGAAGCTCGACGGGAGCTAACCTCGGGGCACGGGAAGAAACAAGGGGAGGTCAAGGAGGAACCGAGGCTCACAGAGATGCCGGCAGGGAGCTCAGGGGAGCCAGAGAGGGTCTCAGTGGAGTGGCTCGAGCGGTGGCGCGCCAACGACCGAGGTTGAAGAACAGGATCGTGGCGTCGATGCAGTGGCGATCCCGACCGACCCGTTGGCGTACTCGATGCAGACAGAGGAGGCACGACTCCTGGAGTGGACTGCAAGCTCGGGGATGCCCTGGTTGCGGCGAATCGAAGGCGGCGGTGGTCGGCTCCGAAGGTTGAAGATGACGACGCTGGCGACGAACCAGCGCTTCCCGGCTTGCGTTCTTCCGCAGAGAGATGAAGTGGAGCACGGCGGACCTTCTGGACTTGATAGCGCTGCGAGAGGAGCTCGGTGGCCACGGTGAACAGTGTCGGCGCGATGACGCTGAGCTCGGGAGAGAGAGAGAGCGTGTTGGCGCGAGGGGAACGAGCGAGGGAGAGAGGGAAAAGGAGCACTAGGGTTAGCAGGGGGTCGAGGATGCTCTTATCCGTCTCGGGGCACCGACGGATGGTCGACACGGGCGAGATCCGCGCATGGACGATCGCGCGTGGCCGGACAGCGCCATGGCCTCTACCTCTGTCGAGAGGTGAGGGAAAGGCCGGGGCGGTGGGTCAGGTCTGGTACAGTGCAAGCTGGGCCAGGTGCAAAAAAAGGGGGGGGGGGGTTGTTCTATTTTTTTTTCTTTTATCTTTACTGTTTTGCCTTTTTACTTCTGTTTGCAAAATGCTGGCCCCCATTTGAGTTTTGTAAAATATGTGACCTGGTCCATAAATCACAGTGCATTGTATCCTAACACCAAAAACTAGTTTGGGCAAAACATAATTTCATATTTAATTTAGATCAAATAAAAGGCTATTAAATATTGTTTTCAGCCACTGTTAGAGGATGTTTGAGTCATTTACCCAACTCCAATGATATTGGTTTCAATTTTAGAATTGTCTCTGAATTATTTTCCATTAAATGAACATTTTAGTTTCTGGGTTTGGACAACTTTTATTTTCACTTTTAGTTTGAATTTCCATTTGAATTTGAATTTGAAAAGAGATAGGATCCAAATGATGTTCAAGCACTGTTGATCATGATGACTTGGCATAATCAAAAGGGGATTACTGTAGTTAACCACTAGGGGTGTTACAAGTCTCCTCCACTAACAAGAATTCTCGTCCTGAGAATTTAAGAGGTAGAAGGAAAAGTTCGGGGTATTCCGCACGAAGATTATCCTCGCGTTCCCAAGTGGCTTCATCTTTAGTATGATTTGACCACTACACTTTGAGGAACTTGGTAACCTTTTGACGGGTCCGACGTTCAGCTTCGTCGATAATGCGGATTGGATGCTCCTTATAAGAAAGATCATCTTGCAATTCGAGCATCTCGTGATCCACAGCTCGGTGTGGAGATTCCTTGAAGCATTTACGAAGTTGAGACACATGGAAGACGTCGTGGATATGAGAGAATTGCGGTGGCAACTCCAATTTATATGCCACCTGACCACGTCTAGCAATAATGCGGAAAGGACCAATGTAGCGCGGAGCTAGCTTGCCCTTGATTCCAAAACGGTGTGTGCCCTTCATAGGAGTGACACGAAGATAAGCTTGATCACCGGGTTGATAAGTCAAACCCCATCGTTTGCGATCGTAGTTGCTCTTCTGGCGGTCCTGAGCCGCCTTGAGATTTTCTCGAACGATACGGACTTGCTCTTCGGCGTGTTGAATAATATCCGGACCCACAAGCGGTCGTTCCCCAGTTTCTGACCAATTCAGAGGGGTTCGATACTTACGTCCATAAAGAACTTCGAAGGGAGCCATTTTCAAGCTGGCTTGATAGCTGTTGTTATAAGAGAACTCGGCGTACGGGAGAGATTCTTCCCACTTCTTGCCGAAAGAAATAACACAAGCCCGAAGCATGTCGTCAAGCACCTGATTGACTCGCTCGACTTGGCCTTGGGACTGAGGGTGATAAGCTGAACTCCAGGTAATATGAGTACCCATAGCTTCTTGGAAACTCTCCCAGAACTTTGAGGTGAAAAGACCGCCCCGGTCCGAACTGATCTCCTTCGGAATACCGTGGAGTGAAACAATTCTGGAGATATACAATTCTGCTAACTGACTAGCAGTGATCGTTTCCTTGACGGGCAGAAAGTGTGCAACTTTAGAGAGTTTGTCGACGACGACAAGAATAGCATCGTGACCCTTTTGTGACCTAGGAAGGCCTGTAATGAAATCCATCTGAACCTTATCCCATTTCCATAGAGGAATAGGAAGTGGTTGCAGAATTCCAGCAGGCTTCTGATGTTCTGCTTTAACGCGACGGCAAACATCACATTCAGCAACATATCGAGCAATATCTTGCTTCATTCTAGACCACCAGTACCTTTGACGGAGATCACGATACATCTTGGTGCTACCCGGATGAATAGATAGTGGGGTATCATGTGCCTCCTTCATGACCTTGTCAGTCATGAGTTCGAAGCAAGGTAGCATAATGCGGTTTCTGAAATACAAGGTTCCATCTTCAGATGGCGAGAAATCCCTATACTTTTCAAGGTGAAGACTTTTCTTCATCAGATCAACTTCAGCATCTTTAGTTTGCGCATTCTTAACAGCTTTCTCAAGGTCTGGTTGTTAAGAGAGCCCTGTGGAACAATACGCAGATTCAGCTTGCGCAGTTCTTCAAAAAGACGAGGTTGAGCTCGCCTAACCATGAGGTTGTCGCAATAGGACTTGCGGCTTAAGGCATCAGCCATCACGTTAGCCTTGCCAGGGGTATAGGAAATACCCAAATCATAGTCCGCAATGGCCTCCATCCATCTTTGCTGACGGAGGTTTAGAGATGGCTGAGTGAACAAGTACTTCAGACTTTTATGATCCGTGTAGATCTCGCAACGATTACCGAGAAGGTAATGTCGCCACAATTGCAGTGCATAGATGACAGCAGCTAGCTCTAGATCATGTACCGGATAATTTTCTTCATGTGGGCGCAACTGACGAGAGCCATAAGCAATCACTTTACGCTCTTGCATTAGGACACAACCTAATCCTTCATGGGATGTGTCACAATAGATCACAAAATCTTTGCGAGAATCCGGTGGAGCAAGTACTGGGGCAGATGTCAGCTTGTCTTTGAGTGTTTGAAAACTTTCTTGACATTTGTCTGTCCATTCAAACTTAATGCCCTTGTGAAGCAGATCAGTCAAAGGCTTAGCAATCTTGGAAAAGTTCTCAACAAATCGACAGCAATAGCTTGCAAGGCCGAGAAAACTTCTCACTTGCTTGACGTTCTTCGGAGGAGTCCAGTCAAGAATAGCCTGAACTCGTTCCGGGTTAACAGCAATTCCATCCTTGGAAATCACATGACCAAGGTAAGTTACTTCAGAAAGCCAGAATTCACATTTGGAGTATTTGGCATACAACTGGTGTTCTCGGAGCCTTTCCAGTACCAGACGGAGGTGTTCAGCATGTTCTTCTTTATTCTTAGAATAGACCAGAATATCATCTAGATATACCACGACAAACTTGTCGAGATAATCCATGAAGATATAATTCATCAGGCGGGAAAACATAGCTGGAGCATTTGTTAAGCCAAATGACATTACAGTGTACTCATAAGAGCCATAGCGAGTAACAAATGCAGTCTTGGGAATATCCTCTTCACGAACACAGATCTGATGCTAACCCAACCTCAAATCAAGCTTAGAGAATACCGATGATCCAGCAAGTTGATCATATAAATCATTGATCCGAGGAAGCGGATATTTATTCTGAATTGTGGCTTGGTTAATGGGCCGATAATCCTGAACCAATCGGTTAGTTCCATCCTTCTTCTTAACGAATAGTGAAGGTGCTCCCCAAGCAGAGGAACTGGGGCGGATGAAACCTTTCTTAAGTGACGTGTCGATTTCTTCCTTAAGCTCAAGAAGATGATGAGGAGGCATCTTATAAGGACGCTTCGCAATAGAGGTAGTGCCAGGTTTCAAGTCGATGACAAACTCGACAGCTCTAGCAGGGGGTATTCCTGGAAGTTCTTCTGGAAATACATCTTGAAAATCACGAACAACTGGAACGTTCTCGATGCCTTCAAGAGGTGAAGCATTCAATGCATTCAGAACATATATTTGAGTCTCAGCATCCTGAGCTATTCGGGCTGAGTATTTGACTGTCTGGCCAGAAGGGTGAGTGAGCCCGACTGATTCAGTGGCACAGTCAATCAAAGCTTTATTGGGCTTCAACCAGTCCATACCCAGAATAATGTCTATGTTGGAGGCCTTGAGAGCAATGAGTGAAACGGGGAACATCAATCCTCCAATCACAATGTGATTACCGTGGCTTACCCTGGCAGTTTGCCAATTAGCCCTGGGTGACTGAATTACCAATGGGGTGGACATCTTCTCGAAAGGGATATCATGACTTCGTGCAAAACTTTCGGACATGAAGGAGTGCGATGCTCCAGAATCAAAGAGTACAGAAGCTGGGGTTGAATTCACTAGAAGGGTGCCCATCACAATGTTGATGTCCTCTCGAGCTTCTTCCGTCTTGACATGGTTGACTTGAACAAGCTGACTAGCAGGTGGTCTGGCATTACAATTTCTGCTAGGGTGGTTTCGACGGCCCTTTTTACGATCAACAGAACAACGTGATGAATTTTGCTGCTGGCCCTAAGGACAGTTGAAAGCACGATGCCCTGGCTGTCCACACTTGCGGCATAAACCATCATTATGGGGAGGAGCTTTAACATTGGGTTGTCCACCCTGAATCGTTAGCTGTCTTGGCGGCGGAGGCAGACGAGGTGCAACATATGACGGTCTCGGTGCAGGGGCAGGTCGGCGATGTACATTGTGCGGGATCCACACTCGACGCTTCTGAACAGGCTGACCCGAGGATGAGCCAGCTTCATGAGTGCGCTTGAGCGACTCCTGGCATTTAATCAGAGCTGTTTCAACTTGGAAAGATTTGCTGACAAGCGTTGCGAAGTCTGTGCAATCATGGACTACAAGTGCAAGGTTTATGTCAGTACGCAGTCCTTCACGGAATTTATCCTGCTTGCGGGCGTCAGTGCAGACGTCATCTTCAGCATAGCGGGACAATTCGAGAAATTTCCTCTGATATTCATCCACAGTCATTATACCCTGAGAGAGTTTGCGGAACTCCTGCTTTTTCTTGTCCATCAGACCTTGAGGAATGTACCGTGCACGAAAAGCTGACTGAAGTTCCTGCCAAGTGGTTACAGTCTCTGCAGGCAACATACCCTTGTGGCTTTCCCACCATTGAGAAGCTGGACCCTTTAAGTGGAATGTCGCAAAGGTGACGTAATTATCAGGGGCCACATTAGCTGACTCCATCTCAAACAGGATGTCACGAAGCCAATCATCAACATCCATAGGATTGGTGGAGTTGCGGAAAATAGATGGATTGAGGCGAACAAATTCTGGCAGTGAGATCGGTCCAGGCTCCTGACGAGCATCGTTGCGTTCCAAATGTTTTCCCAGACTCTCGTTGAGCTGACGATTCAATTCAAACTGCTGCATCATTGCGGCAATATAGGGTGAAGGTGGAGGATCGTCAGCCATCCTGCCAAATCAACAGGGGTAGTTTAGCAAGAAAAACTGCATGTGTATGGAATGATTTATGAAGTAACAC
This sequence comes from Thinopyrum elongatum, assembly GCA_011799875.1. Classification (NCBI taxonomy): domain Eukaryota; kingdom Viridiplantae; phylum Streptophyta; class Magnoliopsida; order Poales; family Poaceae; genus Thinopyrum; species Thinopyrum elongatum. The sequence continues at coordinate 422,826,039 of CM022301.1, forward strand.
GCACAACAGAAGGAAGTGCAATAGATACTTCATCATATTCGCACCAGACATTCAAAGCCACACATAGCCTTGGTTACAATCCGGCATTACGACAGTTGAAAGGGGAGGACTAGACATCTAGGCGGCGCGCAGGCACGCGGCAAGGAAGTACACAACGAGACATAGCAAAGGCTACATCAACGTCGGAGAAAACTGTTGGAGCGAGGAATCTGCAAGTGACAACACAGGGTGCCCTTGATAAAAGGATCCTTTAAGCAGAACCTGGCCCACAATCTTGAAGCAAGGGGGAATATTTTCAGAACTCCGGGTGGATGTGATCACGAGAACCTAATGTTGGAGTTAGTAAAATTTTAACCCGAATAGGAGAGAGATCAGAGTCCCAGAGTAAAGGTCGAGGAGTAAAAGATCCTAATACCACCCAATTGGCGACGTGGGCCCATAAGCCACACAGCCAAGTTAGTAAAACAGTTTTCGGTTACTAGACTCAATTTCGGCCAAGGAGTTGGAAAGGGGGATCCTACAGGCAGTCGGTTCTGATACCAACTTGTGACGCCCCCGGCTCAATCGTGCACTAATCATACACGCAAATGCACACGATCAAGCCTAAGGACTCATGGGAAGATATCACAACACAACTCTAAAACATAAATAAAGTCATACAAGCTTTATATTACAAGCCAGGGGCCTCGAGGGCTCGAATACATAAGCTTGCGTACAAGCGTCAGCGGAAGCATCAGATATCTAAGTACAGATATGAAACAGAAACAGAAAGGCCTTTAGAAAGGCGGGGCAAAATAAAACACTACGATCGAAAGGCGCAGGCCTCCTGCCTGGGACCCTCCGAACCTACTCCTGGTCGACGGCAAGTTCGAAGCAGTAACCACCCTCGGGGTAGTAGTAGAAATCGATCGTCGGCGGGGTAGCTGTCTCAGGGGGCTCCGTCAGCTGGTCACAACAAACTGATATGGGGAGAAAAAGAAAGCAAATCAACCGTGAGTACTCAAAAGTACTCAGCAAGCAAGGATCTACACTACATATCCAATATTATCAAAGAGTGGCTGTATATGTGGAATGGGCTACAGAAATGCCAGAATAGAGAGGAAAACCTAGTCCTATCGAAGACTAGCATCTTCATCGGTCTTGCAGCAATAGAAGAGAGCAGAACAGATCAATATAATGTAGCAGTATCATTAAGTCTCAACCTCACCCAGAGATACTTTCTCGACTCCGTGCGAGAAAGCAATCCCAGAGCCATACAGTCATCAACCTCGTCCTGAGATCCCTTCTCGACTCCCTGCGAGAAGCAATCCCAGAGCCATATATCCAGGTATCATCTCACGTTCTAGTTGTGTCGATCGTGATACAACTCCGAGTGTCCTTTACCGTAGGACCGGCTATCGATAGAAGTTTTCTTCCCTGCAGGGGTGCACCAACTTACCCAACACGCTCGATTAACTCCGGCCGGACACACTTTTCTGGGTCATGCCCGGCCTCGGCCAAACGATACACCGCAGCCCTACCTACAGCTCAGCAGAGAGGTCCCCGTCGGTCTACATCCTAAGCGCAAGGGGGTCTTGGCCATCGCCCCTCGCCCTCCGGGTCGTTGCGTGCCGGGCGAACCAGGCTCCACCCCTCAGGATGGTGCCGGCCCAGCCCGGCTGCAGTGCTGAACTGGACATCTGACAAAGCTTTCGGCTGATGCAACGATGCAGAACGCCCATACTATGCCCACGTGATGGTTAGTGCTATCAGGCCAGAGGCCTGCTCGGATCAAATATCCAAATCGTTAGTGGACTAGGGCTTGCGGTAACGAGCAGAGACTCACGAAAGATGTGACCCCGTCGCCCCGTCTCGAGGACTTGCTGCAAGGGCTAAGAATGCCCGGCCGTGCCTCATATACATCACTCGGGCACCATACAGGCAACCCGTCTTCACATCACACGCGGGTACCCCTCAGGGTCGACCCGCCTTTCCAAGTAACAATAGTACAGTCCAAGTATCCGTGTGTCCATAACATAAGGGGAATCTAAGGTATCACCCTCGTTGGATTCCTACTCGATGTATCCGTCAAGGTGAACTCGGAGGAATCACCCTCAATGGGTTCACACTTGAGGTGTTGTATGACGGCGTCGTTATCGGAAGTGGTGAAGGAGGAATCACCCTCGATGACCACGACCGAATAGCTACTCTACAGAGTTAACATCAGAAGTGCTACACGAGGTATCACCCTTGGCACTCGATAGTAACGCTGCAGTGTCATTACAACAAAGGGGGGTGATGTGCGGTGCCAGGGCCTGGTCTTCAATCCCGAAGATCGGGTCTTCGGATTATCCAGCGGGGCAGTCAGGATAAGTGGGGTCACTGATAGGTCTCTACCCAGCCTATACTAAACAGTTTAGGAGATGCAGGTAATTATCAACAGCAGGTTACAATAAACAGGCTATGCATCAGAATAGGTAAAGCAGTAGCAGCAGCAATTCTAATGCAAGCATGAGAAAATAGAATGGGCGATATCGGGATGATCAAAGGGGGGGGGGGGCTTGCCTGGTTGCTCGGCGGCAAGGGCAAGGTCATCAACGGTGGCTTCGGTCTCCGGAGCTGCGGCGGTACCGGGAACTGCGTCGGGGTCTAACGAGAGAGAAGAGGGGGAGGGAACAGTATAAATACACAGCAAACATGAGCAACACAATGTACGACATGACAATATGGAGTGCCGGGTGTGTCCTAACGTATGGTTGCACGTTACCGAGGAAGGAGGAATCCATCCGGGAATGTTTTCCCGGTTCTGGACATTTGTCAAACAGATGACCGGAGAGGAACGGTTGCATGTTCGCTATGCTAGGGATGCGTGACGGACGAACGGACCGCGTATTCGAATTCGTCTCGTCGTTCTGAGCAACTTTCATGTACAAAGTTTTTCGATCTGAGTTGGGATTATTTTCTATGATTTTCTAAAGATTTTATTGATTTTCTGGAATTACTTAAATCTATTTAATTCGAAAATAAACTGAAAATACATTTGTCACCTAGTGTAGTGCCAGCCACAGTCAATGACATGTGGGGCCCGGTCAAAGTCAACAGCACAGTCAGCTGTTGACTGGGTCAACCAGTGAATAGTGCATGTGGGTCCCGCGTGTCATAGACAATACTTTTTAACAGGGTTTTAAATTTAGGTTTAATTAATGGGGCGGACCCACTGTCATAGAGTAAAAGGGGGGAGGGGTTAGTGCTTAATGGGATTAGCCCCTAATTAAAAGGGCCAGGCCCAGCGGCAGTGTCACAGCCGGCCATTGGTGCGGCTGTGCACGCGCACACGCGACGGCACCGGGCGCCAGCGGCCACGGCGCGACGGCGAGCAGCAGGCAGCAGGCCGCGGCTGGGAGAGGGGGTTGTGGCCGGGCGTGGCGGCGCGGGGTGCAGGCGGGTGCAGGAGCAGGGGGGCCCGGGCGGCGGCGACCCTAGCGGGCGCGGCCGAAGCAGCTGGGCGGTGGCGAGCTTGGCGGGCGGCGCTGGCGTAGCTCCGGCAGGTGAGCAGTGGGGGGACGCGCCCGGGGTGTGGGGCGCGCGGACCCGAGCGAACAGGGGGGTGGCGCGCGGGGCACGCGGGCGCGGGCGATCGTGGTGACCGAGAGCTCGGCCGAAGCTCGAGCGGCGTGGGATGGCGAGGCTACAACGGGAGCTAACCTCGGGGCACGGAAGAAACAAGGGGAGGTCAAGGAGGAACCGAGGCTCACAGAGATGCCGGCAGGGTGCTGAGGGGAGCCGGAGAGGGTCTCAGTGGAGTGGCTCGAGCGGTGGCGCGCCGGCGACCGAGGTTGAAGAACAGGATCGTGGCGTCGATGCAGTGGCGATCCCGACCGACCCGTTGGCGTACTCGATGCAGACAGAGGAGGCACGGCTCCTGGAGTGGACGGCAAGCTCAGGGATGCCCTGGTTGCGGCGAATCGAAGGCGGTGGTGGTCGGCTCTGAAGGTTGAAGATGATGACGCTGGCGATGAACCAGCGCTTCCCGGCTTGCGTTCTTCCGCAGAGAGATGAAGTGGAGCACGGCGGACCTTCTGGACTTGATAGCGCTGCGAGAGGAGCTCGGTGGCCACGGTGAACAGTGTCGGCGTGATGACGCTGAGCTCGGGAGAGAGAGAGCGTGGTGGCGCGAGGGGAACGAGCGAGGGAGAGAGGGAAAAGGGGCACTAGGGTTAGCAGGGGGTCGAGGATGCTCTTATCCGTCTCGGGGCACCGACGGATGGTCGACACGGGCGAGATCCGCGCATGGACGGTCGCGCGTTGCCGGACAGCGCCATGGCCTCTACCTCTGTCGAGAGGTGAGGGAAAGGCCGGGGCGGTGGGTCAGGCCTGGTACAGTGCAAGCTGGGCCAGGTGCAAAAAGAGGGGGGGGGGGGGGTCTTCTATTTTTTTTCTTTTATCTTTATTGTTTTGCCTTTTTACTTCTGTTTGCAAAATGCTGGCCCCCATTTGAGTTTTGTAAAATATGTGACCTGGTCCATAAATCACAGTGCATTGTATCCTAACACCAAAAACTAGTTTGGGCAAAACATAATTTCTTATTTAATTTAGATCAAATAAAAGGCTATTAAATATTATTTTCAGCCACTGTTAGAGGATGTTTGAGTCATTTACCCAACTCCAATGGTGTTGGTTTCAATTTTAGAATTGTCTCTGGATTATTTGCCATTAAATGAACATTTTAGTTTCTGGGTTTGGACAACTTTTATTTTCACTTTTAGTTTGAATTTCCATTTGAATTTGAATTTGAAAAGAGATAGGATCCAAATGATGTTCAAGCACTGTTGATCATGATGACTTGGCATAATCAAAAAGGGATTACTGTAGTTAACCACTGGGGGTGTTACAACTTCCTTCCACGATCTGTTCTCCTCCGTGTTTTCTTTCCTAGCCTCCACTTTGCACGATAGTAATAAGTGTCTTGTCCGACTCGGGTTGGCCAGCTCTAATAAAGATAATGAAAAGGGCTACCAAATGTCTGGCGAGAGATGGAAATTTACAACGATATCTCATACTATGAAATCAATTATCAAGATAAACCCTTTGTAACTTCTATCAAGATTGTCACATGGGTACATTCCACACACTAAAATGTGACGGTACTTCAATTATACAATATTCAAAATACAGCTCTAGTCATCATCTCGTGCGATTGCATGGGCTTTCTCTGAAATACATTTGTATTGAAACATAATTCTCTAGGTAGTAGCTTTAAGAAATTGGAAAATATATGTTCTATAAAAATGCTAGAAATACTGGATATCATCTCAATAGGACACATCTTCCTTAATGAATTGGATTATCAATAAGAGAGCGAACTGGCATACATATTCTGCCCAGCTTGCTGGTCCATCTCTATTTACAATAATGGAGAAAACAAAGAAGCATATTTGACAATGAAATATGTGATATGCATGTCGCTCTGATCACATATAACATACCATAAAGTATTGGTCACAACTTTATTTGTACTAAATTTTAATAGAAGAGATTCAAACAAAGAATTGTATTGTCTTTCTCGATGTGATCAACCCTTTTAAATATTGATCGGTAACATCTTGTAAGTTGCAGAAACACAGAGAGATCTTCGAAAATTCAAACCTTCGAAGGAGTTTCACTATCTAAATTCTAATTCCTGGGAACCTTGAAAGATAAATGCAATGCTGACATGCTAGTGGAGACCATAGCGAACACAGTACTTTTGCAGACATCCTCCAGTGATCTTCTCTAGAATATGGTTATAACATCACCTTGCATGTATGCAACATGGCATATTTTCAGGCATTGGACGATATTCTACATGCACCGACATGGTTTATTTAATGTTCTTAACTGATCCATGTCAAAAAGGAATAAGTAAGAGTACTAACAGCCTAAAGATAAGAATGTGACAGTAGAAGAAGTAGAAGAACAGCTAGTGTAGTTATTCATAGAAACATAGAAGTAACTATAATAAGAAAACGGCAAGAGCCATCAGGGATGCCAAGAAGAGGGAGATGTTGCTTACCTGCTTGCATCATGGTAATGTCTAGTATCCACCAGTGCAAACAACTGGGTTGCTACTGCTTTTGCTTTTCCAAAAACTAATGTGTTCGGGGCATTCACGGATCTCTCGGTGCCCATCCCTCCATTTATGGAGGAGGCTTTTCGGTGATTCAAATTGATTGTAACTGCCCGAAAATTGTATGTTCAATAGAATCAATAGAAATCCTGAACAACTAAAGGAGAATTGGTTTCCTTAGTGCTGTTTTAATACTTCTCATACCTAGTAATGCTACTACCCTTGAACAACCAAGTATCAGTATAACAAACTGACATTTAACATACACCAAGTAAAAGCTCTGCAATAAATAATGTAATTAAGCGATGTGCAATTTAGTGAACGGATTAAGCAGCTGACCGAGTAATAAAATATGCAAAATTGTCACATAAGTAAATGTCGCATAAGGGCTTTGCTAATTTTAGCGTAACAGGTTCTGTTGATGTAATTCAGCAAGAAGGCGTGTTGTGCAGAACTACATATACACCATTAAAATGAATAGACAAAATTCTATAACGCCTACTTAGTTCATGAAATTAGCCACTACAATATAAATTGGATACATTCATTAGAAGGATAACACAATGGGAAGTACGTCTCATCGTAATAAGATATACAATGAACACCCAAGGATCTAAGCATCTGATATATTGAGCGATAAAAAGTCTCACTATGAGTAGGAATTGTACTTTCAAATCAGGCATGCAAATCCGCCAATTTCATGATCTAGGCATCTAGCTATCAACTTTGCTGTACAAAAATATTATCTATAGATACTGAGGTACAGGGTAATTATTTAACACTAAGATGGCAAGAAAAAAATGCATTGTTCATTTATTTTCTAATCTATGCAACCATCAGAATGTCGTGGATTATTGGCCAGGTAAAGTTCTCAAGTAGCATTATCAGATCTCTTATCCAAGCGGCACAGATCAAGAACATTTATCTTAAGTAGTATTAGATAGATATTGCCAGCCAAAAAAGTACCACCGACACATCTCGCCATGGAAACCTGAAGAATTCTATTAAAACTGAACAGAAATAAATAGTACGACTATCTGAAAAATAGTACTAACATTACACATGAAGAGTAGAATAACTCATAATATAAGATGATTTCCTAGCTACTATGAGAATGATGAGTTGTCCGCAGCGCTGCATCTTCTCCTGAACATTGATAGTAATGTATAGAAGTCAAAAGTGTAAGACATAAAACATACCGGTACATATGTCTCCACACTGAGTTTAATAAGATGAGATTGATCCTTGGGCTTATCAAAGTAATTCCTAGGATCCACACAGACCAAAATCTACAGTAAAATTTTCATCGTCTTCGGGACCAAGAAGCTCATTCATGTAATCCAATGGGAACTATTAAAAAAGCGCATGGACAGACCAGGAAAACATCATAGCACGAACATGGTTATATCATAATTTTATCTTGCTTACCTGATGATGCAGCGTTGGCCCTGGTACACGGGTGCCAGCGAGAGTTGGGGTGTAGGCGTCGGTCCGTCTCCAAGCTGTCCCGTCCATCCATGATGGTGCAGCGTTGGCCCTGGAATTCATAAACACAACTTCCACATTCTTGCAAAACTGTTTTTTTATTGAAAAACTGCAGAAGCCTCACAGTAACAAGATACTATTATTTATCATAGGGGGAAAGTAGTGGCAGCGGCGGCCCTGGGAAATTGCAAACATAACATATTACAAAATGGAAGGCAATATGTACTGTAACACTCAAATTAGCATCCTGACACATGGAACTGGGAAATCGAGGGACATGTGCAGTAGCTACAATACCATAACTTACCAGTCAGATTAGCTTAACCCACATCTATCTAAATGACAGGAAATTTAGGCTAAAATACTTTAGGATAAACTGGAAACATAAAAAGATAGTTCTGCAACGCTCACCTTAAATAGCAGTACTTACGAAGCAAGATAGCATGTCTTGAAGATTCATCTTGTATGCACCTAGTTGCAGATATTCTGAACATGTACCAAAAACATACCCAGAGAACTGAGAGTTGCATATTCCTATAGGTAAATGCAATGGCTTACAGTACAAAACATGTGTACTATCTTCAGTGCTATCTCCAAAGGTGTTGCATTGCCAATGTGTTAGTGATAACGCATAGCAATATGCATAAAGGCATACAAAAAGATCTAGCAACGGCAGGTCAGGAACCATGAGTTTAACATATAGCTAGCCAAAGTTTAAGTAGTTTGATTGCTCGTATTCCAGACATCACCTCCATTTTTACTGGAATTAGTATGCGGCAGTAACTTTTTAAGCATATTCAAGATTATGATCATGTGCTAACTACTAACTATATAAATTAGTCATGTGACCAATTTATAAACTTATATTATTAGAAAGAAAACAGTAAAGTAAAAAAGGGATCAAAATAATTCCTCACGCTGCACCCGAGTAGGGGTCGCCATGAGGCGTGGGCATGGCCTGATGCCACAAGACATTGTCGTCACTTAACGAAATAGGCTTTCGCCCCGCTATATAGATATAGCAACCACCCGATACAACAAAGAGTCCAATGCTGGGGCAATCAGCACAAGCATGCCCAAAAGAAACAAAAGAGAAAGAAGAGAGAAAATAATGTAAACAGCGTCGGATCGACGAAAACGATGATAACCCGAAACCGCTGCGCCCACCAGAGATCTACCACCACGCTCCAAGCACCTCGAACCTCCGCATACCAAGCAACACCTTTAGGAAGGAACACGACTACGACAACGCTGCTGCCCGGACAGGTCCTAGGGTTTCCCCCGGTACGCGGCGGGGCGTGGGGAAGGGGAATATCCGATGCCCTTTAGGAAGGAACGGTGGCGCCCACGGGCGTCACCGCTTCGGTGCCGGCGAGCCGGCACGGATTTCTCCCATCCGCCAAACGCCCACATCCCCGAACGGTCCGACGCGCTCCACTAGACATGCCACCCACCAACATGCGCCACCACGGTCTTGCCATCATCACCGCCGCCTCACCATGGCCATCGAAGCGAGACCGACGAGGACGAGAGGGAGCAGCCGGGAACGAGGAGCGGCAGCAACAGCAGCAACACCGGAGGAGACAACCTCCACCACCATCAGCGGTCACCGACCAGACGCGGCAAGGGGGGCGTACCAGGCCCTCGAGGTCCGGCCGAGCCCAAAAGGGGCTCGTGAAGCACCCATCGCCGCGCTGCAGTAGACGTGCCGCCGTCTCCACAACCCCCCGCACGAGCCGCGGCACCACCGACCCCGCCGGAGCCGCCGCAGGCGAGACCGAGTCAGGCCCGCCCAGACCCAGATGGGGCCCAAAAGGGCCCAGATCTGGGCCGGGAGGGCGCCGCTACCATCCACCGCGCCAGCCCGCCGCCAAGTGGCTGCGCCGCCGCCTCTAGGTCACCCGAAGCCGCGCTGCCAGGAGCAGCCGCTGCCGCCGGAACCACCGTTGACCGAGGAGCACCGCCGCGGGACGCCACCACCCGAGCCATGGCACCGCAGGCGGGGAAGGAAAGGCCGCCGCCGCCGCCAACACCATGCGAGCAGGGCCCGGTGGCGCAGGCCGGCGGAGGAGGGGAGGAGGGGGAGGGGGGGGGGGGGCGGGGGGGGGGGTTGATGGGGGGGGGGGAGATGGGCCACCGGTAGCCTAGCTAGGGGAGGGGAGACGCGGGGGGAGAGCAGGGAGGTGGGGGGCAGGAGAGAGAGGGCCAGGAGAGGATGACGGAGAGGAGTGGGAGAGAGAGGGGTAAGGAGGAAGGAAAGAGAGGGAGGGAGGGAAGGGAGCGATGGAGGCGGCGGGGGAGGCGCGGAGGGGGAAACCCTAGGGAGGGTCGCTCCAGACAGCGTCCTCTTTCCTCTCTCGTGTTCCATTGTCGTCACTTCACATGACCACATGTGTAGGATCTGGAGGTCTAGGGGGTTCGTCACAGTTAGAGTCACCGCGCCAAAGTGCTAGTGGCGCCATGCGCGGGAGAGGAAGTGGGGAGAGGTCTGGTGGAAGTAGCCGACCAGACACTGAGTGGGGTGTCCATGGCGGTGCAACTACTCAGCGGTGGTGAGAACTGAGAACTGCATGCCAATCGATCAACAACGAAACTGAAGAGCACCATTTACCTCTGAATGGCACCATTCCTCATCTGTGAGAAATCGATCCTGTTGAGGTAGCCCAAGAATCAACACGCGCTGGTGGGGGTGAGAGAGGTAGTTAGGCTGGTGGCAGCCCCCATCTCCTGTGGCCACGTTGCACCGCGGATCCCATGGGCCACCGTCGGCGACAACAGGATCACCGGCGGGGAATCCCTTCGTCCTTCCTATGCTCCCGATCACAGCTCCGGTCGCGTGTGGTGTGTGCTCGGAACCAGGGAGCTGGGCATCGGCCCTATCGTTGCTACGAATGGAGGCGGCAGGCGTCCTCGGGATCCGCGGCGGCGTGGCAAAGAACCCTGGACAGCGTCGGATCGGGGGGCCGGTAGAGGGCGCCGGCGAAGAAGTGGTTGTCCTGCCTCGAGGAGTGGACCCTAGGTTATAGGAGAGGACGGCAGGGCGGAGGACGCGAGGAGGGAGGCGTCGGGAAGCATCGCGTCTCGCCTCGTGAGGAGAAGCATCGAAGGGATCGCGTTCAGGCTTGCGTCAACGTAGGTGTTAATGGGCCGGCCCAAGTACGCGGCTGTGACGCGACTTGAAAGGTGGGCGAAAGATAGGAGTGGTGGGATGAGGTGGGAGTGAGGCGAGACTACCAACTCACACATTAGGAGTAGAGATAGTCGACGTAATGCACCAGGTTCACATGTCACACAATCCATCTATAGTCGACGGACACTCGAGTTTCTACCATGCACGGCAGCCGTTGATCATTGCGCCACGATACGTGTCAGAAATGAGGTCAAAACAATAGCATGTACCATCCAATAGGGTGATTTTGTCAATACCATCTAGTACTAGAAGAACGCCCGTGCGTTGCAACGGGGCCACATTAACTTTAAGAGTTCAATATTAATATTCTCATACATATCAAGTGACATTGGCGACCTTTTTTACCATCAAATCCTCACACACACACTTTCTCCCTCCCTCTTCCTCACTCTCTCTCCCCCTCTCCCTCTCTCTCTCTAACACACACACACATATCCATCTTATTGGGTACGGACCATAATCCATCTATTTCACACACACACGCTAGTGCATAACAATATGGATTATGTGTATTATATTTGCCACCACAACTGAGGGAATTAATTTCATGTAAATCGGCCAGCCCCAGCTCCAAGAATACGGGGAGGAGGTGGCCCGGGGCGGCGTCAGCGCCGTCCGGCGCGGGCCACGGGCCCGCTTCCAAGTGCGTCTGCGCGCCGGCCACCCACGCCGGGTCCTTCAAGTGCCGCTTCCACCGCACCAACTCCCAGGGCCACGGCCACGGCCAGGGCCAGGGAAGCCGCCCTTCTTCGCCCCCTTCACCGGCCGCGGCACCCGGCCTCGCCATCCTCGTCCTCCGGCACCGTCGCGACCCAGTGACGCAGCCCAAGCATCGGCCTCGAGAATCAAGAACGCTCGACAACGGAGAGGGAAGGGAAGATCATATACATGTCATAAGAAAGGGAGTTTATTTACTGCTCCCTCGATGTATTGTTTCCTTTGTTTGGAGATTGATTACCATCCGTGAGTCAAGATAAGGTTAATGTGATTGAGTGATTTAAGGTAAGGTTAATTAATTTAGATTTGATCTTTAGAGATTGTTCGTGATTGATTCTACATTACTAAATATAACTTGCGCCAGTATGGAAAGTTCTGATCTGTTCTGATTTCTTTCGTTGTGTGAGAGGGTGACGCGAAAATAAACCGATGAAGTGGGGGAGGGGACGAAAAAAAATCTACGAAAAAAACCAGCGAAGATGGGAGGAGGTACCAAAAAAAAACCATGGGAGGTGGGACGAAAAAAAAACCTGAAAGCGAGACTACCAAATGCTCCATTAGGAGTAGAGATAGTGCAGTAGTTCTTGAGAAAAGCAATTCTATGTGTGGAGTTTTTCATGCATGGATGCTTATCTCCTTTGTATGCATGGCTTAGCCCTTATAAAATTTGAGGGGTCCCCGCATGCATGCTATTGGCAAAGATTGCATGCCCACCCACCCCACCTCCTATGCTTTTTCATTTCACTTACAAAGTTCAGACCTATGCAGCGACCTGAGATGATTGTCAAAGCTCAAGAGCTGGAAGTTCTTAGCAGGATGCCAGGCTGCACGCCTATGCAGCGGCTGTCTTTATACGCAGACGATGTTGTCCTGTTCATCAGACCGACGCGATCGGACCTGCTATTTGTGAAGGAAACCTTTGGTATCTTTGGTGAGGCATCTGGACTGGTCATGAATTACACTAAGTCCTCTGCTGTCATGATTAGAGCCACGGAGGAAGAGGAAGAGTTAGTGAAAGAGGCGCTGCCATGGAAGATGGAGACGTTCCCGATCAAATATTTAGGCTTGCAGTTGGGTATCAAGCAACTCAAGAGGTCAGATTGGCAGCCGATCGTGGATGCAGTGCTCAAGCTGATGCCGGGATGGCAAAGAGGACTGATCACCAGGCCCGGGCGACTAACTCTTGTCAATCACATTGTTCGAGCGCGGCCCACCCACCATCTGATCATCGCGGACGCACCCAAGTGGGCCTTAGAGAAGATTGACAAAGGATGCAGAAAGTTCTTCTGGGCTGGGACGGAAGAGCTTCATGGTGGCAAATGTCTGGTCATTTGGCAGCGTGTGTGCAGGCCAAAATATCTAGGAGGATTAGGTGTTTTGAACTTATACAAGCAAGGGATTGCGCTCCGCCTTCACTGGGAGTGGCTCAAGCGCACAGATGACCTCCGG